>JAWQEG010002844.1:0-181605 GCA_033782935.1 Petrolisthes cinctipes | reverse complement strand
TTAGGAGGGAAGGTAGAAAGGAAGGTAGGAAGGACAAGAGGAGGGAGAAAGGTAGGGAGGAAGGTAGGAAGGAGGGGAGGCAGGCAGGGAGGGAGGGAGGGAGGCAGGACGGGGGGGTAAGGTGGAAGGACAGGTAGGTAGGTAGGTAGGGAGGGAGAAAGGTAGGTAGGGAGGGGAGGGTTGGTTGGTTGGTTGTGTGATATTAACTCAGAGCATCACCGTGACGGAAGGAAGGAAGGCAGAGAGAGGGATGGAAGCAGGCTATGACTCATGTGACGTCACCCTTCTTCCCTCACTCCTCTCCGTGTGTGTGTGTTTCTGTCTGTCTGTTGTGTGTGTGTGTGTTTCTGTCTGTCTGTTGTGTGTGTGTGTGTTTCTGTCTGTCTGTGTTGTGTGTGTCCTTCTTGTGGTGTGTGTGTGTGTGTGTCCTTCTTGTGGTGTGTGTGTGTGTCCTCCTTGTGGTGTGTGTGTGTGTGTTTCTGTCTGTGTTGTGTGTGTGTGTGTTTCTGTCTGTCTGTGTTGTGTGTGTGTGTGTGTGTTTATGTGTGTTTTTCTGTCTGTCCTTCTTGTGGTGTGTGTGTGTGCGTGTGCGTGTGCATGATGATAAAGGAATGAACAGCATCCTTACGTAGCTACACCCTTGAAAATCTGGCCTGCATAATAATTACAACAATGCAACTACTATGACCCGGAAATACAGTACAGACAAGCATACAAACAATGCACAGACTAAGTGGAATAAAAACACTCACTACCCCATATGATACTGTTGTTGTTTGAGAAGATGTACACTGGCAATCCAAAATATGTATCCAGGCTTGCTTCGAATAGTCTGATCGAGTATATAAGCGAGCTCAAGCAAATAGGAAACAGGATAAGCGTTGTAATTGGTTCACTAGTATGTCAAATGATTCGAAATTTCAACAAGACCTGGATACAAATTTTGGAATGCGAGTGTAGGTACTGTTGTGTAGATAAACTTATATTGGACTATATTACAACAGGTAACTTCATATGATACTGTTGTTGTTGTTGTTGGTTGTGGAGATGTACTGAGGTGTGGACAGACTTAATGAAATAACAACAACGACACAGTTACTTCATGTTATTATATACTGTTGTTGGTTATGAAAATTTGTACTGTTCTTGGTTGTGGAGATGTAATTCATGAGGTATATATAGACAGCCTCAATGATATGACAACACTATAACTATATACTGATGGTCGTGGAGATGTTGTGAGTTGTAATGAACGGTGAACGGGATCCACAGACAGACTTATTGGAAAAACAACACTACTCCATATACTGTTGTTGTTGTTGGTTATCGAGATGTACTGAGTTGTAATGAATGGTGAACGTGACCACGAGGTAACCAGTGTGGAGGAGAGGGGTGTGTGTCGACCACCACCACTACAACGCAGGGATAGTATTAAAAAGAATAACAAGGAATCTTATACAACATCAACACCACTACCCACCACCACTACCACCAGCCATCTACTCCACCGACATCACCACCACCTGCTGCAATTCGGTGCTGACGGGTTTGTGGTTGATGCTAGGAAGACAGCCATGAACGGTGTAATACCCACAGCGTCATTATCACCTCAGTCACAGAAACCAGTACTACTACAACAACAGAAAACTGCCCTTACTCACACTCACAAAGTCTCCTCCTTCACACACCAACAGAACCCAGCCCTCACTCACACACAGACCTCACAGAAAGCTGCCCTCACTCACACACAGACCTCACAGAAAGCTGCCCTCACTCACACACAGACCTCACAGAAAGCTGCCCTCACTCACACACAGACCTCACAGAAAGCTGCCCTCACTCACACACAGACCTCACAGAAAGCTGCCCTCACTCACACACAGACCTCACAGAAAGCTGCCCTCACTCACACACAGAACTCCCAGAAAGCTGCCCTCACTCACACACAGAACTCCCAGAAAGCTGCCCTCACTCACACACAGACCTCACAGAAAGCTGCCCTCACTCACACACAGACCTCACAGAAAGCTGCCCTCATTCACAAGATCTCCAACCTCACACAGCAAAAGAACCCTGCCCCCACTCACACACAGAACTCACAGAAAGCTGCCCTCACTCGCACACAGAAGGTCCCCGTCACACAGCAACAGAAGGCTGCCCTCACTCACACCACACAGAAGGTCTCCCTCACACAGCAACAGAAGACTGCCCTCACTCATACACAGAAAGTCAATACCAGTAGTCCTCATACACAGAAAGTCAATACCACTACTCCTCATACACAGAGAGTCAGTAGTCATCTAACTCAAAAAGGCAAGGCAGCAACAAGTCCTCAGTCACGGAAAACACCATTCACATCACAGAAATCATCCTCTAGTCCTCAGACACAGAAAGCCGCCCTCCTCCTACCCAAGTCACAGAAAACCCCCAGCCCTCAGTCACAGAAATCCACGCTCCTTAAAACACAGCAAGCCACAATAAGCCAAACACCGAAAAGCACCAGCCCTCAGTCACAGAAAAACATCTTCCCTGAATTACAGAAAAAAGTTGCCAGTCTTCAGTCACAGAAAAACGGCACCTCTCCCAAATCACAGAATAAAGTTTCCTATCTTCAGTCACAGAAAAATACCTTCTCTGAATCCCAGAAAACCATCAGCCCTCAGCCTCAGAAAAATACCTTCCCCGTATCACAGCAAAAAGTCGCTAATCTTCAGTCACAGAAATCGACACCACACATCCCTCTTAGCTGTGACGGTGACTCTCCTAATAACAGTGGGTCACAGAAGTCTGCCTCATTATCATCACCACAGACACAGAAACAACAAGTGACTACTACTACTACTGCTGCTGCTGTCCTGCATCACACAGAGAAAGTACCGGTAGTAGTAGACTGTAGCCAACCAACCCAGCAGGACACACACCTTCCCATCACACGTGTACCAGAGTCACAGAAACATATTATAATGCAGTCAACACCACAGGCACTAACCACTCCATGTTCACAGACAATGATTACCTCCCCATCACAACAACAGACACAGTACACAGCCTCATCACAACAACACAACACTCCCTCTTCACAGACACATTACACAACCCCTTCACAACTCCAGTACACAGCCTCTTCAAAGCCACAGTACCCAGTTTCATCACAACCACACACCACCACAACCACAACCCTCTATCATCAGCCTGACACTAGTGGGGGTCAGACGAGTGGTGGTTATGGTGTGATTGAGGGTGAGGAGGAGACCACGGGTATGAATGTTGCTGTGAAAACCAACTCGTGGCAATGGAAACGGGGAGGAGAAGAAGGAGGGTCGAGGAGGGAACGGGTGGGCAGCTGCAGCAGTGACACGAGTGAGAAGGTGAACATCTACGAGACTGATCTGATCCTGCGTCACCCTGCCTTCAGACATTACACTGCTGGTGGGGTGAGCGTGGTGGTACATCCTGAGAGTGGTGTACACGACGGTACATGGAAACCTACAGACATAGACTCAGCCAGCGTCGACTTCCTCACAGCACGAGCGGTGTGTGCATTGAATGGTAGTCCTCAGTCACTCACTATAACTTTACCTGTCCATCTACTCTCACCTGACCCTCCCATCTGCTCTCACTGGACACTCACCTGACTCTCCCATCTGTCCCTCCTCGTCACTCTCTGTCCCTCCCATCTGACCCTCCCCCTCCCATCTGTCCTTCCCCTCCCTTCTGTTCCTCCCCCTCTCATCTGTTCCTCCCCCTCTCATCTGTCCCTCCCTCTCATCTGCCCTTTCCATCTGTCCCTCCCATCTGACCCTCCCCCTCTCATCTATCCCTTCTCGTCACTGTCTGTCCCTTTCACTCTTTCCTCTCTTCTTTACTCCCCAGTGGCCGGGCTCTCCATCTCTCTATCTCATCCTATTATCCATATCTTTCATAATTATTATAACCAATAGCTGCCTCTCTCCTCATCTCTTCCACCCCCTTCCTGTTGCATGTCACTCCTTCCCTTCCCGCCAACAAGCTTCTAGTGTTTTGCTGTTATTAGATTTTCTCGCACATCCGTTAAATCTGCATGACCATATGTTTTCATTTGCTAGATGCACTGTGTTTTGTTTTCACCTTCCATATCTATCTCATTTTTGACGAAGATTTGGATTCATCGTCTAAATAACAGTGTGTTTTTTTGCTGTCTCCTTCATTGTCCATCCATCGTTTATCTAACAGTACAGTTGCGACCATGGTGTGTCTCTCTTGCCTTTCAGTAATTCGTCTTTATTGTTATAGTTAATAGGTAGGCTATATAGAATACTACAATTCACTCTACTGATTCCTTCATCCTATTCCAAGCAACAGGCCACTATTATTATTGTGAATCTGAAGCACTTCAATGTACAGCCACAAGCAAATATCCATCGACACTTTCCTTCCATCGTAGAAAATAGCTTGGTAATAAAGAACAACACGTATGATTTTGCAGCACCTCATAATAATAATTGAGGGGGTTGAGTTTACATAAGGTGTTGTTGTATGATTATATTTTGATATGATACTGATTTATTTGCACGATGGAAGGAAGGTGTCGGTGGTTATTTGATTGTGGCTGTACATGTATCATCTTATATTATCACGCAGATGGTGTAATATTAGCCTTCTTGTTTTCATTGTGTGGACACCTGCATTTCACACAACATACAACCCAGAGTTTATAAGTTACAGATGAGGACCAATGGATGTGTGAATGATTAGGAAAAGTTGTCTCGAGTTGTATTACAAAAAAAAAAATATATATATATATATATATATATATATATATATATATATATATATATATATATATATATATATATATATATATATATATATATATATATATATATATATATATATATATATATATATATATATATATATATAGATAGACTGAATAAACTTACGGGTCCTGTGATCGTGTATGAAAATTGGAGGCTTCTGATTCCTCCTGACCATGCCATGAAACAAGCTCCTTCCATATAGGTGTGTGTGTGTGTTTCATGGCAATATTTAAAGGACTCGTTTACCTCCAATTTTCTGACTACATCACAGGGTCGGTACATTTACGCCAGATTAAAAAAGAAAGAAATCCCCCATTAGTATTAGTATTATTATTATTATTATTATTATTATTGATATTATTGTTATTATTATTGATATTATTATTATTATTATTATTGTTATTATTATTGATATTATTATTATTATTATTATTATTATTATTATTATTATTGTTGTTATTGTTATTATTATCGCTACCGCAGAAAACACGTATCCAATATTTATAAACAAAAATGCAAAAAATTACCACAACAGCAACAACAACAACAACAACAATAACAACAACAACAATAACAATGATGATGATGATGACACAGGAAGGGCATGTTTTATTCTGGATAGTTATTATCACACAACACCATCATCACCATCACCATATTGACACCATTATATCACCGTCACCATCATTAGTCTATCACCATCACACACCATATCACCACCTGTTTCTGTATCACCATCATTATTTTGAACTGTATCACCATTCTATCACCACCATATCGACACCATTAGTCTCTCTGTATCATCACTATCACCACCCACCATTTGTCTATCTTTATCATCACTATATCACCACCCACCATTTGTCTATCTTTATCATCACTATATCACCACCCACCATTTGTCTATCTTTATCATCATTCACTATCACCACCATCACTACCACCACTATAACCATCACTCCTCATATCACCATTCACCACTACCACCATCACTCATATCACCATCACTACCACCACCACCATCACTACCACTACCACCATCACTACCACTACCACCATCACTACCACTACCACTATCACTACCACTACCACCATCACTACCACTACCACCATCACTACCACTACCACCATCACTACCACTACCACCATCACTACCACCACTATAACCATCACTCCTATCACCATCACTACCACTACCACCATCACTCCTCATATCACCATCACTACCACTACTACCACCATCACTACCACTACTACCACCACCACCATCACTACCACCACAACTGTTACAACAATGACAGGAAGGGCAGTTACTATTATCACACATAACCACCCACTACCATTACTACCAC
Organism: Petrolisthes cinctipes; assembly: GCA_033782935.1. Taxonomy (NCBI): domain Eukaryota; kingdom Metazoa; phylum Arthropoda; class Malacostraca; order Decapoda; family Porcellanidae; genus Petrolisthes; species Petrolisthes cinctipes. Next base: position 175,454 of record JAWQEG010002844.1, on the reverse strand, counting down.
CCACTCACCACTACCACTACTACCACCACCAAGTCCCACTGCGCATGTATGAAAAGCATTGTCCGCTAGTAGACAGTAACACACACACACACACACACACACACACACACACACATACATACATCCGTACTTCCAAAGTTACATACATACTTCCCTACATATCCTTACTACAACAGTGAATATTCTCATGTATGTATGTATGTATCATGTTAGTATAAATTCACTTTACAACCAAGGTCAGGTTTCTACTGTGTTATTTTGTATATTAGTGTTTACAACTCAGTGACTGGTTGTATGTTAATCTTAAGTGGGAAATTTTGTGTTCGTAAATCTGGAGCAACTAAATCCTTCAAACTATTCCAAGCAACAGAACACCATTATTTTTGCTCTTCTGGTCCTCCTGTTTCCTAGCATACTTTGGAGGAATCAAGGCACTCCATGCAATATACCAAAAAAGAATTACCTGACACTTTAAGGACCCTGTTATCGTGTATGAAAATTGGAGGCTTACGATTCCTTCTAAGTATACCACGAACCAAGCTTCTTCAATATAGGTAGTGGTGTTTAGTGGCAATGTTTGAAGCACTCGTTTACCTACCTCCAATTTTCTGACTACATCACAGGGTTCCTTAAGACGAGAGAGAGAGAGAGAGAGAGAGAGAGAGAGAGAGAGAGAGAGAGAGAGAGAGAGAGATATATATATATATATATATATATATATATATATATATATATATATATATATATATATATATATATATATATATATATATATATATATATATATATATATATATATATATATATATATATATATATATAGTAGAAAAGGTAAACATGGACAGAGACACTGAGATATATACTAGGGGAAGTAGACAGAGACACAGATATATACAGTATAGATGCTAGGGGAGTTATGTATAGTTGTTATGGTGTTGGTTGACTTCTATCATCACCATCACTGAAACGGGGGTGATAAATGTGAAGAGACAGAGACGGATATAAATAGATGCTAGAAATTGTAATGTAAAATATGTATAGTTGTATACCATTGAGACAGTAGTGATGAATGTGTGTGTGTTGTGTGAATGTTGTGTTGTGTGTGTAGTTGTCCTGGTGTTGGTTGGCCTCTATCATCATCATCATTGAGACAGTAGTGATGAATGTATGAGTGTTGTGTTGTGTATGTTGTTGTCCTGGTGGTGTTGGTTGTGGCTTCTATCACCATCATTGAGACAGTAGGGATGAATGTGTGAGTGTTGTGTTGTGTTGTGTTGTGTTGTGTTGTGTTGTGTTGTGGCTTCTATCATCATCATTGAGACAGTAGGGATGAATGTGTGAGTGTTGTGTTGTGAATGTAGTTGTCCTGGTGGTGTTGGTTGTGGCTTCTATCATCATCATCATCATCATTGAGGGAGGGAGGATGGGAGAGGCGTCAACTGATTTGAAGCAATCATGTTGTGGGAGGAGTCAGGGCGGAGTCACACACACACATACACATTCATTGGGGTTCCGCCGCTACTGACAAAACTGACCCAACTATCTACCTACCAGTGTATACCATAGTGTCATCACCTAAACACATACGTAGAATTATATATTTAATTCTTATATATAGCCTAAGTGAAAAAAAAAGTGTTTATCCTCTCCGTCGGCTTGGAAAACTAATAATACAATATCAAGCAACGATAGTTTTAGCGGATAGTATAGTCTATACAGTACAGTGTTGATGGTAATTCTGGAGCAACTGATTCTTCCCAACTATTTCAGGCAACGGGCCACCATTATTATCGTTAAATTGGTCGTGTTTCCTGGCATACTTTGGGGGAATCAAGTTTACTAACCCCTTAACCAACATGGATAATTATATTTGTCATGGTGTCACTCGTGGAATACTACCAACGTCATGCAGTTGCACACGGCGGTTTTAATGTTGTGAATAATCTTTTTAGTAAATGACCAACCAACCAGTTAAAGAAAAAAAAGATTAACCAGAATTTCCCCCCGAAAACTTACACAATAAACCTAAGGGATGTCATGTTAGAGTTAAACATTGACCTCTGTGTGTGTGTATATATGTGTGTGTGAGTTAATAGTGGTAGTAGACAAAGAGCTGCGATACAATATGTCATGTCTATTGTGCATGTATCTAGCCTTTGACTGAAATGAGTGACGGTGATGAAAGTAGAGAACCAATAGTGTGCTACAGATAGCCTATAGAGTGACCAGTGTAGTAGTAGTAGTAGTAGTAGTAGTAGTAGTAGTAGTAGTAGTAGTAGTAGTAGTAGTAGTAGTAGTAGTAGTAGTAGTAGTAGTAGTAGTAGTAGTAGTAGTAGTAGTAGTAGTAGTAGTAGTAGTAGTAGTAGTAGAAGTAGTAGTAGTAGTAGTGGTGGTGGTGGTGGTGGTGGTGGTGGTGGTGGTGGTGGTGGTGGTGGTGGTGGTAGTAGTAGTAGTAGTAGTAGTAGTAGTAGTAGTGGTGTAGGTTGACCCAGAATGCAATACAATAATCCATTCCTATTGTGTTTGTAGCTTATAGTAAACTAAACTTAGAATGAGTGACGTTAATGAGAGTTGGCCTAGAACAACAATAGTGTAGGGTAGGCTAATGTGTTGTTACCATTGAAGAAAAAAAGTGTGTTACCAGTAGAGAACCAATAGTGTGTGACCAATGTGTGTGTGTGTGTGTGTGTAGAGATACTGTACAAAAAGTGTGTTATCAGTAGAGAGACAATAGTGTGTGTGTGTGTGTGTAGAGATGCGATATAAAAAGTGTGTTATCAGTAGAGAAACAATAGAGTGTGTGTGTGTGTGTGTGTGTGGTTTGGTGTGTGTGTGGTTTGGTATGTGTGTGTAGAGATGCGATACAAAAGTGATCCATCCCTATTATTATGTATGTAACTAATGCCCTATATAAAACACTTGATACCCAATCCCGTATCTTACATGCATAAATAAACTGGTATTGTAGTGATGTGTAACAGAGTCGTATTGTGTTGAGTTGGGAAGAACAGGATTCATTGACTATCCCTCATCATACATACATAAATAAACATACTGGTGTTGTTGTGGTGATGTGTAACCAATATATATGTGAAGCCATCGAGTCGTGAGTGTATAGTTGTGTTGAGTTGGGAAGAACAGGACTAGTTGACTATCCCGTATCATACATACATAAATATAGGCTATACTGGTGTTGTTGTGTTGATGTTTAACCAATATATATGTGAAACCAACAAGTGTAACCATCGAGTCGTGAGTGTATAGTTGTGTTGATGATTTAAGAATAACAGTAGTAATTGTCGTATCAAACATCAATAAATATACTGTTGATGTTTAACCAATAAGTGTAAACATCGAGTCGTGTTAAGTTGGGAAGGATAGGACAAACTAACAAACCAATTAACTAACTAACTAACTAACCAACTAACTAACTAACTAACCAACCAACTAACTAACTAACTAACCAACCAGACGCCCCTTGATAAGATGCAGTATGGCGTTTGATGGCACGAAAGAGGTAATGGACAATATAATAAATGTAGTAGTCAATGTAAATAGCAAAATGTAAATAATATCAATGGTTAAGTGGATGGTAGTATACTTTTGGTACATCCACAATCAAATAACCACCAACACTTTCCTTCCATCGTACAAATAAATAAGTATCATATCAAAATATAATCATACAACACCTTATGTCAACTCAACCTCCTCAATTATTATTATGAGGTGCTGCAAAATCATACACGTGTTGTTCTTTAAAGTAAGAATTAAGTTTGTTAATCTATGATATATGGGAATTACAATGCATACAGGTACTCATTACAAACACAATAATAGAATTAGATTATTTTGAGTGGTGTGACATGAATTTAAAAAAGTTTATTCGTAATTTTAGAGTTGTTATACGAATGAGGTGAGTAAAAATGAACTGTGAAATATACCGTTGTGAAGTTGTCCCCTTGTAAAGACAGTATATATATATATATATATATATACCGTAATGCAACACACGTCACACAACACAGATACCCTAATTATAAAACATTGCTAGAATTTTATAGTTCTGCCAAGAAATGTGTGTTAATTTCGTCATTGAGTGCATGGTGACGTAAATCTTGTTGATGTTGTTTCATGTCAGTGTAAATATTCCAACTCGATGTGTTGTATATTCAATTTAATGCAAGTGTCTCACTTGTGTTGTAACGAATATTCCAACTTAGTGTGTTGTGTATTCAGTTAATACAAGTGTGAAAGTTGTGTTGTATACGAATATGAATGACTTAGTAAAGCAAACAAGGGACTAGTTGGACTGCCACTATGGTCCGTATTCAAGAACATTTGGTGGTGTATACGATGGTGTGGTACAGGTACGACATACTGTACTTTGGTAGAGGTACTGTAGGCTATTATGTTGAGAACCCTGTGGTTGTGTATGATAATTAGAGGCTTGTGATTCCTCCTGACTATGCCACGAAACAAGCTCCTTCCATATAGGTGGTGTTTATTGGCAATATTTGAAGGACTCATTTACCTCCAATTTTCTTACTATACATTTGGTTTCTCTCTCTCTACTCTACTCTACTCTACTCTACTCTACTCTACTCTACTCTACTCTACTCTACTCTACTCTACTCTACTCTACTCTACTCTACTCTACTCTACTCTATATATTTAACCATCACTAACCTCCTCCTTCTTTTCATTACCCAGGGTGACTACATATGGATAGAGCCAGTGTCTCGTCGTGAGTTTGACGTAGCTATCGGTGCCCGGGTGGTGAGTGCTGAGGGTCGACGAATACAAGTCCAGGACGACGACTCACAGGTATTGTACTAACATGCATTTATATGGATTTATTACTTGTATTATTATTATTATTTTTTTTTTTTTTTTTTTTTTTTATTATTATTATTACTTTATTGTTGCTGTTATTATTTTTGTTATTATTATTATTATTATTACTTTGTTATTATTATTATTATTATTATTATTATTATTATTATTATTATTATTATTATTATTATTATTATTATTATTATTATTATTATTATTATTATTATTATTATTATTATTATTAAACTAGACCAGAGACACAAAGCTGGGAGAGAATACAAGCATTCTATCAATCCGAGGACCCCAGCCCCATGAATCCAACCTGAAGAAAAGAAGACAACTTAGAGAAAGAAAGATGAGCAGTTAGCTTAATAAAAACATATTAGCCCTACTCTTGAAGCCAGCCAGTCCTACACCATCAAAGACAGATTCACCAAGACCATTCCACAGAGACACCGACCTAGGGACAAACCATCCACTGTACTGACAGGTTCTACCAAGATAAATATAGTAAAATTAATATAGTAGCTATATTTACCTTGGGTTCTACAGCGCGGCAATACGTAAACAAACCTATGGGAGTCCAAGGTACCACGAGTGACACGAGCTGGAACATACAGAGGTGGCAGAGACGAGTTAAGAGGATGCAGCACATTATTTCTGATCTTGAAGAGCATGTACAATGATGCAACAGAACGACGGTGACTCAGATTACATTCAAGTAAACCGCCGGTAAGAAAATTAGCATTGGAAACAATCCTATCCAGCAACTTGAGATGGCAGTCAGCTGCTGAACACCACACTGGAGAACAGTATTCCAACAGAGGCAACACAAAGGAGTTAAAACACCGCAGTAACAATGAGTGATCTCCGAACACACGCCAAGCTCTACACATTATACCCAACTTCTGGGAGACAGACCTTGAGATTGACCGAACATGCCTCTCAAAAGTCAGCTTGGCATCAAATGTAACTCCCAGAACAACCAAATTCCCAGACCCCTCCAATACAGTCCCATCAAGAATCAAGGGTGACGATAAAGGATACACCGTGTGAGACCTAGAGACGACCATTGTCCTAGTCTTGCCAGCATTCAACCTCATACCCCACTACCTGCACCAATCACTAATCCTAACCAGGTCACGATCCAATGACTGAACAACAGAAATCCTATGATGGTCTAATGGTTTTAATGGTGTTTATGATTGTCCTACCTTCATTAATAGTTGTCCTGTGTTGATGGCCTATGTTAATTATGATGGTAATGGTGGTCTTGTGTTAATGGTGATGGTAATGGTGGACCTGTGTTTATATAGTGACGTGTATAAATAAGGTGTGGTCATCTAGTGGGACAGAAGAGAAGCTACGGTACCAACATCACCACCAAGCTCCACTGTCTCATCTAGTGCCACACCCAATAATCTCGAGGCCTCGCAAGAGTCACGGGCTACTGACACCCTACAGTTCCGAGGTTGAAGTATAAATAATAATAATAATAATAATAATAATAACAATAATAATAATACCTTCGCCTCCCCCTTCCTCTATAGGAACAATGGCTGACTCCCGAGCGTCGTATCAAGGCGATGCATCCCACGTCAGTCCAGGGAGTGGAAGACATGATATCCCTGGGAGACCTACACGAAGCTGGTATACTCAGGAACCTTCTCATCAGATACAACGAAAACCTTATATATGTAAGTGTAATGAATATAGAACCTTATTGATGTAAGGAAACTAAATATAGAACCTTATTTATGTAAGTTTAATAAATATAGAACCTTATTTATGTAAACATTTATTTATTTCGTATATCTTTTTAACACAGGGTCAGTAAAATTACTTAGTGTGTATGATAATGAATAACACAAGCCTGGGAACACACACACACACACACACCATTATGGGACACACACACACACACACACACACCATCATGGGACACACACACACACACACACACACACCATCATGGGACACACACACACACACACACACCATCATGGGACACACACACACACACACACACACACACCATCATGGGACACACACACACACACCATCATGGGACACACACACACACACACACACCTCGAACCAATTACAGTCAACAGGACAAGTGAGAAACCCAATGATAACAGAATGAAGTTAGACAAGTGAAAAAACCTATGATAAAAGAATAATGAAGTTAAACAAGTGAAAAAGCCAATGATAAAAGAATAATGAAGTTAGACAAGTGAAAAAACCAATGATAAAAGAATAATGAAGTTAGACAAGTGAAAAAGCCAATGATAAAAGAATAATGAAGTTAGACAAGTGAAAAAGTCAATGATACAAGAATAATGAAGTTAGACCACTGATAAAACTACCAAACTCAGATGACATAAAGCATGATAGACAATGCATGTATGTATGACCAGAGATAATATGACTTACCACAGATACCCTATCTAAATTGAACCTCATAACACAGTCATGTCTTATCTCTAAAAATATGCAACTACGCTATCTACATATATACCGACCTCAACCCTAGCCCCCCTCCCACCCACCTCAACCCTAGCCCCCCTCCCCCCACCTCAACCCTAGCCCCCCTCCCCCCACCTCAACCCTAGCCCCCTTCCCACCCACCTCAACCCTAGCCCCTTCCCACCCACCTCAACCCTAGCCCCCCTCCCCCCACCTCAACCCTCGCCCCCCTCCCCCACCTCAACCCTCGCCCCCCTCCCCCACCTCAACCCTCGCCCCCCTCCCCCACCTCGACGCTCGTCCCCCTCCCCTAACCTTGTACTGTTGGTTGTAAGGAATTGGTGTACAGTAAACACTCCTTGATATTTTAATTTGATATTTTAATTTCATATCGTATTTGCTATATATTTCATTTTCAGTTCCGTGATAGAACACAGTACAGTATAGAATTAAATTGATATCTTATTAGATATATATTTAATTTTCATTTCCTTGATAAAAACACAATACAGTAGAATATATAATTACTTTGCTATGTGTGGCACTTTTCCTTCCAGACATACACTGGTTCGATCCTGGTGGCAGTCAACCCGTACCAAATCCTTCCCATCTACACCGTAGACCAGATCAAGTTGTACCGAGGCAAGAAGATTGGAGAGCTGCCACCACACATCTTTGCCATCGGTGACTCCTGTTATAACAATATGAGACGATTCAAACAGAACCAATGTATTGTTATCAGGTAATGTTATGTTATGTAGAGCAGGGATGCACAACCGGCGGCCTGTGGGCCGCATGTGGCCCTCAAGCAACCCTCTGGTGGCCCTTAGTAGGCAATAAATGGTAAAAAATAACAACAAAGTTTCAACCCAACATAAAGAAGCTTGTCTGTGAATCAGTGTCAAAAATTGCATTAAGAAGACTGTGTCATGTATGCCATTTAAGGATTAATCATAGTTCTGTAATGTAATGTATTAAGTCATTAAGTACTATATTGTTACCATTAAGCACCAAAAACTTCTACATATTTGCTTAACATAAATCTTGCGGCCCTCAGTGAGTTCTAAGTTTGATCATGTGGCCCAAGGAGCCCAAAAGGTTGTTCATCCCTGCTGTAGAGGTTGTTATACTGTTGTTATTGGCTATACAAGAATACTGTATCTGTGGTTATGAGGTAATGTTATGTAGAGGTTGTTGTGTGAATTGGCTATACAAGAATACTGTATCTGTGGTTATGAGGTTACAAACTTCTCACCTTGCATTCTTTCTACATGTCCAAACCACCTCAATGTATTTAGCTTCACTCTCTCAACCACTCCACACTCAATACCAATTGCTTTCTCACTCATACCACATCTCTCATACACACTCATTAATTTCTCCATCCCACCTAATGAGAGAGTGTATGAGATATGTGGTATGAGTGATTCCTCCAAAATATACCCGGAAACAGGACCAGATGAACGAAACTAATGTTGCTTGAAATAGTTTGGAGGAATAGATAGCCTTCCAATTCACCAATAAAATAATCTCCCCTAAAGTGTTTATATAGACAGATTGATTAGACGGCTCATAGAGTTTCACGATGAAGGTTCTCAGAAAATTACATACATTTTTTTTACCCCAGAGAAAATTATAACGGTATATGAATTTAGTCTGTGTGTGTGTGTGTGTGTGTGTGTGTGTGTGTGTGTGTGTGTGTGTGTGTGTGTGTGTGTGTAGTGGTGAGTCTTGTCTTTATATATTATCAAAGGGAAAAATTATACTATCTATCTATCTATCTATAGCTCCGACGCCTCGTTCCCTCCGGGAACTCCCCTCAAGGGGGTGGCCACGGCAGAAGTGTCTCCAGTTCTCCCTGTTCCAACACTCCCTCCTTACTTGTTCAAGCCCTCCTCTGCCCCTCATGTTTCTCTCCTTTACATACTCTTCCACTCTGTTCTGCCATCTAACCGGTGGTCTGCCTCTCACACCAGGTCCTACAACTTCACTTCCATACACCTTCTTTACAAATTCCTCGCCTTGCATTCTCTCCACATGTCCATACCATCTCAATGTATTACGTTTCACTCTCTCTACCACTCCACACTCAATACCAATTGCCTTCTCACTCATACCACATCTCTCATATACACTCTCATTACTTTCTCCATCCCATCTAGTAAGTCCACATGCTCCTCTCAAGTAACTCATTTCCACAGCACCTATTCTAGACTGATGCGCCCTATTCCATGTCCATGTCTCCGACGCATATGTCAGTGTTGGCAGGATTATACTATTTCGTAGTCCCCTTTTCACTTCCATACTCACACTTCTACCCTTCATAATCCTCCCCAGTGATCCTATGACCTGTCTACCCTTCACTGCTCTCTCCCTAATTTCTCCTTCCATACTTCCATGTTTACACATAACTGTACCCAGGTACTTAAACTCCTTCACTTCCTCCATCCTCTCACCCCTCAGAGTTATCTCACACTTCGTCCCAGTTGGTACAGCCACTCTGTAAGGTGTAGCAAAGTCAATCACTTCAGTTTCTGCTCTTTCAAATACCATCACTTTACTTTTACCCACATTCACCTTCAGTTTCCTTCGTTTACACACAGACTGAAATTCGTCCACCACTCTCTGTAAATTCCTTTCATTCTCAGCCATCAGCACAGTGTCATCCGCAAACAAACTTGCCACCAGGGACCAATTTGCTTCATTCAGCCTCAACTTCACCCCCAGACCATTCACTTTGGCTTTCACCTCTCTCATACAACCATCCATATATATATTGAACAGCCATGGAGACATAACACACCCCTGTCTCAGCCCTACACTAATATGAAAACTCTCACTTAGATCACCCTCTACCCGTACACATGCTTTTGCATCTGCATAAAAAGCCTCAATGCCTTTCAGCAAAGGCCCCCCAACTCCATAAATTCTCAACACCTCTGTCATAGCTTTCCTATCAACTCTATCATATGCCTTCTCCAAGTCCATGAAGTCAGCATACAACTTCTTACCCTTCCCAATATACTTCTCCACTATTGATTTTAATGCAAATATTTGGTCCACACATTCTCTACCCTTTCTGAATCCTCCCTGCTCCTCACTAACTTTATTCCCTGTTACTTCCATCACTCTTTCAGTCAGAACTTTCCCGTAAACCTTCCCCGGTACACTAAGAAGGCTTATTCCCCTATAGCTACCACACTCATCCTTACTTCCCTTCCCCTTATACAAAGGTACAATTATGGCTCTCCTCCAATCCTCTGGCACCTCTCCCTGCCTCCAGGCCAATGTACATTATACTGCTATACCAATTTTGTATTTGTGTGTGTGTTTACAGTGGTGAGTCTGGTCTATATATTTCATCAAAGAAAAATTATGCTGCTTTACCAATTTTGTGTGTGTGTATGTGTGTGTTTCCAGTGGTGAGTCTGGTGCAGGGAAGACAGAGAGTACCAAACTCATCCTTCAATACCTGGCAGCCATCTCTGGTAAACACTCCTGGATTGAACAACAGATACTGGAAGCCAACCCTATACTGGAAGGTTAGTACATAATATTATAAGTACACATATATTAAACAGTTAAGGGAATATAAAGTACAGGTACTGTACATATTAGTGTTGATGTTAACACTAGAATACCGCTAATTTATTCCTCCTAACTATTCCAGAATATAGACACCCTCAATGGTACATTAGGAAATGTTTCATTCTGGACATAACCCTATATACCTTATTAATATTAAACAATCTTGAATGTGTTGGTTAACTGTGGTTTTGGCTGGTGAAAAATACATAATATTAAGTCTTATTTTATAAATTAGTGAATGACAACATAAAAATTCCTTAATTCTGTGGTTGGCTGAAACTTTAACTTTAGTCATTACTCAGACCAGTGTGATGAGTCCATTGTGTTCACCACGGATGTTGTTGAATATGGACCATAATGGGTAGCTAAAACAAAGCATACTAAAGATAGCAAGATAATAAATATTTATTTATATTTCCTCAGAGAAATAGTTTAATGATACCACCCTAAAATAATAATACTAATGTGTAATTTCTTAACAAAGTACTTTAATAATACCACCCTAAAATAATAATATTGATGTGTGTATTCCTTCCAGCATTTGGTAATGCCAAGACAATCCGTAACAATAACTTCCCTTAAATAATATTAATGTTTCTACTCCCTTCCAGCATTCAGGAACACCAAGATGATCCATAACGACAACTTCCCTTAAATAATATTAATGTGTAATTTCTAAACAAAGTAGTTTAATAATACCACCCTAAAATAATAATATTAATGTGTAATTTCTTAACAAAGTTGTTTAATAATACCACCCTAAATTAATTTGATGTGCTTATTCCCTTGCAGCATTTGGTAACGCCAAGACAATCCGTAATGACAACTCGTCCCGGTTTGGTAAATACATAGACATTCACTTCACTAAGGAAGGTGTGATAGAAGGAGCCTGTATTGAACAATACCTACTGGAGAAGTCACGTATTGTGTCACAAGGAGCAGATGAAAGGAACTATCATGTCTTTTATTGTATGTTGGCCGGTATGACAAGAGAAGAAAGACAAAAACTGGAACTAACTGATGCTTCACAATATAAATATCTTACTGGAGTGAGTATAAAGTATAGATATAATGTATAAATAGATAAATTAATTACTAGAACTATATATAAATTAATTAATTACTTACTAGAACTGACTGATGCTTCACAATATATCTTACTGGGGTGAGTATAAAGTATAGATATAATGTATAAATAGATAAATTAATTACTAGAACTATATATAAATTAATTAATTAATTACTAGAACTGACTGATGCTTCACAATATAAATATCTTACTGGGGTGAGTATAATTTAAGGATAATATAAATAACAGTGTGTGTGTATAATATTGTGTCTTGGTGGTAGGATTACGTGTGAGGCTCATGACAATAAATAATGAGGCTGAGAGGTTAAGGGGTTAAATAAAAGAGGTTGAGAGGTCGAATAAAAGATGTTACCCCCTTACATCGTTGTCAACTCATAACATATTCCAAGATGCTGTGAGTGACGGTGTAGTTGCTCTCTCCTGATAGTGACGTGTATAAATAAGGTGTGGTCATCTAGTGGGACAGAAGAGAAGCTACAGTACCAACATCACCAACAAGCTTCACTGTCTAATCTAGTGCCACACCCAATAATCTCGATGTCTAGCAAGAGTCACAAGCTACTGACACCCTACAGTCCCGAGGTTGGGGTATAAAAAAAAAAAAAAAAAAAAAGAATAATAATAATAATAATAATAATAATTAACGTGTATAATATTGTTGTCGTTTCAGGGAGGCAGCATTACATGTGAGGGTCGTGATGATGCCAGGGAGTTTGCAGACATTCGTTCAGCCATGAAGGTTTTAATGTTTAGTGACTCTGAGGTTTGGGAGATTCTCAAGATATTGGCAGCTATATTACACATGGGTAATGTCAAGTTCAAAGGAAAAGTTATTGGTCAGTATTATTATGGTTTGTTATATTGTTTTGTTTGTTTTATTAAAGTTCATTATATTGTTTTGTTTGTTATATTAAAGTTCATTATATTGTTTTGTTTGTTATATTAAAGTTCACTGTATTCTTTTGTTATATGAAGGTCATTGGTGAGTATTATTATTGTTTTGTTATATTAAAGTTCATTATATTGTTTTGAAAGTATTTAGAGAAAAGTAAAGAAGTAGTATGGACATTTATGGATCTCGAGAAAGCATATGACAGAATTGATAGAAATGGATTGTGGAAGGTTTTGCAGTTGTACAGGCTGGGGGGGAAATTATTGAGAGGGGTGGAAAGCTTCTATGTGAACAGTAGAGCGTGTGTTAGAGTGGGAAGTAACATGAGTGAATTGTTCCCAGTAAAGGTGGGACTCCCTCAAGGCTGTGTGATATCACCATAGTTGTTTAATATTTATTTGGACGGTGTGGTAAGAGAGGTAAATGCTAGGGTGATGGAGAGAGGACTGAGTTTGGTGGACAGCAGAGGTAGAGAGTTGGACCTAAACCAATTACTGTTTGCTGATGATACGGCGTTAGTGGCAGAGTCAGAAAAGGAACTGAGTATGTTAGTGCGGGAGTTTGGACTGGTGTGCAGGAGGAGGAAACTGAGAGTGAACGTGGCAAAGAGCAATTAAAGTAATGAGATGTAGGAGGGGAGCAGAGGATAGAAGGATGAATATAATGCTAGATGGTGAAATATTGGAGGAGGTGGAGTGCTTTAAGTATTTGGGGTCAAAGGTGACGGTGGATAGCAAAATAGAGACAGAGGTAAAATCTAGAGTAAATGAGGTAGGAAAGGTGCTAGGAGGAATGAATAGGATGTTTGGTTGTAAGTCACTTAGAATGGATGTAAAGAGGAAGTTGTACGAAGGGATAGCAGTGCCTTCTGCACTGTATGGAGCGGAAACATGGAACATGGAAGAAAGTGAAAAGAAAATGTTGAATGTAGCAGAGATGAGATGTCTGAGAAGCATGTGTGGTGTGACTCGAATGGACAGAGTCAGCAATGAGGAAGTGAGGAGAAGGACAGGTGTTGTGAGAGAGTTAGCAGGCCGTGCAGAGCAGAGTGTGTTAAGATGGTTTGGACATGTGCAGGAGGAGAATAGAATGGTAAAGAGGATAGGTGGTTCAAATGTGGGAGGTGTAAGGAGGAGAGGAAGGCCACAGAGGAGATGGATGGACACCGTGAGAGGAGCTCTGAGTGGAAGAGGTATACCTGTGGAGCAAGATAGAGTGATTGCGCGTGACAGAAACGAGTGGAGGAGGGTGGTGAATGTTTGAAGAGTGGACACGGCTTCACGGTCCTTGGAGGAGTGGCCTGCATTGAGTGTGGCCCATGGCCGGCTGAATGCTGGAGGGGGAGTGGAGGAGTGGCCTGCATTGAGGGGGGGGGGGGTTCTACTTTTGGGCATTTGTTTGGGAGGGTGTGTGACGTGCCGGGGCTACCTCCAGCGTGGAGATGAAGGCCTGGTATATGTATGTATGTATGTATGTATTATTATTATTATTATATTTTTTTCCATTCACTTGTATGAACCATGGCTAACCATATAATCCTTGTTGACTACCTTCCCCCCCTACAGACAACCTGGATGCCTCAGAAATACCAGACACCACCTTCTTGGTTCGAGTGGCTCGGTTCCTTGGTGTTGAGGTGCGTGCCGTCAAGGAAGCATTCACTACAAGAACCATCTTTGCTCAGGGAGAGACTGTCGTAAGTGTTAAAGAATCATACATGTGTTGTTCTTTATTACCAAGATATTTACTACGATGGAAGGAAAATGTTGGTGGAGATTTGATTGTAGCTGTACTAAAAGAGTAACTACTCCCTTAACCTTGGTGTTCCAGAGTGTTTGTTTATACAGTAGTAGGTGTGGCAGTGGTCCCAGAATCACCACAATGTTACATCCATTTCTCCTTTTTTTTTTTTAAACAGTCATTTGTACCAGTCCAAAAGTTTCTGTTATTTCATGGTTTGACTTTCCAATGCTGTAAAATGTTGTAATGCAAGTATTGTATTTCATTTATTTATCTACGGTTATCTCATATTGTGTTGGTTTATATCAATAGCGTTGTATTTATTTACTTTATTTATCCATATTTATTCCATATTGTGTTGGCTCTTATTCATAGAAGTGTATTGTATATATTTCCTTTATTTATGTACCATTGCTCAAAAAAGTATCTAAAAAATAGGGTGCGATGGGTCTCGTAATGAACAAGACTTCACGCCTTATCCTCTACCATTTACCAGAAACTTTCGTCCCATTTGTCTTATTGCAGTTGCCGAATTTTTTCAGATACTTTTTTGAGCGATGGTACAATTATACCATATTGTGTTGGTTTGTATTGCTAGTAGTGTACAATATTATATACAGTATTTCTTTTCTTTGTCCACCTCCAGGTATCCCATCTAAGTCACAGTCAGGCCATAGACGTCCGTGATGCGTTTGTTAAAGGTATCTATGGCCGCCTGTTCATTTGGATAGTAAGGAAGGTGAACGCTGCCATCTTTAAACCCAAGGCCACCCACAGGACCTCCATTGGTGTACTGGATATATTTGGATTTGAGAACTTCAAGACTAACAGGTATAGTGTATAGTATAGTGTATTGTATAGTTTATTGTATAGGCATAGTATAGTGTGTATATAGGTATAGTATAGTGTATAGACTTATATTCAAGAACATCCATGGTGTATACGATGGTGTGGTACTGATACCATGGCTCCATAGTAAAACAACAGAGCTGTCTTACCAGTTTACAGTTGTGGACATAAGTTTCAATACACATATAGATAACACAAACCAATTAGCTTCTGGCGAGCACAGTGGTAGAGTCCGTGGCTTCAGTTTCTGTGGTCCAGCGTTCGATCCTTGCTCGGAACACGGTAAAAATCTTTCACTGATGCCAGAGGTTTTCACGTTGTCCAGCACAGCCAATTAAACCTTTATCCACAACAAACTATACGTATTCCAATATATTGTTATAGAGTATGTATTGATACCAGTCCTGCATTTGATTGTTTAGTTTGTGGAGTTTATAATTCTATTGTTGTGTTTCAGTTTGTTAAGTTTCTTCATTCTATTGTTGTGTTTCAATTTGTTCATTGTACTGTTATGTTTCAATTTGTTGTGTTTCAGTTTGTTGAGTTGATCATTCATTGTATTGTTGTGTTTCAGTTTGTTCGTTGTATTGTTATGTTTCAGTTTGTTAAGTTGATCATTCATTGTATTATTGTGTTTCAGTTTGTTCGTTGTATTGTTATGTTTCAGTTTGTTAAGTTGTATTGTTGTGTTTCAGTTTGTTGAGTTGATCATTCATTGTATTGTGTTTCAGTTTTGAACAGTTTTGCATCAACTATGCCAATGAGAACCTACAACAGTTCTTCGTTCAACACATCTTTAAGTTGGAACAAGAGGAATACAACTCTGAGAACATCAATTGGCAACACATAGAGTTTGTTGACAACCAGGACACATTGGACCTTATTGCCATTAAACAACTTAATATTATGGCACTTATTGATGAAGAGTCTAAATTTCCAAAGGTATGTATGTATGTATGTTAATTTGCTGCCATGATTTGAGGTGTGTGTGTGTGTGTTTTTTTTTTTTTTTATATTGTATAATGAAATATTGTGTGTCTTATGGTTTGTAATCAAGAATATTGGTGTTGGTGTGGTACCAGTATTATGACTCTATATACACACTACAGCATCATCATACTAGTACCACACCATTGTCAACACCATCCATATTCTTGACTACAGACCCTTAGTATTGACTTAAATCACTAACGGTGGTGGTATTAAACTTGATCTTTAACATAAACAATTTTTGTTGCTCAATTCCCAATATTTCAAGAGTAGGGCTAATATGTTTTTATTAATCTAACTGCTCCTCTTTTTTTTCTCTAAGCTGTCTTCTTTTCTTCTGCAATAAGGTCCTCGGATTGATAGAATGCTTATTTTCTCTCCCAGCTTTGTGTCTCTGGTCTATTTTTAATAATAATAATAATAATTTTGCAATGTCAATATAGCAATGAATATTGTTTACGTCGAAGATAAAGTTTAATACTACCACCATAATTCATCTCTCTTTCCCCTTCATCATCACCATCACCACAATCATCATCTTTATCACCTCCTCCTCTTCCTCCTCCTCCAGGGTACAGATCAAACCATGTTACAAAAGCTACACAAGCAGCAGTCCCATCACAAACAATACCTGAAACCAAAGTCTGACCTGAATGCTTCCTTTGGCATCAACCACTTTGCTGGGGTTGTGTTCTATGATACAAGAGGTGAGTAATGAATGAAACATGTTTGTATACTGTATATCAGTGTATAGTTATCCACATAATAATAATAATAATATGATATGTGTATACTTTGATGTGTGTAATAATAACATGATGTGTGTAATAATAACATAATGTGTGTATACTTTTCAGGTTTCCTTGAGAAGAATAGAGACACATTCAGTGCTGACCTTCTTCAACTCATACACAACACATCTAACAAATTCCTTCAACACCTCTTTGTGGAAGATATAGGTAATGTATTGAATTCTATGTGTGTGTGTGTCTGTGTGTGTTGTGTGTGTGTGTGTCGTGTTGTTGAGGATAAAGATATGTACAGTATTATAATGGTGTGTGTAGTGTTTTTGTTGGTGTGTGTAGTGTTGTTGGTGTGTGTGTGTGTGTGTGAGTGTGTAGTGTTGTTGGTGTGTGTGTATAATGTTGGTGTGTGTGTGTGTGTGTAATGATGTTGATGGGTGTGTGTGTGTGTAATAATGTTGATGTGTGTGTGTTTGTGTGTAATGATGATGTGTGTGTGTGTAATGTTGTTGTTGTTGTTGATGTTCTCCCGGGGCAGAATGTCCTCCTGCCCCACAGACCCCTGGTACACTCTGGTCACAGTGAAAAAACAAATTAAAATAAATGAGGGGCTGCATGTCCCTATATGCCTGGACTACTGAAGCACATCCCAGGGAGGTGGGACCAGAGCTTACTGGACCAGGGAGTCTGGGGGCCACATTGTGGTGCGTATGGTCTTTATGTCCCTATATGCCTGGACTACTGAAGCACATCCCAGGGAAATGGGACCACAGCTTACTGGACCAGGGAGTCTGGGGGCCTCATTGGGGGGAAGGTCTTTGATCACACAGCCAGTGCTGTGGGCCCAAGTCCACGTTACCACAAGAGCTACAAGTGGGGCCGTACCTTCCACGAGACCAGCCCTGAAGGGACCATAAGGGGGAGGGAGTTTACACTGCTGTATGCAAAGGGATAATGCACCCCCGTGTGCTGGCTGTCCACACTCCAGTGAGAGAGAGAAAAAAAGAGCCTCCAGTTGCAGTACACCTCAGGTGGATTTTTAATCCATGTGGGCAGATCTCGTCAAATCCACTAGAAAGTGACCAGACCCTACAACAATCTTTATTCTAGCCCTGTGGGGGATAACTAATATTCACAGAGAATAAAGTCAGCCCCCCTGGGCAGTTGGTGTGTGTAATAAGGGATGTGTTATTAGTGTGTTTAATAAGTAATGTGTTATTGGTGTGTGTTGTAAGTGATGTGTTATTGATGTGTGTTGTAAGTGATGTATTGACGTGTGTAATAAGTGATGTGTTATTGGTGTGTGTGTAATAAGTGATGTGTTATTGGTGTGTGTTATAGATGATGTATAAATGGTGTGTGTGTTGGTTTAATTAATAGGGTAGTAAGTAAAGTGTTTGTGGTAAATCTGTGACAATCAATTCCTCCAAACTATTTCAAGCAACAACAGGACACCATTATTTCTGTTCACCTGGTCCTTTTTCCTAGCTGGCATACTTTGGAGAAATCAAGGCACTCCAATGTAGGCTACCATAAGATGTCTACTATTATTATATATACTATATTCCCTTGATTACCAGTGTGTGTGTTTCTTGTATTTAAGGTATGGGATCTGAGACAAGAAAGAGGGCTCCCACTCTGTCAGCACAGTTCAAGAAGTCCCTGGATATGCTAATGAAGACACTACTGTCCTGTCAACCATTCTTCATCCGTTGTATCAAACCCAATGAGTTCAAGAAGCCAATGGTAAGATATCAAATGCACTCTAGACCCTGGATATACTATCTATTTATCTATCTATAGCTCTGACACCCAAGGTGGTGGCCACAGCAGAAGTATCTCCAGTTTTCCCTGTTCCAATACTCCCTCCTTACTTGGTCAAGCCCTCCTCTGCCCCTCATGTTTTTCTCCTTTACATACTCTTCCACTCTGTTCCAACACTCCCTCCTTACTCCTTACTCTGTCCCTCACGTTTCTCTCCTTTACATACTCTTCCACTCTGTTCCAACACTCCCTTCTTACTACCTCCTCTATCCCTCATGTTTCTCTCCCTTTCACACCCTGCGAAAAAGTGAAATGTGATATTGATGATGATGATAATGACTACAAGGCTTCCTGTTGTAATAATCATTGTGTTGTTTCAGTTGTTTAAGTGTGAGTTGTGTTGTTGTCAGCTTCCTGTTGTAATAATCATTGTGTTGTTTCAGTTGTTTGACCGTGAGTTGTGTTGTCGTCAGCTGCGTTATTCAGGAATGATGGAGACAATCAGAATCAGGAGAGCAGGTTACCCCATCAGACACACCTTCAGAGAGTTTGTGGAAAGATACAGATTCCTCATTAATGGATGTCCACCAGCACACAAAGTGAGTCTCAACACTTCAAATCTCATCTTGTCATAAAAGGGCAGTTCACTTCTCAAACTGTCACTTTTTTTTTTTTTTTTTTTTTTTTTTTTTTTTTTTTGTGTGTGTGTGTGTGTGTGCTTGCTGACCCACCTTTCCATCCCCTCCTTCCTCGGGCGCCATATGACCTCGCTGTTGCAGTGCCTGATATCAATCAATCCGCCCTTTGTCACAAACAATTTTTATTATTATTATTATTATTATTATTATTATTATTATTATTCCAGTACACCTCGGTCTCATATAGAACGTGTTCACATAGAACGATTCTTGTATAGAACGAGCGACCAAAATATTAGCTTAAAATTATTTTACAAAACGATTGTATCCATATAGAACGGGTGGCGAAAATAAGTGAAGCAAATCCGAGGAGTTCTTATACAAAACGAGCGAAATCATAATGAACGTGCCAGGTAATTATATCACTGGCATCTGTACAGTGTGGGTGAGTGTGTTGCCACCACTTCTCCCACTCCTTCCCCCTACCCAGTGTTGCCAGGTGAAAGGAAATTTCTCTGTTTTAGGGAATCTTGAAATCCACACAGGAAAATTATATAAAGATTGTTCAAAATTAAACAGGGAAAGTCTTACCAGAAGAAATACCAAAAAGACCGTCAATGTTCAAGAGTAAACAGGGAATTATTGAGGCATAAAGGGAAATTCTAAAGTTGAAGGTAGGTAAATTTCGTGTATGACTCGCTCGTTTTTAGTGATTACGAGTTAATTAACCACCAGCTTCAACGCTCAGTCATGCCAGGTCGTGCATTTACAAAACGGAAGGCCATATCCTTCGATATAAAGAAGGAAGTTATTTCTCGGAAAGAGAAAGGAGAAGGAAACACCAGCGTATGATTAATAAAAGAAAACAAACGATGATCACGCGCTATCTCCCCCCTACCACCTCCCACCACCACGGATGCCGCCGACTCATCTCAGTCACATGAGTCGCCTGCGAAAACCTTAATACGAATTGTAACATGCAGTTTACATACATCCCTGAACAGTAGGATTAAGGCAAGAAAAACCTTGAAAAGTATTTTATGTTAATTTCAGGGACAATTTTGGCGATTGATCGACCAATTGTAATTTTCCCCATAGGTTACGTGTATCACATAGAACGATTTCACATAAAACGACGTCTTCTATCGACCTATTGGACGTTCTTTACAAGACCGAGGTGTTCTACCAACATCGCATTTATTTGCTATATTCTTTGGTGTCTTATAATATTGATTTTATTCTTTGGAGTATTAACGATTTTGTGTGTGTATGGGTTATAATTTTTTGTGTATAAATGGAATTGTGTGTGTGTATATTTGTTTTATTCTATGGTGTATTAACAGAATTATGTGTGTGTATTGGTTATATATTTTTGTGTATACTGTAGTATAAATGGAATTGTTGTTGTTGTTGATGTTCTCCCGGGGCAGAATGGCCTCCTGCCCCACAGACCCCTGGTACACTCTGGTCGCAGTGAAAAAACAAATTAAAATAAAGGAGGGGCTGGCCCAATATGCCTGGGCTACTGAAGCACATCCCAAGGAAATGGGACTAGAGCTTACTGGACCAGGGAGTCTGGGGGCCTCCGACCGCCAGGGAGATTGGGGGAAGGCTTTGATCCCACAGCCAGTGCTGTGGGCCCAAGTCCACGTTACCACAAGAGCTACAAATGGGGCCGTACCTTCCATGAGACCAGCCCTGAAGGGACCATAAGGGGGAGGGAGTTTACACTGCTGCATGCAAAGGGAAATGCACCCCTGTGTGCTGGCGGTCCACACAGCAGTGAGAAAAAAAAAAAAATAAATAAATAAATAAAGAAAGGCCTCCGGTTGCAGTACACCTCACGTGGATTTTTAATCCATGTGGGCAGATCTCGTCAAATCCACTAGAAAGTGACCAGATCCTACAATAATCTTTATTCTAGCCCTGTGGGGGATAACTAATATTTACAGAGAATAAAGTCAGCCCCACTGGGCCCTAAATGGAATTGTGTGTGTGTATACCTGTATTGGTTTTATTCTATGGTATATAGATGGATTTGTGTGTATATATTAGTTTTATTCTATGGTGTATTAACAGAATTGTGTGTGTATATTGGTTTTATTTCCTGGTGTATTAATGGTATTATTTTTTGTGTGTGTGTCTCTCAGGTTGATTGTCACGCGGCCACCAGCAAGATCTGTCAGCAGGTGTTGGGTCGAGCTGACTACCAGATGGGACACACCAAGGTCTTCCTCAAGGACGCACATGACCTCTTCCTAGAACAGGAACGTGACCGTGTACTGACCAAGAAGATCACCATACTACAACGATGTGTACGAGGATGGTACTACAGACGCAGGTTGGTGTTAGTGAAGGTTAGGGTCCTAGGGAACATGTGTACGAGGATAGTACTACAGACGCAGGTTGGTGTTAGTGAAGGTTAGGGTCCTAGGGAACATGTGTATGAGGATGGTATTACAGACGCAGGTTGGTGTTAGTGAAGGTTAGGGTCCTAGGGAACATGTGTACGAGGATGGTATTACAGACGCAGGTTGGTGTTAGGAAAGGTTAGGGTCCAGGTTGGTGTTAGGGAAGGTTGGGGGACTAGGGAACATTTGTACAAGGATAGTACTACAGACGCAGGTTGGTCTTAGGGAAGGTTAGGGTTGTGTAGAACACGACCGGGGATTCGAACCCAGGCTCTCTCGGATGTGAGCCGAGCGCGCTAACCACTACACCACCGGGCTGTGTGTGTGTGTGTTCCCAGTCTTGTGTTATTCATTACCATACACACTAAGTGATTTACTGACCCTATATTAAAAGGATAGTGTGTGTGGGTGTGTGTGTTCCCAGTCTTGTGTTATTCATTACCATACACACTAACTTAAGTGATTTACTGACCCTGTGTTAAAAAGATATATATGATAGATTTAATCATGTTATATCCAAGGTTCATTGTGCTGTACATCCTGATATTACCTTCTTTGTATTTCAGATTCCAGAAGATGAAGGAGAGTGCTGTTGTGATTCAGAAGTATTACCGCGCCCACGCCCAGAAGAGACGTTACCAGCACATGCGTGTTGGTTACATGAGGCTCCAGGCTCTGATCCGATCCAGGATTGTCTCTCACCGCTTCAAGCATCTACGTGGCCACATTGTCTCTCTCCAGGTCAGACTCAGAACTTACCAATACCTCCCTAGTATCCATGCTTGTTGGAAAAGGACACTAAAAGGGGCTTTCATTTCTCAAACTGTCTCTTTTTTATTCTTTATCTGTTACCTTTTGTGTTTACTGTCCCACCTCTCGATCATCTTCATCCTCGGGTGTCATATGACCTCACTGTTGCAGCACTTAATATTAATCAATCAATCAGTCAGACTCAAAACCATAAGTAATGAGTATTGTTATTGTTGTTGGTTATAAACTTTTTAGTGGTTATTTTTTCCATCAGTGAAGTTGAAGTGGTGGTTATGATTTTGCTTCCATTTGTCTGTCAGTCAAAAATTTGCAAGTCTGTTTTGGTGAAATATATTGAAGAGATTGGATATACACCAAGGAAGAAGTTATTAAATTTTGAAGGCAACCATTGGAGCACAGACAGAAACATGAGAGTAAATATTACCAATAGTTATTAAGACTGAGGATGAAATATAGTTGACTGTGTCTATACACCATTATCAACTTTAGGGAGAAAGGACCTTTGAAAATAGTCACTCTTGATGAAGGTTTGTACTCTCTGTATGTTCTTGTATTAATTCTTATTTGTACACCTGTGAGATAAAAATAAGTACAGTAGTAGAATAACAAAATAATTTGCTGTAACCTAGTGGTGTTGTTTGATGACATACAGGCTCGATGTCGTGGTTACCTGGTGAGACGAGACTTCCAGCACAAGTTGTGGGCCGTTACAAAGATCCAGGCACAGGTGAGAGGACTCGTTGCAAGGAGACAATACCGTAAACTCAAGATGAGAGTAGAAGCAGCAAGACTCAAAGAGGAAGAAGAGAGAGCACTCCGACAACAAATGGACAAACGGAAAGCAAGAGAAATTGCTGAGATGAAGTATATGGTAAGTGTCTGTGGTTCCTTGTGTTGGTAGGTTGGGTTTTGAAAATCCATTATTGGATTATTTCATTTTCATACAGTTTGTTAATTTACCGTACATTATTTTTTGAAGAGAAAGTTCCTAAAGTTTCAGCCTTATATATTATTGACCGTGATACATAGATATTTTTAAAAATAAATTTCCAACCTCAATTGTTACTTATTTTTTTTTTATCAAAATATTCATTAATCCGAACACTAAAAAGTTCAAATTATATGTAAAATGAAGTAGTGGTGGATACAGCTTAAGTATATATTTATTCATTATATATCCAAGGTATATAGTATATCTAACCACTGACTCATACAAAATACAGGAAAGGATGAAAGAGATGGAACGCGTGGAGGAGCTACGAGCGGTGGAGGACCGAGAGATGATGGACCGGAAGAGGGCGCTGGTGAGGGAAGCAGAGCGACAGAGAGATGAACCTGTTGATGATTCCAAGTTGGTGGAACAAATGTTTGACTTCCTGCCAGACTCAGCATCTGAAGCACAAGTACCACCATCAGCATTTAAGGTTAGTACTGTAATGTATGTAACAAAATATACACAGAATATAAGTACAGTCAACCCTAGAATGGGCGGACTAATTGGGGGGGACAGCTGTCCGTACATTGAAAAAGTCCGCACATTGAAAATGCGTAGATTTCCGTACCTTTTAAAACCCCTAAGAACCGCAATCCCCCTACCACTACTGGAGCGTGAACCGCAAAAACAGGGTGATTTTTAAAGTTTCGTTTAGGTAAATTTTGTTATTACAGATTTGTAGAGCTTGATTTTACACACCAGAATCTGTAAACTAAAGTTTCCTAAGTCCACTGGTTTGCGTACAGCAGCGCCATGAGTAATAAAATAGTTACCCCTAAAACCCCCCTAAAAAATTAGAAAACTTATATATATGCATTAGTGCGTGCTTGTATGTGCATTTCCATATGATTTGGTGGCTTTCTGTACGTGTTTGTGTGTAAAAAATATATATAAATGCAGTAAAAACAATAGGAAGTGTCATACAAGTCATGTATGTACTCGTGTCACGTGTGCGTATTTGCGTATGTGCGTGCTTGTATGTGCATTTCCATATGATTTGGTGTCTGTCTGCACGTGTTTGTGTGTAAAAAAAATATATAAATGCACTAAAGTGCACTAGCCCCTGGCTAGTACAGTGGTAACGCGTTGGCCTCGCATCCGTGAGGTCGGCAGATCGAGCCTCGCCCAGGTCCGAGAGTTTAAAACTGTTTACTGGGGGGTTACTGCCATGGCTGGGCACCATGGTGGGGAGTTGGGCTTGCCTGGCTGACGTTCGGGAGAGTATCTCATCAGAGATAGTGCCAGAACTGAAACCCTGCAACTTTAACTTTAAAGTGTCATACAAGGCATGAATTGTTATGAAAGACGTATATGCAGCCCTCTCAGTGTGTACACAAGCATATGTACGCTTGTTTTGGCGTGTACGCTAATCAGAGAGCATCCCAAGCGACTCAGATTACTCGTGGAAGTGTGAATAAACCCTAGGGAGGGGGTAGGAAGGATATGAGGGGCAGGGGAAGGCAGTGCCGGGAGAGAGGGGGACACGTGGCTGTGTTGGAGGAATCAACCATTCGTCCATTCCCCTCTCACACCACTCACTGAAGGCCTAACCTAACCAGTGTTACCAATGAAGTGGCTAGATATAGCCCAAGCAGTTTTTTTTTTACCGGCTTTATATTACGTCAATCGGCTTCAAGGCCTAAATTCGCGGTGACGTGATATTTGGTCAATAGGCATTTAAGGGTTAACTATGACAGTTCATTACTGTAGTTATCTTTATAATACAAATACAGTTATCCTCGCCACAGTTTCCGTACCACTTCTAGCTTTTGCTGAACACAAAGAGTAACACGCTTTTTCTTGGTAGTAATCGTCGGTTTGGGAGGCATATTGAAGGACGAAATATTCACGTAAGCGATGCGAGTGGGGTGGAGACTGTAAACAAACTGAACGTTTTGGCGCGAATATTGTTTCCCGCGCCACTGCCTGACTCGCCACCTACCGGATAGCTTTAACATTAATATATTTTGCCCGCGCTATTCAAAGCTTTTCGGGATCGTATTTTTGTATTTCTGTGTCCGCCCAAACCGAAATCCGCACAAGTGGGGTCCGCTCATGCGAGGGTCGACTGTATACAGATTATATATATATATACCCAGATTACATATACCCAGAATATATATACGCAGAATATATGTACACAGAATAGATATACCCAAAATAGATATACCCAGAATATATGTACGCAGAATAGATATACCTAAAATAAATATACCCAAAATAGATAATTATATCCAGAATAGATATACCCAGATTAAATATACCCAGATTAAATATACCCAAAATAGATATATCCAGAATACATGTACCCAGAATAAATAAAAAGCGGGTCACTACCTCTAGAAGCCAACACCAGGTGGCTCTCATATCAGTACAGCGCCAGATTTGAATTTATATTTACTTCTGATGATCTTCACGGAATAGACCCTTCTAGCCCAGAATAAGCCTATACGGGGCCTGGGCTGGAGAAGGGGTGTGTTCTATAGCAATCCAGCTGTGCTGGTTCCACAAACCAATAAATACAATTTAAGCGGCTGGAAGCCGCGACAAATGCACTAATTTGAACAACAACAAAAATACTACAAATACACACACACACACACACACACACACACAGTAAAATCCAAAACTAATAAAATAATTCACCTATTGAGCTATGAACCCCAAATCCGCACCTTTTATTATCTTAGGTGTGATGCTTCCACAGTGTGTGTTTAGGTAGCCAAGAATGGCCCAAATCCGCAGCCTTTCCCAGAAACACGTCTAAATCCAGTTTCCATGTGACACTATCCACTCCCCCAAACCCACACTACAACCAGCTGCTACCCACACATTCATTATACACACACATCACACTGTACTATATATGTGTGTAATTTATATAGATATGTTTCTATACACATATTCATTACACAAACACATTACACTATACTATATTACCTGAGGCTGGTCAAGGTATATGTGTGTAATTTATATAGATATATTACTATACACACATACAACACACACATCACACTGTACTATATGTGTGTGTAATGTATATAGATATTTAACTAAACACACATACTATATATATTGCAGGACTTACCCGAGGCTGGACAAGGTATGGTGTCGGGTGATGACATAATATCTGGAATACCACGTCCAGCTGGTGACCAAGATGAAGACCTTTCTGAATACAAGTTCCAGAAGTATGCTGCTACATACTTCCAGGGCAATGTTAACCATCAGTATTCCAGGAAACAACTTAAACAACCATTACTACAACTACAAACACAAGGCGATCAGTTGGTGAGTACAGAATTTTTTTTTTTTTTTTTTTTTTTTAATAATCAGAATGGAGGAAGGAAAAACAAAATCAATGAAAACAAAGTCCATTTGCCTATTGGCATCTTTCATTCATATAATGTCTGTAACAGTTGGATTTAAATGACTGAGGATTAAAAACTAATGGATAGCAGTTTTGAGGAAGTGCATTCCATAACGATGTGGTTCTGGGAATAAATGAATTCTGAAAAGCAGTACGGTAGTTCTACATTGGGAAGGAGAGATTGCAAAGTGATGGGCTCTAGCAGCTGACCTGGTACTACGGGGAAAGATGCGATGAGGTGGCACCATTGGTGCAAGTTCATCCCAACATTTACCGTGATAATATCTATAAAATAAGGCAAGGGATGCAACATTTCTTTGGATGTGTAAGGGAGGGAATTCATTTGTGATTAGAGGGTTATTGATAATACGTACAGCTTTATTTTGAATGTTATCTAATTGCCTTAGAGCAAGCTTTCAAAAGTATACTATCCCCTTAAGAGAT
Source organism: Petrolisthes cinctipes (assembly GCA_033782935.1). Classification (NCBI taxonomy): domain Eukaryota; kingdom Metazoa; phylum Arthropoda; class Malacostraca; order Decapoda; family Porcellanidae; genus Petrolisthes; species Petrolisthes cinctipes. The sequence continues at coordinate 147,865 of JAWQEG010002844.1, read as the reverse complement.
ATATACCGTAATAATAGAGAGATGAGATAATAATAATGCTGATGAAGAAGGTCATACTGTAGGTTGGTGATCATTGGATAACATTTTAACAGTTTGTAGTGTCTGGGTGAATGTTTGGAAAACGTTTTAACCATGTGTGTGTGTGTGTGTGTGTAGAATTAAATAATGTATTAACCTTTTTGTATTTGTTTTTATTTTTGTATTATTGTTTACTTTTTACATTAGTTTTTTGTATTAAAAATTCTTATTGATATGTATTTAATGAATTTGTTTGTTTGTCAATGTGTAAATTAGATTTTTGTAATAAAAATCCTTATTCATATGTATTTAGTTAATTTGTTTGTTTGTCAATGTGTAAATTAGTTTTATGTATTAAAGATTATTATTTTTATGTATTTAATTTATTTGTTTGTTTGTTATAATAAAAATTCTTATTTAGATGTATTTAGTTAATTTGTTTGTTTGTTATATTAAAAATTCTTATTCATATGTATTTATTTAATTTGTTTGTTTGTTATGTTAAAAATTCTTATTCATATGTATTTATTTAATTTGTTTGTACCAGGCTGCGATGGCACTATGGGTGACCATCCTACGCTTCATGGGTGACATGGCTGAACCCAAGTACCACGTCATGGACCGAGACAACACATCAGTCATGTCTAAAGTCTCTGCAACACTCGGCAGAAACTTTATTAAGAGTAAAGAGTTCCAAGAAGCTCAGATGATGGGAATGGATCCGGTGAGTATTAGTAGTAGTAGTTGTAGTAGTAGTAGTAATAGTAGTAGTAGTAGTAGTATTGTATTATTATTATTATTATTATTATTATCATTATCATTATCATTATCATTATTATCATTATTATCATTATCATTATTATTATTATTATTATTATCATTATCATTATTATTATTACAGGTGATGTACATGTCACAAAAGAACCGTAGTATCAGACACAAACTGGTTTCATTAACACTGAAGAGGAAACACAAGTTGGGAGATGATGTGAGAAGGAAACTACAAGAAGATGAATACACCGCTGAGAGTTACTCCACATGGCTAGACTCCAGACCTACATCAAACCTAGAGAAACTACACTTTATTATTGGTCATGGAATACTGAGGGCGGAATTGAGGTGAGATGTTATTGATTACAGTGTTAGGTTATGACTGTTAAAATGTGTTATGTTATGAAACTACACTTTATTATTGGTCTTGGAATATTGAGGGCTGAATTAAGGCGAGATATTATTCATTACAGTGTTAGGTTATGACTGTTATTAGGTTAGGGGAGGGTTGGGGTAGCCAGAGTATAGGGTGGTCTAAGACTCTAAGCTCCACACATCAACACACACAGGCTAGAGTCAGTGTTATTACAATCAATACCCCGAGTTGTAGCCTGGGCCTTTCCAATGTTACCATCACCATGGCTGTTATATAGCCCATGCTGGTTATTATTTGGACTGTGAGGAGTTATGATGCTTCTACTCTGGACTGACTAACAACTAAGTCATACCAACAACTCAACAATCATTATGATGGTGTGGTATCTTGTTGTCTTCATAATGGGTCCATTCCACAGTGGTTGGTATTGGTTTGTAAGTACGCAAACGAAATCATTTTAGCCGTGTTAATGACTTATGGGTGAATTAATTAATAAATTTGGTGAGTCAACTCACAGGGGAGAATTAGGAAGGGAAGAGGTTAGGAAAGCAATAGGAAAGTTGAAGATGGGAAAGGCACCGGGGGTGGATGGGATAACTGCTGAAATGTTAAAGTGTGGGAGGGAGGTAGTGGTGGAGTGGATGTTGCTTATATGTACATTGGCCTGGAGGCAGGGAGAGGTGCCAGAGGATTGGAGGAGAGCCATAATTGTACCTCTGTATAAGGGGAAGGGGAGTAAGGATGAGTGTGGTAGCTATAGGGGAATAAGCCTTCTTAGTGTACCGGGGAAGGTTTACGGGAAGGTTCTTACTGAAAGACTGGTTGAAGTAACAGGGAATAAAGTTAGTGAGGAGCAGGGAGGGTTCAGAAAGGGTAGAGGATGTGTGGACCAAATATTTGCATTAAAATCAATAGTGGAGAAATATATTGGGAAGGGTAAGAAGTTGTATGCTGCCTTCATGGACTTGGAGAAGGCATACGATAGAGTTGATAGGAAAGCTATGACAGAGGTGTTGAGAATTTATGGTGTTGGGGGGCCTTTGCTGAAAGGCATTGAGGCTTTTTATGCAGATGCAAAAGCATGTGTATGGGTAGAGGGTGATCTAAGTGAGAGTTTTAATATTAGTGTAGGGCTGAGACAGGGGTGTGTTATGTCACCATGGTTGTTCAATATATATATGGATGGTTGTATGAGAGAGGTGAAAGCCAAAGTGAATGGTCTGGGGGTGAAGTTGAGGCTGAATGAAGCAAACTGGTCCCTGGTGGCAAGTTTGTTTGCGAATGACACTGTGCTGATGGCTGAGAATGAAAGGAATTTACAGAGAGTGGTGGACGAATTTCAGTCTGTGTGTAAACGAAGGAAACTGAAGGTGAATGTGGGTAAAAGTAAAGTGATGGTATTTGAAAGAGCAGAAACTGAAGTGATTGACTTTGCTACACCTTACAGAGTGGCTGTACCAACTGGGACGAAGTGTGAGATAACTCTGAGGGGTGAGAGGATGGAGGAAGTGAAGGAGTTTAAGTACCTGGGTACAGTTATGTGTAAACATGGAAGTATGGAAGGAGAAATAAGGGAGAGAGCAGTGAAGGGTAGACAGGTCATAGGATCACTGGGGAGGATTATGAAGGGTAGAAGTGTGAGTATGGAAGTGAAAAGGGGACTACGAAATAGTATAATCCTGCCAACACTGACATATGCGTCGGAGACATGGACATGGAGTAGGGCGCACCAGTCTAGAATAGGTGCTGTGGAAATGAGTTACTTGAGAGGAGCATGTGGACTTACTAGATGGGATGGAGAAAGTAATGAGAGTGTATATGAGAGATGTGGTATGAGTGAGAAGGCAATTGGTATTGAGTGTGGAGTGGTAGAGAGAGTGAAACGTGATACATTGAGATGGTTTGGACATGTAGAGAGAATGCAAGGTGATGAGTTTGTAAAGAAGGTGTATGGAAGTGAAGTTGTGGGACCTGGTGTGAGAGGCAGACCTCCGGTCAGATGGCAGAACAGAGTGGAAAAGTATGTAAAGGAGAGAAACATGAGGGGCAGAGTAGGGCTTGACCAAGTAAGGAGGGAGTGTTGGAACAGGGAGAACTGGAGACACTTCTGCCGTGGCCACCCCCTTGGGGGGAGTTCCCGGAGGGAACGAGGCGTCGGAGCTATAGATAGATAGATAGATAGATAGTCAACTATGCAGTGATCATCATTATCTAACTGTTGGATAGATTTTGTGAATGTGGATACTCACCTTTTGGAAATTAATGAAGCCTTACAACTGTGGTTGGTTGGGAAGCTAACAAACCAATACCACTGTGGAATCAACCCTATGTGTTCAGTTGTGTTCACCCTTGACTGTGAGTGTGGGAGAGAGGCCCAAAAGACGCGACCTACTGAGGGAGATAAGGCCCACATCTTAATGGTTAAGGACGCTGTGATTGTGTATGGGAATTTGAGGCTTCTGATTCCTCCTGGCCATGCCATGAAACAAGTTTCTTCATTATAGGTTCTGTTTCTGAACAGTATTTGAAGGACTCATTTACCTCCAATTTTCTGACTACATAACAGGGTCCCTAAAGTGCTTTCTGTATTATAACTAAACTGTTATTATAACTAAACTTAACATTACAACCTTGTATATTATAATATTTTCATTATATTTCAGAGATAAAGTATACTGTCATATTTGTAAACAACTTAGTAACATTACAACCTTCTATAACATAATATTTTCTTTATATTCCAGAGATGAAGTTTACTGTCAGATCTGTAAACAACTTAGTAACAATCCGTCTAAGTCTTCACATGCCCGTGGTTGGATATTGTTGTCTCTGTGTGTGGGTTGTTTTGCTCCGTCTGAAGACTTTGTTAAATACCTGTTGTCGTTCATCCGTGAGGGGCCGCCGGGATACGCACCTTACTGTGAGGAGAGACTTAAACGCACCTTTGCCAACGGAACCAGAAACCAACCCCCAAGTTGGCTGGAATTACAGGTAAGGTTATGATGCCTTGTATTACCCCTGTATGGTTGTAGATATAAGGTCCTTGTATTACCTCTATATGGTTGTAGAATTATAAGGTTCATATTTAACAATCCTCTTCTATTATCCCTGTATGGTTGTAGATATAAGGTCCTTGTATTACCCCTGTATGGTTGTAGATATAAGGTTCATATTTAAGGGGGAAGTTTTGTGTTGGTAATTCTGGAGCAACTGAATCCTCCAAACTATTCCAAGCAACAGAACACCATTACTTTTGCTCTTCTGGTCCTGTTTCCTGGCATACTTTGGAGGAATCATGGCACCAATGTAACAAAAAAGAATTACCACCTTAACAACATCCATGGTGTATACGATGATGTGGTAACAGTACTATGGCTATGTTGTTTGTCTATAGAGCCATAATACCAGCACCACATCATTGTATACACCATGTATGTTGTTGAATATGGACCTAAGTTCAATACAATACACATATGTTGTACAGTCATGGCACATAGGGTCCATTCCACAGTGGTTGGTATTGGTTTGTAAGCACGCAAACGAAAGAATATTAGCCGTGTAAATGACTTATGGGTGAATTAATTAATGAATTTGGTGAGTCAACTATGCTGTGATCATCATTATAGAACTGTTGCATAGATTTTGTGAATGTGGATACTCACCTTTCGGAAAATAATGAAGCCTTACACGTGTGGTTGGTTAGGAAGCTAACAAACCAATACCACTGTGGAATCAACCCTATAATAATGAAGCCTTACAAGTGTGGTTGGTTGGGAAGCTAACAAACCAATACCACTGTGGAATCAACCCTTTGTTTTATTTTTTTGTGACTGGTATTGTAGGTAATGACGTCCATCCATCCATGTATCTATTACTACCACTCTATAGTCAGCAATAAACATTTAATACTTCACACCCTTAATGTATTATTGGTACACACACACACTGTTGTTTTCAAGGGTTTATAACATATTGGTACAGTATTAAATATGTCCAAGTAATAATTATGTTGATATTTAAATTTCATCGTCATATCTTCCTGGCCACCAAATTGAAGAAATAATTACATTGAAACCACTATTAAATTTATCGTCATTGAAGAAATAATTATTGTATATACAGTACATTGATATTAAAATTTCTCCTTGTTTCTTTTCCCAGGCGACCAAATCGAAGAAGCCACTAATGTTACCAATAACATTCATGGACGGCAACACCAAGACTCTGTATGCTGACTCTGCCACCACTGCCAGGGAACTCTGTAATCAACTCTCTGACAAGATTGGACTCAGGGATCAGTTTGGATTCTCACTCTATATTGCACTTTTTGATAAGGTAGGTTTTATTGCTGGGTAGTTTTGAATTAGTATTTCCTCATAATTATTCTATTTATCATTACTATAATGACATATATATATATATAATATCATTGTGTGTGTTATAGACATCATTACTGAGTAGTGTGAGTTAACTATTTCCTCATAATTGTCTCATGCATTTCTTGTATAATATAATATTATATTTATCCTTACTGTATAATGACATATATATGTATATAATATAATATTGTGTGTTTTCTAGGTATCATCATTGGGTAGTGGTGGAGATCATGTAATGGATGCTATCAGTCAGTGTGAACAGTATGCCAAGGAACAAGGTGCTCAGGAGAGGAATGCACCTTGGAGATTATTCTTCAGGAAGGAAATATTTGCACCTTGGCATGACCCTACTGAAGACCCTGTAGCTACCAACCTTATATATCAACAGGTAAGAAACTAACCTTAAATATAACTATATAATATTATACTTATTACTATTATATTAATTCTTAAAGAGTGAACATATTACAACTTGTCAACTCTGTACTTCGGGTATATTTTACATAACATAAACAAACTTTGTTGGTTAGTACTGTACCGTATAAACCACTAAACCTACATGAAATAAATTAAAAATGATATTAAAGTACAACCTTTCGTTGTCTCCTGATGTACTTGTTAAAACTATTATATAACTTACATCTGTAGGACAGGTAGCCAGGTCAGAGTGACCACCACTCAGAACACACTATTACACTCTTTTTTATATAGATATCATCCTCACACTGTCAGCACGTTGGGTAGACTGAGTGGGTTTACACTATGGGAGGGCAGGGTCTTGTGACTTTATGACAAACACAGTTTGCCTCTGGTGTAAAAAAATCAAACAAGTCAGGAGCCGAGCAAGTTTGTAAAATGTACCGTTGACAAAAGTGGACAGCTGCTGTCACCCACACTTGTTGTGTTTGTTGACTATTGTTCTTTAATTCACACCACTTCTTTAACTCAGACCACTTTCTTAACTCCAATCACATCTTTAACTCAGTATACCTAACTATATGGGTGTGTATTACAGGTAGTAAGAGGGGTTAAGTTTGGAGAATATCGTTGTGATAAAGATGATGACTTGGCTACGATTGCTGCCTAACAATACTACATAGAGTTGTACAGTAACTATATATATATATATATGTGTGTATTACAGGTGGTACGAGGGGTTAAGTTTGGAGAATATCGTTGTGACAAAGATGATGACTTGGCTATGATTGCTGCCCAACAATACTACATAGAGTTTGGTACAGACATGAACTCTGACCGTCTGTTTAATAACCTGCCCGGCTACATCCCTGACTACTGTGTGTCTGCTGGTGACAAGGCCGTGGACCGCTGGGCCAGCCTGGTGATGGCCGGGTACAGGAAGAGTTACTATGTCAAGGAGAGGGTACAGACACTCAAGGTGAAGGAGGATGTGGTCAGTTATGCTAAGTTCAAGTGGCCGCTGCTTTTCTCAAGATTCTATGAGGCTTTCAGGTAATGTTGCTTCTATTATTTACCAAAGTATGATGGTGCACATGAGTTTTAATACACATAGGGATAACTCTAACAATTTTTTCTGTCTAATGTTTTCACGTTGTTGTCATATGATGTTATTTTGAATAGTGAGTAAGTAGCTGCTTGTAGTAAATTACAAGAAGGTACTTAAACTACTTATTGGAAAGTTTCTGAGGTGACAAAGGGAGGGAAGCTGTCAAATGTTTATACAATATGTGTCAACCCAATGTGGATGATTATTATATTTACCAAAGTATGTTAATTCAAATTACATTACAGTAGGCCATCAATATAAGATGATTACATTATTACATATATCATTTTAATACAGTATCAATAAATCAGTTACCGTATATAGTGTGTATGGAAATATAAAACAGTGGTTGGTGTTCAATGTGAGACTGAATGTGTTGCTGGGTAGTTGAGAAGTGTGCTGGGTAGTTTACATCAACACATTGTCCCCCACCAGTGTGTTGCTGGGTAATACAAATAGTTATTCATTGTCTATATATTTGATATAATAATGTAGTGTATGTTGTCTGTCATCAGGTACTCTGGTCCAAACCTTCCTAAGAATGACGTAATCATTGCTGTGAACTGGACGGGTGTGTATGTAGTGGATGACCAAGAACAGGTGTTACTGGAATTGTCCTTCCCTGAGATAACTACAGTATCATGTAACAAGACACAGAAGGTGTATACACAGACCTTTACCTTGGCTACAGTGAGGGGTGAAGAGTTTACCTTCCAGAGTCCTAACAGTGAAGACATCAGGGACCTTGTTGTTTACTTCCTCGAGGGTCTCAAGAAACGATCAAAGTTTGTCATTGCTTTACAAGACTACAAGGCTCCAGGTAAATAATTTATTACTTGTACACATTAAAACTATAGTAGGCACTTAATATTAAATGAGTACATTTGTCTCCATCCATCCTTTTAAGCTATATACCTTACTGTTGTGGCGCCTAATATCAATCAATCCATCTTTTTAACACAGGGTGAGTAAATCACTTAGTGTGTATGGTAATGAATAACACAAGCTTGGGAAAACATTTGTTGGTCTTCAATGAGGTACTGATGAGTGTAAAATGAAGTGGTGGTGGATACAAGTATTTATTTATTCATTGTATATCCAGGCTATACAGTAATCTGTAAATTGTTATATAAACCAAACAGTACTATAACTATAATGTATAAATATAAACTACTATAAATATAATAATCTAAACAGTACATTAAATACAATAAACTATACAGTACTATAACTATAATGTATAGATATCAACATTACTATAAATATAATCATATAAACAGTATTATAAATATAATGTATAAATATGAACATTACTATAAATATAATACAATAATGTATAAATAATTGACCCATTTTTCAGGTGAGAATTCTTCGTTCCTGACCTTCAATAAGGGTGACCTAATATTACTGGAGGAGGATTCATCAGGAGAGACGGTAATGAACGCTGGTTGGTGTGTTGGTCGATGTGAACGCACCACAGAAAAAGGAGACTTCCCAGCAGAGACTGTCTATGTCTTACCTGCTGTTACTAAACCTCCTACGGATATATTGGTAAGGGTTATAATTACATTCAATTATTTGTATTATTATTTATTATTATTATTTTTATTTATTATTATTATTTATTATTATTATTTTATTTTTATGTATTATTATTTTTATTTTTATTTTTATTTATTATTATTTATTATTATTTATTATTTGTATTATTATAGTATTATCTATTATTCATAGTATTATAGTATTATTTATTATTTGTATTATTATTGTATTATTTATTATTATTTATTATTTATATTCCTTCCACCTGTGTGTAATATAATTTGTTATTGATTCCTAACATTAATATTTCTATCCAAAGTGAATAAAATTTGTTATTATATTGGTATTTATATTTGTTATTGGCGAGATACAAACCTTTTATTTCTACCATCTGTATGTTTTCTTTTGAATTGTTGATGAGTTTAGAGGGTAAGACTGAGAGTAAATGTCTATCTATCTATCTATCTATCTATCTATCTATCTATCTATCTATCTGATGTCTATCTATCTACAGTATCTATTTATCTATAGCTCTGACGTCTATCTATCTATCTATCTATAGCTCTGATGTCTATCTATCTATCTATCTATCTATAGCTCTGATGTCTATCTATCTATCTATCTATCTATAGCTCTGACACCCTCTATGCTTTATGTTTGATAGATAATTTTATGTATGTATGATTCTGTGGTAAGAATAAATAAATACAGTAGAGATAACTTAATAATTTTGTTGTCACCAGGCACTGTTCACGGCGGAGGGAGCTGAACATGGAAGGAAATTATTCACACCACAAGTTAATGGTAATGATTCACAAGAGAAACCTCACACCCTGGAAGAATATGCCATTGACCACTTCAGGTATGTTGTTGTAATGTACAGCCACAATCAAATAGCCACCAACACTTTCCTTCCAACGTACAAATAAATCAGTATCATATCAAAATATAATCATACAATAACACCTTATGTCAACTCAACCCCCTCAATTATTATTATGAGGTGCTGCAAAATCATACATGTGTTGTTCTTTATTACCAAGATATTTACTAAGATGGAAGGAAAGTGTCGGTGGATATTTGATTGTGGCTGTACTTACTGTATATGCACTGTATGTATGTCACTTCAGGTATATTGTTGTATGTACTGTATGTATGTATGTCACTTTATTCTGGTCAATAACTATTTACATTATAATTTCACAAAGTGACTATGTCCGTCCGTCTGACTCTTAAGTACTCTTAAGTAGTGGACCTGGACCAGGACCAGGACGTATTCAGTTGTCAAATGTTAAGGAATTTTTTTTTTTTTTTTTTTTTCTATATTATTATTTATTATTATTTTTGGTGTTGGCCTATTATTATTATTGTTGTTATAGGCCTATTATTATTATTGTAGACCTATTATTACTATTGTAGTTGTAGGCCTATTATTATTATTATTTTAGTGCTAATGGAAATGTCCCCCCCCAAGCCTGTCCCCCTATTCCCGCACCCCCCCAGTCCCCCCCCAAGCCTGTCCCTTACTCCCGCACCCCCTTAACACACCCTGTATACAACCAATAACACACCCTGTATAAATATTTCCACAGGCCGCCCCCAAAGCGTACAGTGTCCCGAGCCATCACCCTGACCTCAGCCCGTCGTCCCACCAGTGAGGCGTTGTGGAAATATTCCCGGGAACCAATCAAACAACCATTACTGAAGAAGTTATTACACAAGGAAGAGTTGGCTCAGGAAGCTGTTTATGCCTTTAATGCCATACTCAAATATATGGGTGATCTACCATCAAGGAGAAACAGACAAGGAAATGAATTCACTGATCAGATATTTGATGGACCACTCAAACATGTAAGTACACACACACACACACACACACACACACACACACACACACACACACACACACACACACACACACACACACACACACACACACACACACACACACACACACACACACACACACACACACACACACACACACACACATACACACACACACACACATACACATACACATACACATACACATACACATACACATACACATACACACACCACACACCACACACACAAAAAATAAATGATGCAAGTACAAACAAAATTAAACCTATGTTTTTGTCAGCGGGTATCGTTGATTTGTTAACATGCAGCCTACAGTTGGCAAATAAAGTATTGGAACCACACTTAATTTAAATTTAGGATACTTATCCATAGAGAAAGTTCCAATACTTTTTTTGCCAACCCCATTCTATTCAACACATTGTGGAAGACTGCAATACACACAACCACACTCACCAACAACACAACATACACTCTCTGAGGGCACTGTGGGAAAGCCTGGTTCAGGTTGTGACCTTCCTCAGAAGCTCGGGGCTGTTCGGCCTGACAGCTTGAGGAACTTCAACAACATATGGAATTCTCTAGGTAAGCAATTAACAAATCTTCTATTTTAACTTGCAGGAAATTCTCCGTGATGAAATATACTGCCAAGTGATGAAGCAACTCACAGAGAACAGGAACCGTCTGAGTGAAGAGAGAGGCTGGGAACTCATGTGGTTGGCTACTGGACTCTTTGCCTGCTCACAAAACTTAGTAAAGGTATATATTATATAGATGTTTTCATTAAGGCAACCTGTGTGTAATATAGTCAGAAAAAAATTGGAGGTAAGTGAGTCCTTCAAATATTGCCATGAAACACACACCTATATTGAAGGAGCTTGTTTCGTGGAATAGTCAGGAGGAATCAGAAACCTTCAAAATTCATACACAATCACAGGGTCCTTAAGGGGAGGAGAGAACATTAGACCATCAATATAAAGTGTTTATGTTTATCACTTACTGTATATCCTTTTAACACAGAGTCAGAAAATCACTTAGTGTGTATGGTAATGAATAACACAAGCCAGGGAACACACACACACACACACACACAAGGAAACATATACATAAAGAAATGCACACACACACACAAGGTAATAAATAACACACACACACACACACATACACACACTATCATTTTAACACAGGCTGAGTAAATCACTTAGTGTGTATGGTAATGAATAACACACACACACACACACACTATCCTTTTAACACAGGATGAGTAAATCACTTAGTGTGTATGGTAATGAATAACACAAGCCTGGGAAAACATTTGTTGGTCTTCAATGAGGGACTGATGAGTGTAAAATGAAGTGGTGGTGGATACAAGTATTTATTATTCATTGTATGTATATCCAGCCTATACAGTATATATTCATTGTATATATATCCAGAGTCTACAGTATACCCTTTAAATTAATAGTTCAAATGTTAAAGTAAAAAGCATTACTAAAATCATCACTGGGCTGCTCGGCCAGACAGCTTGAGGAACTTCAACAACTAAAATGATCATGGATAACTTTCAGGAGCTGTCCCAATTCCTGCGTACCAGACGACACCCCATCGCCCAGGACTCCCTACACAGACTCCAGAAAACACTCAAACACGGACAACGTAAATATCCACCGCACCAAGTGGAAGTGGAAGCCATACACCATAAAACTACACAGATATTCCACAAGGTAAACTCTTACAACCATTATAAATATATATCATATCATAAATATATAATGGTATTCTTTTATAATAAGTAAGTGTAAATTAATTGTTGTTTTCATATAAATATATAATGGTATTCATTTATAATAAGTAAGTGTAAATTAATTGTTGTTTTCATATCATAAATATTTAATGGTATCCTTTTATAATAACTGACTGTCACAGTCAGCCTTGGAACTCAATCTCACACATCTAGTATGCTTCTGTAACAACTTATATTCATTGTTACTGTGACTCATAATCAAATCACAATTACCATATACAGTACTGTATCTGTATATTGGTATATAAGATGTCTGTAAATTGTCAGTGTGAAGCAGTGGCTGGCCATAAGTAATTTTCACCATATAAACATGTATTCATATTATGCAATGTTTATGTATGTGAGCCAGTCTGTTGTCCAATCTGTGACACAATATGCGAACCTACTGTATTGGTTTAAGGAAATAGTACTTAGAGTATTGGTAAATCTGGAGCAAGTGATTCCTCTAAACTGTTGCAGACAACAAGATAACATTATATTAATTCACTGGTCCTGTTGTCTGGCATACATTGGAGGAATCAAAACACTCCAATGTACCAATAGTGTACAATATTATTATCTCCTTAATGGTTGTATCATTATATTGTGTGTGTGTTTGTAGGTGTACTTCCCAGACGACACAGATGAAGCGTTTGAGGTGGACTCATCCACTCGAGCCAAAGACTTCTGTTCATCCATCGCACATCGCCTTAACCTCAAGAGTTCAGAAGGATTTTCACTCTTTGTCAAGATTGCTGACAAAGTTATATCTGTACCAGAAGGAGATTTCTTCTTTGACTTTGTGCGGCATCTCACAGACTGGATCAAAAAGGCTCGTCCATCCAGAGACGGTATTACCAATTATTATGTTTTATGGTTGTAAATAGTAGAGGTATTACTTTGTTTATATTGTTATGGTTGTAGATGGTAACACCAATTATAATGTTATGGTTATGAATAGTAGATAAATTATTGTGTTTATATTGTTAGGGTTGTAGATGGTAACACCAATTAATATGTTATGGTTGTAGATATGGTTGTTGACTGTACATGACAAATAGGATACCAACCATAACATTAATAAACAAACATTAATATATTAACCCCCAACTGTAAAGCTTAACCCATTGTACAACCAATTGCACCAGACACCTACACACACACACACACACACACAGGGCCGTATACAACAACATTCATGGTGTTAACGATGGCATGGTACCGGTACGATGGCTCTCTTGTAGGTCTATGGAGTTATTGTACAATCGCAGACCATGAAAAGTCTACCCCTTCTTCCGACCCTGAGAGGAGGCCTGTGGTTTTTTTGAATAACGGCTCATCCAAACTATTACTGACAACACACACATGAGGGTCCGTTGTGTATGTTGGTGTGTGTGTTGTCAGTGATAGATTTGCTGAGCCGTCATCCAGAAAACCCACAGGCCTCGTTTAAGGGTCGGAAGAGGGGGTAGATTTTTCATGGTCTGTGATTGTACTGACACAACGAATCTTTTTGAATAAGGACCACAGTCACACTAACACTCCCTCAGTTGTCCACACACTGGGTTGATTCCACAGTGGTATTGGTTTGTTACCTTCCCAACCAACCACACTTGTAAGGCTTCATTATTTTCCAAAAGGTGAGTATCCACATTCATAAAATCTATCCAACAGTTAAATAATGATGATCACTGCATAGTTTACTCACCAAATTCATTAAATAAATCAACCAGAAGTCATTTACAAGGCTAAGATTCTTTCGTTTGCGTGCTTACAAACCAGTACGAATGACTGTGGAATCAACCCACTGTCACACTCCACTAACACGTACCTTCACCCTCACTCACTTATGTTCTATTTAAACCAACCAGTCTATTCCCAAAAGTGCTGATATCACACACACACACACACACACACACACACACACACACACACACACATCATCATGACAATCCCAAGAAAGTGTACAGTTGTCCACATGAATTCCTACACAGGGTATATGTAAAGAGAGGTAGGTCATTATTGTGGAAGTACAGCAATGAATGGTCTACCTAGTGACTCAGTGATTACAAAACAACAAACCTAATAATAATAATGTTGTATTACAGTTACATAGTCTGACATTACAAAACAACAAACCTAATATTAATAATGTTGTATTGTAGTTACATAGTCTGACATTACAAAACAACAAACCTAATAATAATAATAATGTTGTATTGATAGTGTTAATAATTACATTGTATTTTACCAGGTAAGCCAATAACTCTAATATATTTGTTTTAGGTACAATTACACACTTAACATAATTATAATCTATATTTATAGTGTTAATAATTACATTGTTTTTCACTAGAAAAGCCAATAAGTATAATATATTTGTTTTAGGTACAACTCCACACTTTACTTACCAAGTATTCTTTATGAAGAAGCTTTGGACCAACACTGTGCCTGGCAAGGATCGCAATGCTGACATTATATTCCATTTCCATCAGGAGCTTCCAAAACTTCTCAGAGGTAAGACTTACAGCCATACTTACAGCCATACTTACAGCCATATTATGTAACAATATTTGTGGTTAAGGTGGTAATTCTTTTTTGGCACATTGGAGTGTCTTGATTCCTCCAAAGTATGCTAGGAAACAGGACCAGAAGAGAAAAAAAAAATAGTGTTCTGTTGCTTGGAATAGTTTGGAGGATTCAGTTGTTCCAGATTTACCAACACAAAACTAGGGGGACAGGCTTGCGGGGGTTTTGGGGGGTGCGGGAGTAGGAGGACAGGCTTCGGGGGGTTTAGGGGGGTGCGGGAGTAGGGGACAGGCTTGGGGGGGGTTTGGGGGGTGTGGGAATAGGGGGACAGGCTGGGGGGGGGGGTAGAAAGCCTGTCCACTATTCCTGCACCCCCTAACCCCCCCCCCTCAAGCCTGTCCCCCTACTCCTGCACCCCCCAAACCCCCCCCAAGCCTGTTCCCCTATTTCCGCACCTCCCTAAACCCCACCCAAGCCTGTCCCCCTATTCCCGCACCCCCTTAACCCTATCTAATGCAACACGGTGACATTTGGATACCACCAACGGCTTTTTGCATAAATGATGACTGTTTTCTTATAAAAGCCTAATATTAAACATTTGGTACTTCCAAAACTCAGAGAATATAACCAATAATCACTCTGAGCGAAAAAACTGAGTTGAAATCGGCTCAGTATCAAATTACAGCGATTTTGGTATTTTTTTGTTTCGAAATAAGATGAAAAACACGATAACTAGTGACACAACGGAGACAGCGATCAAAGCGATGTGGGAAGGGGTGTGACGTGTGGCTATATGAGTTGCCAGTTTGTCATTAGAACGTCAGTTACCTTCCATACATCAATGAGACAGGGTGTGTTTGGTTAGCTGCTTTATTCTTCACTAAAATTCGATATATATTGTACACCCGAGCTCGTAAATTCGCGACCACGTATCATGTTTATGCTATTTGAGCTGGTAACATTTATTTAGTGAGGAATCAGAGTAGATGGAACATAGTAGAGAGAAATGATACAATCTATATTATCTAGAATGCCACCATTCCCCACACAGTGTTACCAGTCAGATGACATAAGCTGATCAGGCAACACTGGGTGCAGTTGTTTTCCTGCGCTCATGTGAATGTCGCCTGTGACAGTATTGCCAGATCAACTTGATGAAATTTCTATCACTTCAACATCGGAATTTCCCTTTTTACCTCAATTATTCCTAGTTTACTTTTGAACATTGATGGTCTTTTTTTGGTATTTCATCTGGTAGAAATTTCTCTGTTTACTCGTGAACTCCAAAATTCCCTAAAACAGATAAATTTCCCTGTACCTGGCAACATTGGGTGCACCTTGGAGCGTCAAGTGACATCTTAACATTAAAATTACGTTCCCTGCAATAATTTCTGTCTTATCTACAATCTTATACCACCATGACATGCAGAAGGTTTTTCTCTACATCATCCACCCATTTTTAGTCATGGTAGCGTAATAATTGTAAATAAATTTCTCCATATAAAAAAAGTGGTATAAACATTTTTAGCTACTCGTTTCACTTCAACTCGTATTTTATCGTTTATTTTTAATGCTATGGATATTTTTTTCACGATAAAAGTAATCCTCTATCATTATTCTGTCAGGTTACTAAAGTGCCAAGTATATATTACGCGAAATAAGTGAGGCATCAAGAAAAAAATAACAAATTGTACCGCGGAGAAATGCAATGTTTTTGTCACGGTAAAGGGAAGCGAGCGGAGAAACTGACCAATAAAGCTAAGCTAGGATGGGCTAGAATATTAACGCATCCCACGGCAAATTTAATACAGCATATTTAGCCAGTTGTTTTTATAACGTCCGTCACAGTGTCCTCCAGTGTTGATTATATACTTATAATTAATATTGTGAATATAGCTACGTATTTATAAAAGTGTTAAAAGGAACACAATATAAAAAAAATAGGGCTGTACAACATTAGGCTTCAATACACGACGAATATACATATTAGGCTACACATATAACAAGTAAATAGGGTATAAGTAGCAGCGACATTCACCATTTCTTCTCATTACCATATTTTTATTAAAAAGAATTACTGTTATTTACCAGATATTTAATAAAAATATAAATATAAAGCAAGTACAAGGAATCATTTGTAGTATAATGAGCAGACTAGGCTACACCTTGGCAAGCGTCACCCGGGACTGTCACTGTCCCAGGGCCATGAAGGTAGTATAGGTGGAGGTGCCATGGCTCACTAATCCAGGGGAGTAAAGTGAAGCTGCTGAACTGTCATTTTCGGCGCCTTCAATATGGCGAACACAAAGATATGTTTCAGTAAAAGTGGACTTCTGACCTGACTTCTGACCTGACATACAAAGGTATGAGCCATCTTGAAGGCGCCGGAAATGACAGATTGGTGGCTTCACAAATCAGGTTCTACTGGCGCCTCCACCTATACTACCTCCATGCCCGGGGCATTGTTTACATTTTGTCGGACCAAAACCTTTCGTGTTTCAAAACTATCGTTCAGTAAACTGTCCACAGACCTAGGGTCGCAAAGCAACGATCGCCGTGTGAGATGCATTTGATAGGGTTAAACACTAACTTAAACACTTCCTCCGTCCCTACAGGTTACCATCGCTGTACCAAGGATGAAGCATCACGTCTGGCAGCTCTTGTGTACAGAGTTCGTTTTGGGGAGAGTAAACAGGAGTTGGGTCTTATTCCGTGAGTGTCTTGTTTACTGGGTGTTATTGTGGTGGTGGTGAGGTGACAACACTCATTACTGGTGTTAATGATGGTGTGATACCAATACAATGGCTGTGTGGTTTTGTTTGTATTGGTATCACACCATTAATATTATTGTATATGGTAATACCTGTGTCTGTCTGTCTGTCTGTCTAAGGTAAGAGGCTATGAATACCTTACCAGTATACCTGCTTGTCATATAAGATGATTGACTTAAAGAGGCTTTCACTTCCACAACAATCCCTGTTTTTCATCTGTTTCTTTTTGTATTTACTGTCCCTATTATGAGTAGAAAGTCTGGTATTATAAGTAGAGAGAGGCTGGTATTATGAGTAGTGGTATAATATTTCCAGCCTAATCAGGACCACATGTAAACAAATACATGTGTCTGGAATACTTGTGATGAATGGTACAGCCACAATCAAATAACCACCAACACTTTCCTTCCATCGTACAAATAAATCAGTATCATATCAAAATATAATCTTACAATACCTTACATCAACTCAACCCCCTCAATTATTATTATGAGGTGGTGCAAAATCATACACGTGTTGTTCTTTATTACCAAGATATTTACTACGATGGAAGGAAAGGGTGTTGGTTGATATTTGATTGTGGGTGTATATTTGATACAGATTTACCACCAACACTAAGGGTCGATTCCACAGTTGTACTCATTTGTAAGCTTCCTAACCAACCACACTTGTAAGGCTTCATTATTTTCCAAATGCTGAGTATCCACATTCACAAAATCTATCAAACAGTTCTATAATGATGATCACTGCATAGTTTACTCACCAAATTCATTAAATAATTCACCCATAAGTCATATACACGGCTAAGATTCTTTGGTTTGTGTGCTTACAAACCACTACCAACCACTGTGGAATCAACCTTGTACTATACACTCCCCTTCATAATAATGTTTTAACCCTAGGAACATGCTGAGAGATCTCATCCCAGCTGATTTAGCCAAGACACAGAGCACCAATGAATGGAAGAGAGTCATTGTTCAACACTACAATGGTGATGCAGGTAAGTGTAACACCATTTATACTCTATGATATATAAATTAGATTGGTTTGTAAATTTGTATGTGTGTTCATATGAACAATTTGTATATGTTGTTTTCTTTACTATATGGTGTAGTGTTGTGAGAGTGGTGGGGACAATATCAGGTGGTCAGTGAGTGGAAGAGTAACATCATTACAACCTACAATGTTGATGTAGGAAAGTCATACAATTCAGTCTTTACATTACTTTGTCAACTCTGTAACACACTACATCCATCCATCTTTTGTCTTTACATGATCTTTGTCAACTCTGTAACACTCTACCTACATCCATCTTTTGTCTTTACATTACTTTGTCAACTCTGTAACACTACCTTCATCCATCTTTCCCCCTTACTATGACTTATGCTCCTTCAAACAAAATGCCTGGTATTATTAAACTATTTCTTCGACTAAAAAGGCTCTTCTTCATCGCTATATTCGCCTTGCAAAATAATAGGCACTTAGCGACGAAGAGAACTTTTCCTTGAAGATGTAGTTTAAAAATAGCAGCCAATGTGTCTAGGCATCCTGAATAACACACACACACACACTATCCTTTTAACAAAGGGTGAGTAAATCATTTAGTGTGTATGGTAATGAATAACACAAGCTGGGAACACTTTTGGTTGTCTTCAATGAGGGACTGATGGCGGTATGCAAGAACGTTCATGGTGAATACGATGACATGGTACCGGTACGACGGCTCTATTGTTTTTCTATGGAGCCATGGTATGCACCACGAATGTTCTCGAATATAGTCCTTAGTGTAAAATGAAGTGGTGGTGGATACAAGTATTTATTGATTCATTGTAATGTATTCATTGTAATGTAATGTGTTATTTATTTTTTACCAGGAATGAGTCCAGAGGAAGCCAAAATTTCCTTCCTGAAGGTGATATACCGTTGGCCCACGTTTGGCTCAGCGTTCTTTGAGGTGAAACAAACAACAGACCCAAACTATCCTGAACATCTCCTCATTGCCATTAACAAGCAAGGTGTCTCACTCATTCACCCGGTCTCAAAGGTTAGTTAATGTGTCTATTCTCTCTCTTCTCTGGTTGTTGTTGTTGTTGTTCTCCCGGGGCAGAATGGCCTCCTGCCCCACAGACCCCTGGTACACTCTGGTCACAGTGAAAAAAATAAAAATAAAATAAAATAAAGGAGGGGCTACATGGCCCTATATGCCTGGACTACTGAAGCATATCCCAGGGAGATGGGACCACAGCTTACTGGACCAGGGAGTCTGGGGGCCTCATTGAGGAGGGGCTACATGTCCCTATATGTCTGGGCTACTGAAGCACATCCCAGGGAAATGGGACTACAGCTTACTGGACAAGGGAGTCTGGGGGCCTCATTGGGGTGAAGGTCTTTGATCACACAGCCAGTGCTGTGGGCCCAAGTCCACGTTACTACAAGTGGAGCCGCACCTTCCATGAGACCAGTCCTGAAGGGACCATAAGGGGGAGGGAGTTTACACTGCTGCATGCAAAGGGATAATGCACCCCCGTGTGCTGGCTGTCCACACTACACCTCATGTGGTGTGTGCAGATCCATGTGGGCAGATGTCGTCAAATCCACTAGAAAGTGACCAGATCCTACAACACTCTTTATTCTAGCCCTGTGGGGGATGGCTAATATTCACAGAGAATGAAGTCATCCACCCTGGGCAAAGTATATATATATATTATTTATTCATATTATATCAAGGGTTTACATTATAATAATATTTCTCTTTCTCCCCTACAGGAAATCCTGGTGACAAACCCCTTCACCAGAATAAGTAACTGGTCATCTGGCAACACTTACTTCCACATGACTATAGGTAACCTTGTAAGGGGAACTAAACTGTTATGTGAGACTTCCCTTGGTTATAAGATGGATGACCTTCTTACTTCTTACATATCACTTATGCTTACCAATATGAACAAACAAAAAACATTGAGGTTAAAATAGTTCAATAAATATAAATGCTTCATAGCTGTGCTTTACAGGATATATATTAGTACTCTAATTGTTTTCATAAATATTATGGTTAATTTATTAGTTATTATTATTATTATTATTCATCCACTTTGTCACCCCTGATGCTCATTACCAAACACCTTGAAAACAAAAAAGAAAATATAAACACAGATCACAACTTTACTAAAGATGATGTACAGTATTGATGGTAAATCTATAACAACTATATATTCCAAACAACAACAAACCATTGTTATTATTATTATTATTATTATTATTATTATTATTATTGTTCATCTGGTGATCCTGTTTCCTGGCATATATACTTTGAGGAATCAAGGAACTCCAATGTACAGTTGCCAGCACTTATAACTGATACAGGCAGCGTTGTCAGTCCCCTTCTCCTGTACCTGTTATAAGTGCTGGCAATTGTACAGCCGTGTGTAATAGTGGTGGACCAGGGTACAAGGAGTGTTGGACAGCAACTGAACAGAATTCCAACAAGAGAGTCTTCTAAACCTAGCTCTCTCAACGTTGAGAATGCTTTGGAAAATTCACTTGTTGGAACTCTGTTCAGTTGTTGTCCAACACTCCTTGAACCCTGGTCCACCACTATCACCCAGGGATGTACCTATAGTGTATGAACCTCTTAAGGACCCTGTGATGGTGTATGAAAATTGGAGGCTTCTGATTCCTCCTGACTATGACATGAAACAAGCTCCTTCCATATAGGTGGTGTTTCGTGGCAATATTTGAAGGACTCGTTTACCTCCAATTTTCTTACTACATCACAGGGTGCCTTAATTAAGAATTTTGAATATTGAAATTTATGACCAATATTATGGCTATATACTAAACTATTTCATTAATTACTATGATATTATGATAAAGTGTATTTGTCTTCCTACAGTAGTTTAAGGCACCCTGTGATGTAGTCAGAAAATTGGAGGTAAACGAGTCCTTCAAATATTGCCACAAAACACACACACACACACCTATATGGAAGGAGCTTGTTTCGTGGCATGGTCAGGAGGAATCAGAAGCCTCCAATTATCATACATAAAAACACACACACACACACCTGTATGGAAGGAGCTTGTTTCGTGGCATGGTCAGGAGGATCAGAAGCCTCCAATTTTCATACACAATCACAGGGTCCTTAATGTTTATAGGTAGATATTATACTATACATTTTCATTAATTACTATAATGTTACGGTATAGTGTAATTGGCTTCCTCCATTACATTACTTCTTTGACTTAAACGCTCAAACCAAATACATTGCAGTTTATACCATAGTGAAGAACATTGATAGTGTTGATGGCTGTTTCTTTATCACCATTGGGGGGTGGGGGTGTTCGTCTTGCTCACACACACACACACATACACACGCATACACTTACACACACATACACACACACACACACACACACACACATACACACACACACACACACACACACACACACACACACACACACACACACACACACACACACACACACACACACACACACACACACACACACACACACACACACACACACACACACACACACACAGTCAATCCGTATGTATCCGTGGTATATACAATGGTGTGGTATCAGTACTATGGCTGTGTGTATGGTATCATGGTACCCTGAGGAGAATTATTAGAGCCTGGCGTGAATATTATCAAGGTAAATAAATCAATAGCCACAATGACGGGAAATATTTGTGTGTAATTATTATTATTATTATTATTATGTTGGACACAGTAATGTACAGCCACAATCAAATATCCACCAACACTTTCCTTCCATCATACAAATAAATCAGTATCATATCAAAATATAATCATATAACAACACCTTACATCAACTCAACCCCCTCAATTATTATTATGAGGTGCTGCAAAATCATACACGTGTTCTTTATTACCAAGATATTTACTACGATGGAAGGAAAGTGTTGGTGGATATTTGATTGTGGCTGTACACTTGCAATCCAATATATGTATCCAGGCTTGCTTCAAATAGCCTGATCAAGAATTTAGCGAGCTCAATCAAATATGAAACGGGATAAGTATTGTAATTGGTTCACTAATATGTCAAATGATTCAAAACTTCAACAAGACCTGGATACAAGTTTTGGATTGCGAGAGTCGATTCCACAGTGGTTGGTATTGGTTTGTAAGCACGCAAACGAATGAATATTAGCCTTGTAAATGCCTTATGGTTGAATTAATTAATGAATTTGGTGAGTAAACTATGCAGTGATCATTATTATAGAACTGTTGGGCCTGTACCCCTACTCCCGCACCCCCCATAACCCCCCCAAGCCTGTCCCCTACTCCTGCACCCCCCTTAACCCTCCCCCCCAAGTCTGTCCCCCTACTCCCGCACCCCCCAAAACCCCCCCAAGCCTGTCCCCAACTCCCACACCCCCCTAAACCCCCTCCAAGCCTGTCCCCCTATTCCTGCACCCCCTTAAAACACTGTGTATTTAGTTAATGTATCTATATTGTATTGTCGTGTATCCTTGTCAATCATTATACACGCTACGATTATCTAATTATTTTGTAAGTTTAATCAGTCTCAAAATAAAACTATATTAATTAAAGCATGTGAGTGAATGAATGTATATGTATGTATGTATGTATATGTATGTATGTATATGTATGTATGTATGTATGTATGTATGAATATATATGTATGTATGAATGAATGAATGTATGTATGTATATATATGTAAGTATGTATGTATGTATGTATGTATGAATATATATGTATGTATGAATGTGTATATGTATGTATGTATGTATGTATGAATATAAAAAGTTATTATTTTAATATAAGTGGAGATTCTTTCTTTTGGAGGCTAAATTATAAGGCTACTGATTCCTCCTAAGTGTGTCAGAAAACAGACTCCCTCAATACAATGGTACTAAAAGGAATCAGTTGTCTGGTATATTTTGAAGGAATCACACACCTTACAATTCAACAACAAGAAAATCAATCTTCACTTTAAATTGATGTACTATTGTCCACATGAATTAGTACACACGCACACACAGATACACAATACACACATACACACACACACACACTGTTGTTTAAGGGTTACATAATAATATACCCTGTGTAAGAATTCATGTGGCAACTGTACACTTTCTTGGGATTGTCATAATTAGTGTGTGTGTGTGTGTGTGTGGAATATTGTATTATTATTATTATTTACTTTGTTGGGTATTTTTAAGATTGTAAACAAGAAACTTTTTATTTATACAGGGAGTAAAACAAGTTTATGCAAATATATACTTTTAAGAATGAAATAATATATATATAATTCAGAGTGGAACATTATTTTCTTTACACATAATAATTATACATTTTCTTTATTATTATTTTGGGTATGAAGTGTAAGTAAGGTAACGAGTAAGGTAGAGTCATCGTACCAGTACTATGGCATCGTAAGCACCATCCATGTTCTTGCATACTGGTCAGATATTATTGTTGTTATTATTATTATTATTATTATTATTATTATTTTTATTATTTTTATTATTTTTATTTTTATTATTTTTATTACCAATACTGTACAATAATAATGATAATAATATTCTCTATAACAGTGGATTATATAACCATCATTGATTGTGTAATTTCATGTTTGAAGGTAAAAATTATTATTATACATACTGTACATACATACACATACATATACGAGGCTTTCATCTCCACGCTGGAGGTAGCCCCGTCACGTCACACACCCTCCCAAACGAAATGCCCAAAAGTACAACCCCCCCCCCCCCCACACACACATACATACATACATACACTCCACATCTCAACCCCCCAATCCCTGTCAGAGAAGGGAGCCCCCCCACCACACAACCACATATCCTTGTGGCACTACAAGTGTCACCCAAACTAGTTCTTAAAAATGTATAATAATGTGTATAATTAATTTTCTACTTCAAATCACAAATTATATAATTTTTATAAGTATGAGCACAAACTCTTGTTACACCCTGTATTGTATTATTGTTTTGTATATTTCAGTATAAATTTCTTACAGGACAAAGATGTATTCTGTAATAATGCGTTGGTAGAGTCAATGTTGGTGGTAATTCTAAAGTAACAGATTCCACCAAGCCATTCCAGGCAACAAGGACACCACTAGTTGTGTTCCTGTGTTGCTGTTTCCTGGAGTACTATGGAGGAATCAGGTACTCTAATGTACAGCCACAATCAAATATCCACCGACACTTTACTTCCATCGTAGTAAATATCTTGGTAATAAAGAAAAACACATGTATGATTTTGCAGCACCTCATAGTAATAATTGAGGGGGGTGAGTTGACATAAGGTGTTGTTGTATGATTATATATATTTTGATATGATACTGATTTATTTGCACGATGGAAGGAAAGTGTTGGTGGTTATTTGATTGTGGCTGTACCCAAAGTGTGTGTTACCTCCTTAACAACCAAGTGATGTAGTTGGAATATTGGAGGTTAGTGAGTCCTTCAAACATTGTCACCAAACACTAACCACCTTCATTAGAGGAGCTTGTGTCATGGCATAGGGTTGATTCCACAGTCGTATTCGTTTGTGAGCTTCCTAACCAACCACACTTATAAGGCTTCATTATTTTCCAAAAGCTGAGTATCCGTATTCACAAAATCTATTAAAACAGTTCTATAATAATGATCACTGCATAGTTTACTCACCAAATTCAATATATAATTCAGTCATAAGTCATTAACACGGCTAAGATTATTTCGTTTGGGTGCTTACAAACCAATACCAACCACTGTGAAATGGACCCATAGTCAGGAGGAATCAGAAGCCATAAGGTCTCATACACAATGACAGGGTGCCTTACAGGGTACCTTACAGGTTGTCTTAAATGAATACCATACTGTACTTTATAAGGATGTATCGTCGTAACACTCAACACATTCCAGTCGCTGTGATTCTAATTATCTGATTCTAATTATGTGTCCTACTAAACCACTACAATTTTTTCTGAGTTTCTGACAACAACAACAACAACAATAACAATAACATTATTTGCATGATTACACACATACATACTGCACTGTTTACTCTCACTAAGATGTTTTTAGAAATACTGTATAGGTCAACTGAAAACCTTGTATTTATGAACACTATGTATATACTCTTTCTGTATCAGTGGCTGTATGTCTTAAGTGGAGATTCATTCTCTTGTTGGTGAATTGGAAGGTCTGTAATTCCTCCAAACTGTGCCAATAAACAGGTTCCCTATTACTAACATTGAAGGTGTCTGTTTTCCAGTGTAGTTAGAAGGAATCAGTACAGTAGCCTTACAATTTACCAACAGGACAGTCTCCTTAATTACTGTGAGTTGAACCAATGCATTATTTTTATTTTTATTTTTTTTCAGCAGGAAAGAACAGCATGTATAATTAATTTATTATTGTCAGCCCTACAATACAGTGGGGGAGGGGAGTGAGTGTTGGGGACCACACTCCATAACAATGACCCCACCAAAGGCTCAAACAGCCTGATAAGTGAACCCCTTGTGTGTCAGGTCCAACACAGCTATTACTGTATAATAACCTTCACACCCTGGAGAGGGGGGGATAATGGGAAATGTGATATTGATAATGAAGTTTTGGTACTGAGAAAATGTAAAGAATATAAAGGTGAGAAGTAAAGGAGTTGACATAATATATATATGTGTATTATAATTATATCACTTGATTAAATCAAGGTGGAATTAATATTATATTAGTCATTCTCCCAGCACAACGACAGGACAACTGTATATTAAGATTCAGTAATTTGATTAAGCACCCTGTGATGTAGTCAGAAAATTGGAGGTAAATGAGTCCTTCAAATATTGCCACAAAACACACACACCTATATGGAAGGAGTGTGTTTTGTGGCATGGTCAGGAGGAATCAGAAGCCTCCAATTTCCATACACCATCACAGGGTCCTTAATCTGGTCCTGTTTTCTAATGACCAACTTTGTAGGAATCAAGGCACTCTAATGTACAGTCGAGGCACATAGTTCTTGATCAGGGTGTAAGGGTAAGTCTGGTCAAGGATTATGTGCTGCAACTGTACCAAGAGTGTGTTATGTATTAGTCCATTAAGTAATTAACTGATATTACATGTATTTGTTGATTGTAATGTTCAGTTATCAAGGCACCCTGTGATGTAGTCAGAAATGTGAAGGTAAATGAGTCCTTCAAATACTGCCATGAAACACACACACCTATAGGGAAGGAGTTTAAATTGTTTTGTGGCAGAGTTAGGTGGAATCAGAAGCCTCCAATTTTCATACACAATCACAGGGTCGTCATTCCAGCTTTGTATATTTCCTTGCCTTATAGAAATGTTTAAATCTTTCTCTGGTAATTATTTTTTGCACTGCTATTTTTATGCTGACGGGGAAATTCTCTTGTTGGTGAATTGGAACGTCTGTGATTCCTCCAAACTATGCCAGGCAACAGTCCACCTTAAGGGGAAGTACAGTGTTGGCAAATCTGGAGCAACTGATTCCTCCAAACTATTCCAAGCAACAGAACACCATTATTTTTGTTCATGTGGTCCTGTTTCCTGGCATACTTTGGAGGAATCATGGCACTCCAATGTAAGAAAAGTGAATTATCCCCTTAAAGACCCCAGTAATGTTGTCGGAAAATTGGAGGTTAGCAAGTCCTTCAAACATTGCCACAAAACACACACACACACACCTACATTAAAGGAACTTGTTTCATTGCACAGTCAGGAGGAATCAGAAGCCTCCAGGTCTCATATATGATCACAGGGTTCCTTAATGTTAATCTATAATGGGACCTGTTTCCTGACTCAGTGTGGAGGAATCAGTAGCCAACCTGCAAATTATTTACCCTCAAAAGAAAACCTGTAGTGTATCAAAGTTTTTGTTTGTTAAGGACCCTGTGATTGTGTATAAAAATTGGAGGCTTCCGATTCCTCCTGACCATGCCATGAAACAAGCTCCTTCCATATGGGTGTGTGTGTTTCGTGGCAATATTTGAAGGCTTCATTTATCTCTAATTTTGTTATTACATCACAGGGTTTCTTAATTAATACCACACTGTTCACCAGGCATAATACATTACATATATATACACACGTATGTTTAGATAAATTATTATTTTTTAAAGTTATATAAAAATTTTGCTTTATTGTAATGATTGGTATTGTAACTATCAAGATTAATTTAGTATGATATGCAATTATTATTATTATTATTATTATATATTGGAGAATGTTCTTATTAGCCAAGCATTTTCTACAGGTTATTTCTCTTATCTTTTGTCAGTGTTGTTCTTGTATAAGTATTTTATAATGATTTTAAAAATAAAATATTCATAGTGCAAGGGATATTTTGTTACTGAGAACCAAGGCAGCTTCTCCATTCCAGTACTTGTCTTTCCTAACCTCTTCCCTTCCTAATTCTCTCTGTACACCCTGTCGTCTACCACCTGCCTCCATCCCCATACATGTCACCACCGCCTCCCCTCCCGTCCCCTCATTCATCAAACCATCAAAATGCCTCTTCCACACTTCTTTCACTTCCTCACTTCCACTCACAGTAACTCCATCCTCTCCACTCCAGTCCTTGTATCATGTTAAAACTATACATTACTTTTAGGTTACAGTAGGACCTCAATATCATATGATTAAATTTAATACACATATTATTTTAACACAGGGTGGGTAAATCGCTTAATGTGTATGGTAATGAATAACACACACACACTATCCTTTTAACACAGGCTGAGTAAATCAATTAGTGTGTATGGTAATGAATAACACACACACACACACGCACACACTATCCTTTTAACACAGGCCGAGTAAATCACTGAGTGTGTATGGTAATGAATAACACAAGCCTGGGAAAACATTTGTTGGTCTTCAATGAGGGACTGATGAGTGTAAAATGAAGTGGTGGTGGATACAAGTAATTATTTTATGCAGGGTATATCCAGGCTCTACGGTACAGTACCTACAATTCTGTTTTGAGTTGGGTTAATTGAATGATTGATATTAGGCGCCATAACATCGAGGTCATATGGCACCCGAAGAAAGGTGACTCAGAGGTGGAACAGTAAGCACAAAAGGTAACATGAAAAAAAAGGGACAGTCGGAGAAGTGAAAGCCCCTTTAAGTCAGTCCTATGCTGTATATTGACCCCCCTCCCTGCCCTTTGATACCCATGACAGGGGGTGGTGTGGAGAAAGTTAACTCATCCCAGACTTCCAATCCACCACACATGTCTATGGTTATTAAAAGTCCTTGTCTCCACTACTCTTCAGGATGTCCAAACACACTGGTTACACGGTACACAGGTTTATTGGTGAACAGGTTGTAGCACAGTAAGGTAGTACAGGGTAATATAGTGTTCCAGGGCCAGGCCAGATTAAGTAGAGAGTGAACACGTGGTAGCTGGGAAGCCTACTCACTGAAGAGCATGTAGCAGCGGCCGTCGGTCCAGGTGAGTGCTGGTAGAAGGTGGCGTGGTGTACAGAAAGGTAGCAGGAGACAGTTAGCAACACAACTTCATAACATCCCATAGCAACACAACCTCATAACCTTTCTCTTTGTATTATACCCATAGCAACACAACTTCATAACATCCCATAGCAACACAACCTCATAACCTTTCTCTTTGTATTATACCCATAGCAACACAACTTCATAACATCCCATAACAACACAACCTCATAACTCCCATAACAACACAACCTCATAACCTTTCTCTTTTTATTATACCCATAGCAACACAACCCCATAGCAACAAAACTTCATAACATCTCATAGCAACAAAACTTCATAACATCCCATAGCAACACAACCTCATAACCTCCATAACAACACAACCTCATAACCTTTCTCTTTTTATTATACCCATGGCAACACAACCCCATAACTACACAACCTCATAACCTCACAAAACAGCTCGTCTAAAACTGTCAATTTTAGTGGTTATAAATTTCTCATTTTGTTTCGTTATCACCAAACTCACAAACAAGATAAGATGACCCCACCAATATCAATTGTTATCATAAGTCAGGTTTGTACAGTGGGCGGCAAGAGTTCTGTAGCCACATCTGACAAGTCATAGGGTCCATTCCACAGTGGTTTTATTGGTTTGTAAGCACGCAAACGAAAGAATGTTAGCCGTGTAAATGACTTCTGGCTGAATTATTCAATGAATTTGGTGATCCTCAGCTTTTGGAAAATAATGAAGCCTTATAAAATAAATTACAAATGTGGTTGGTTAGGAAGCTAACAAACGAATACCACTGTGGAATTGACCCATAGTGTACAGTTCGCTACATGAATTCTTACACAGGCTATATTTACATAGAGGTCACTATTCTGGAAATACTGCAATGAATGGTTTACCAAGTTACTCGGTGATTGCAAAATAAGAAACATAATGATAATGCTGCATTGCAATTACAGTCTTACATTCCCAATATGTTGTAAACCCTAAAGAACAACAGCGTGTGTACCAATTCTTGTGGTCAATACTACAGTATAGAAATATATGCTTCACTGGCTCCTAAATTGAGAGCTAGTGAAGTTTATACTAATTTACCCCCTGGATGTTGTAATTTAGTGCCTTAGCTGCCAATCTCCTCCAAGACATCTTCAGGAGAAATGACTTACCACCAATAACCATTTCTCCTGATCTACAACCACCCACCACCACTACCATTACAACCACCACCACCACCACCACCACCACCATGAAACGAGGCAGCAGCAGGATGGCACGGCGGGTGAGGAGCAGAGCGACGCATCACCAACCCAGACTCCAGCCTACCCCCATTGCTGGTTAATGCTGCCTCGTCCACTCAACCAGGGGAATTGTGAGAAGGCACTACCACTACCACCACCACCACCACCACCTGAGCCTTCCCAACAAGACCCCCGAGATGGAGGAGGACACAGACACCAGTTCCTGTTCCACTTCCACCACCACCAAAGATAACTCCACCGAAGACAACATGGACCTGGAAGATGGAGGGGGATGGCAAACGGCGGGGAAGAGGAGAAGGACAGACAGTCCAACAACACCACCACCACCTGCTGTCAACATGGAGAGGTGGATGTCTGCCTCTCCACATCTCGACCTCTTCTCCCAGCACATCTCACGCTACCGGAACCCCGACGTCTTCCAGGTTCGGGAGGTGTGGACAAGCAGAGTAACACCATGGCCAAGTAACACCGTCTGTTTGTCCACTCTCCAAATGGTCATCCCAACAGACCTCCTGCCTGCCGACCTCCACCGTGCAGTGGAGGAAAAG
Source organism: Petrolisthes cinctipes (assembly GCA_033782935.1). Lineage (NCBI taxonomy): Eukaryota > Metazoa > Arthropoda > Malacostraca > Decapoda > Porcellanidae > Petrolisthes > Petrolisthes cinctipes. The sequence goes on along the minus strand of JAWQEG010002844.1, from coordinate 117,018 downwards.
ACATCAGTGACACCTATAGACTCTTCTCCACACACACACCCTGACACACATGTACACTTCTCACATACACACACTCTATCACTCTATAAATATACCGCCTTAATGAATGACCATTACGTAGTCAATAGGCGTTATATCCAAATAACACACTAACACACAACACTAGATAGCCAATCCTGGAGTGTGGTGGCTATGACTTATCTTGCCCAAAGAGTATAACTATACCGAGAAAAGTCGGGGCTCATTAGTGTCTTATTCCAGCACTCCTCGACTAGTTGTAATATTCTGTGTGGTCCCTTTACCCCTCTGTGTAACTGGATTACTTTTATCGGGCCTGCAGTAATTCAGGTGAGTATAGTTATTATATTAAGTTTGGTGTATTACGAGTGTCTTAAAAGAATTAGTTATGTGTCAGGGTTAATGTTAGGGTTACTATTAGGAATATTGTGTTAGGGTGACTGTTAGGGTTATTATAAGTATTACCTTATAAAAGTTATTGTAAGTGTTATGTAATTTTCTTATCTAAGTATGGTGTATTGTTACTAGACAATCTACGGAGTTGTTGGATGGTTTGGGTTACGTGAATTCATGGTATTTTGTCATGTTCTTAGGAAAAAGGTGTTTACTGTTAAATATACTTGTCTTGTTTTTTAAATTAAATTTTGTCTGCATTTAAGTTAATTGGCGACCTGTGGAGTGACCTGGGTTGTAACAGTGTTCAGTTATTATTAGTGTTTGTGTCGTATGCAAGAATATAGGTGGTGATGACAATTACCTGTACGATGGCTCTGTAGTGTATGTCTATGGAGTCATCGTACCAGTACCACACCATCGTCAACACCATGAACGTTCTTGCATACAGCCCTATACGTTATGATTAACAAAGCGCTGAGTGAGTGAGTGAAGCGACAGGACTTTTATTTTATATATTTTTTTTATGGCCGACTGTAGCAAAGAGATTTCAAGGACTCACTCACTGGTGTTTGTTATTTATCTTGTCAGTGTTGTGGTGAGTGGTGCAGAAGCAACATGCTGATGATCAAACATCACTGAACCTTCAATGAAAACCTTACATTAGTGTATATATACATTCAAGTTAATCTGAAATGGGGGATTTTTCAAACACTTGTTGGTGTTTGTTAATTTGTTGTTTTAGCCAGTGCTGTGCTGAGTAGTGTAGAGGCAAAATGATCAAACTTCTCTGAATCTTCAATGAAAACGTGACAACATTAGTATACATTCACGTTCATCTGAAATGGGGGATTTTTTAAGCACTCGTTGGTGTTGGTTAATTTGTTGATGAAGTTAGTGCTATGCTGAGTAGTGTAGGGGCAAGATGCTGATCGCCAAACTTCACTGAACCTTCACTGAAAACGTGACATTAGTCGACATTTAAACATTGGGACATGTAGTCGCAAATGTTGGTTCCCTCAGCCAGCCACAAAATAAGTGAAGGAGGCAGGCAATTCAGTCCTATTGTGGCTGATTGAGGGAATTGTGTGCACCATAGTATATTGTAATGCTACCCAGTTCTATATTAGACGTCTGTCTCTTCTACCACCATTCAATACACATCTGGATTCAAGATATATACAGTTGTCCCTCGATATAATATAAGATGTTTACATTTAACACATATATCCTTATAACACACAGGATCAGTATTTCATTTAGTGTGTATGGTGATGAATAACAGAAAGCCTGAGAAAACATTAGTTGGTCTTCAATGAGTGAATGAGTGTAAAAGTAAGTGGTTAGTACAAGTATTTATTATTGTATATGAAGGTCTACAGTCAGTGTCGTGTGTTTTGTGGTCTACCCTTATTTTATTTTACATTCATTTATTTGTTCTATCATCAGAGGAACCATACCATTGTTCTAAAGATGTCGTCAGCCCTGAGGAAGTTGGGTCTTCTGTTCTATGTGGTGGATCGTAACTCGACCACATTTGAAACTCCAGAAGAAGTGCCCAAGATCATCAATGAGGTGGGTAGACTGAGAGAGAGAGAGAGAGAGAGAGAGAGAGAGAGAGAGAGAGAGAGAGAGAGAGAGAGACTTTAAATTTAATTAATATATATTTGTGTGGAGAGAGAGAGAGAGAGAGAGAGAGAGAGAGAGAGAGAGAGAGAGAGAGAGAGAGAGAGAGAGAGAGAGAGAGAGAGATTAATATATATTAATGTGTGTCTGTGTGTGTGTGTGTGTGTGTGTGTGTGTAGGATGGCACCGTACGCATTTGATAATTATGTTGTTGTTGTTGTTGTTGTCTGGGCCAGTACTGTACTTACACAACACGTACCAAACCATAAATATACTATAATGACTATTGTACCAAACTGTCTAAACTACTCTATACCTTTACGAATCATGATGCTATTTTATATTCTATTTTCCATGACTATTGTCCCAGATTATTTTCCAGGCCATATCGGTATTCATGGTACTATTTTCAAGGTTAGGTTATGGCTAATGGCGATATATTCCAGGCTATTTTTTTCCCTGTCTCTTGTTTCAGGCCATACCCATGTTCACCATCCTGCTGTTATTGGAGATTGGGGTCATCTTTCTGACAGGTCGTGGTAGGGTCAGGATGGGTGACATTCTCTCATCATCAGGTCACGGCCTATTGTATGAGATGGGCAAGTGAGTGACCCATTGTTTTGTGGTTAAGAGGAAACAACAAATCCCCTATTAGTAACATTGTGGTGATTTGTTTCCTGGTATAGTTTGTAGGATTCACTAGACCTCTACTTTACCAACCAAAAGAAATTCTCTCCTTAATGACATACTGGTTATTATTAATGTGATTAATATTATAGAGGTTAATATTAGTGGAGTATAAAACTCTCTGGTTATCTATCTATGGTATTTATGTACGTGATAAGTTTAATGAGGTGGGGAACATAAAAAAAAACGTGAACTTGTCTCCTACAAGCTGCAATATCTACGCTCATATCCAGATTTTTCTAGTCTCTGATTTGTTGGAGAAAGGTCATTCATTATTGCTACAACAGAAAAAACACATGATTTTGTTCTTAGTTATTAATTCAAATAAAGTAATCTTTCGTCATAATTATCACAGTGAGATAAACTAAACCTATCATAGTGACTGTATTGTGTTAAGACAGTCATCGTACCACCATCGTTAACACCACGTGTGGAAGAACATCCAAAGTGTTGACGATGGCATGGTACTGGTACGATGGCTCTTTAATGTGTGAAGAGATTCATTGTACCATTACCACACCATTATATGCAAGAACATCCGTGGTGTAGACGATGGGTGTGAAGGGTGTGCATTGTGTTTAGGAAGTGGTTGTAATGTTACTGGATGTTATTGTATATATTGGACCTTCAGACTAGTGGTACAGTCACGAGCACTAATAAGTTTTCAGGTGTGCTTCGAATGCCTAGAGACAGTAAATAAATGCACAATAACATCTCCATTGGAATTACTTCGTTGGTGAATTGGACTGTTCAAAATTTCAACCAAAGCTGTATACTTATTAGTGCTCGTGACTGTACAATGGATGTATCAGTGTTGTCTGTTGTATTGTTACTGGATATTATTGTATATATTGGACCTTCAGACTAGTGGTACATTTGGGTGAACTGAGTCTGTACCAGTGGATGTATCAGTATCGTCTGTTGGACTTGGACTGGAGGAGTGCTGTCACTTGGTGGACGGCTGCCCTGGTCACTGACTTTGCTTACTACTGGTACCATCGAGCAGTTCATGGTAGGTGTGAGTCCGAGTAGAAGAAAGACGTCAGGGTAGAATTGAGTTGAAGATGAAATGAAGAGAGTGCAAATTTTATCAAATGGTTTGGACATGTGGAAAGAACAGATAATACAAGAGTGGAGACATAGTGTATGAGAGTGATTTTGAGGGACAGAAAAGATGAGGAAGAACAAGGAAGAGGTGGCTGAGATTTTGAGTGATTGTGTAAGAAAGCGTGGAATAAGAATGATTGAAGTAAAAGAACTTGTATGTGACAGGCAGGACTGGAAGTGCTGGCAACCCATCTCATGGAATGACTTCGTTCACCAAGGCTAAGGGAAGGGACCTAGGTCATGGATGTAAGATATTGTGGTAAGCAGCTGAGAATTTCGTGTGGTTGAATGGAGTAGTGGATGTGAGTGTGACTCATTTTACAGGATATTTCTGTCTCTCCTTCTGATTTCATTTTTCCATCCCTGACTCTCGAGCCTCCCACCCAATGAAAAAAGGGAAATATGTATTAATAATGATGATGAAAGAAAATCTCCCTAGGCCTGGAAGACCTTGTAAAATTTTAATACTGTTCTTTTCTTATGTTTTCAAAAGCGTTATAGGTATGTATTGCTCTGTATGTAATGAATTTGGGTACAGTAAACCCTTATTGTACATTACACACTCATAAACCCATGAGTGGATACAAACAGTGACATACACACCCATAGCAACAGTACACAACGAGGGATTTACTGTATATAGATTCTTCAAAATATCTGTGTATGGTGATAATTATTAGTGCGGCTTACTATTGTTGTTGTGTTGTTACGTTGTTGTTGTTGTCAGAGGTGAACATCGGCTGGGCAGCACACCAAGTCCACCATTCCTCCCAAGACTACAACCTGTCCACGGCCCTACGTCAGTCAGTATTCCAGCGTTACTTCTCCCTGCCTGCCTACACTCCACTGGCCCTCCTTGGCATTCCACTCCCAGCCATCATCGTCCACGTCCAAATTAACCTTCTCTATCAGTTTTGGATTCATACCGAGTTGGTGGGAACGCTGGGCCCGTTGGAGTGGGTCTTTAATACACCATCACATCACAGAGTTCACCACGGTTAGAGAGAGAGAGAGAGAGAGAGAGAGAGAGAGAGAGAGAGAGAGAGAGAGAGAGAAGGCTCTAGTTAAGACAATATTAGTGTTCCAGTGCCTGTCAGTTATTTATAACGGGTCTCCAGAGTTTCAGGCATTCTTGTCTTTTTCTGAAGAGAGACTAAAAAGCCAGAAAATTGTTGATTGAATGCAAAAATATAATATACAATAAATACAAGTCATATCTCATTTCAAGTTAATTTAAAGCAAAAAAAAAAAAATCTTCTGTGTGTGAGTGTTAATTCTCTCTCTCTCTCTCTCTCTCTCTCTCTCTCTCTCTCTCTCTCTCTCTCTCTCTCTCTCTCTGTGTGCCAGGAGCCAACAAGTGGTGTTTGGACAAGAACTATGCTGGTGTCCTCATCATCTGGGACCGTATATTTGGCACCTTCGAGGCTGAACGAAGGGACCAACCTGGACAAGAGATTGCATACGGTCTGGTGGATCAGCCTCAGACACACAACACCCTCTCACTTCAGGTATGTATAAGTACGGTTGACCTCAGGAATTCGTGTACACCACTGTGACATCAAGGGTTTGTAACAAGTTGAAAATTTTGTATATTAATTTCCTAACGCCAAACTTTTACTAGTAATGTAATTTGACTGATATTTGAATCAGTCAGCAGAACAATGCCTACAGTATGGACAGAATAAAGACAATTTTTAACAATTGCTCTGTGTACGAATTCCTGAGGCCAACTGTACAGTTGCCAGTATAAGTTGCCTTCATTTCTACCTGGGTATGTATTAGCTATAGTGATGTTGTAACACTATTTGAATGCAGAGATGACAGATATACTACCCATATATGATAAATTACCTATATTGTTAGACTAGAAACTGGTTCAGAATACAACTATCTGGTCACATTAGCATTATTAAGGACAAGGGATGGATGCGAATTTATACTGCTGCCTGTACACTCACCATCCATAATAAGTATCCAGATGTTGTTGTTGTTGTTGTTGATGTTGATATTTGGAATGATCTGACATACTAATAAATCAATTATAACAACACTTATCCTGTTTCTTACATACTTGCTGCAGTACCGTACGTTTCATATTTCATTTCCAAGCACACCTGGATATTGTTGTTGTTGATGTTTGGGAAGATCTGACATACTAGTGGTGACGTAACCTTACCTAACCAAACCAAACATGACCTAACCATAATCTAACCTAACGTAACCAAACCTTACCCAACGAAGCATAACCTAACCTAACCTAAAGTAACCTAACCCAACGTAAGGTAACCTAACCTAACCTAAAATAACCTAACTAAACCTAATCTATAACCTAAAGTAACCTAACCCAACGTAAGGTAATCTAACCTAAAATAACATAACTTAACCTAACCTAACCTAAAGTAACCTAACCCAAAGTAACGTAACTTATTTCTGGCCACAGTTGTTTTACTACCGAGCAGTCTTCACCAAAGCCCTCAGTATGTCAACTTGGGGAGACTTCTTTAGGGCTCTTTTCTATGGCCCTGGCTGGACCCCTGGTAGTCCTCGCCTCGGGGACCCTACCACCTTTCCCGATGTGAAGGCCCCTCGCCCCGTGTATGGCCCCAAGGTACCCGTGTGGCAGCAGGTGTATGCCACGACACACTACTTCATCTGTCTTATGGTCCAACAAATCCTCGTTACAAACTCAGAGGTGGGTATAATGGCATCATTATTAGACTGAAGGTGTTATAAAAGGTTAGTACGGTGTTGTTGATATATCTGGAGCAAATGATTCCTCCACACTATTCCCAGCAACAGGCCACCATAATTTTTGCTTATCTGGTCCTGTTTTCTGACATACCTTGGAGGAATCAAGGCACTCTAATGTACCAAAAATGTATTATCCTCTTAATAATCTGGTCTGCATAGTTTCCTTTATATTGATATATAAATCATTATCATCGTCAGTCATGAATATCGGCTCCTTTGTGTTCATACCAACCACACAACACAGTGGCTTCATTACCAAATGTTGGTTTGTGTGTGTGTGTTTTGTGTTTTGTGTTCATACCAACCACACAACACAATGGCTTCATTACCAAATGTTGGTTTGTGTGTGTGTGTGTGAGGTGTTGTTGTTGTTGTTGGAGGTGATGGTGTGTCACATAACTCGTGTGTGTGTGTGTGTGTGTGTTATATTGTTTTTATTTTATTTACTCCTTGAAGGGACCCCGTGATGTTGTAAGAAAATTAGAGGTCAGTGATTCCTTTAAATATTGCCACGAAACACCACCTACTCTATATTGAAGGAGCTTGTTTCGTGGCATAGTCAGGAGGAATCAGAAGAAACCAAGGCTCATACACGAACACAGCTTCCTTATTGTGTGTGGGTGTGTGTTATTTTTTTCTATTTTTTTTTTTCACTTAACCCCGTAATTAATTTATTATGTGTGTGTGTGTGTGTGTGTGTGTTTGTGTGTGCTATTTTTTACTGTTTTTTTTTTTTACTTTACACCGTAATTAATTTATTATGTGTGTGTGTGTGTGTGTGTGTGTGTGTGTGTGTGTGTGTGTGTGTGTGTGTGTGTGTGTTATTTTTACTATTTTCTAACTTTACCCCGTAATTAATTTATTATGTGTGTGTGTGTGTGTGTCAGGTGTTGTCGTGGGAGGTGATGGCTTGTCACTTAGTCTTCATCGTGGTGACTCTTGGTGTGATTGGTGGCATCTATGACCAACGTTGGTGGTGTGCCTGGCTGGACGTGGCTCGCTGCGTCACCTTCCTCGTCTACTGGACACACGTCGTCTCTGTCATCCCTTGGCCAGCCCTTGACTCCCTTATGGCCTCCATCCTGGCAGCCTCAGCCCTCCTGCAGGCCTCTCGTGCCCTCACTGGCCTCTGGACGTCGCTGACAAGGCAGAAGAAAATTATTAAGAAAGACTGAAACATTCACACATGTTCACGTCGACTGCAAAAGAGAAGAATATTATCAAGGGGATAGTATAAACTTTTGGTATATTGGAGCACCTTGATTCCTTCTAAGTATGTTAAGAAATAGGACCAAGTTAATCAAAATAATAGTGGTTTGTTGCTTGTAATAGTTTGGTGGCATCATACAGTTGGTCCAGATTTACCACCAACACTGTACTACCCAAGGCCAAGAGATATATGGTATATCTCTTGGCCTTGGTACTACCCTCCTTGTATTTGTACGAGTCGTGTGTCAAGTATTTACACTACAGAACTCAGTGAAGTGTCAAATAGGAAAAATAGTATAATTATTATCCCTGATAAAAATTATGTAATTATGATACAGATCCTCTAAAATAAAATTATGTAATTTTGATAAAGATCATCTAAGATACATACTTTTGGCTTTATATCATTACATAAATTACTGATAGTGTTATCATACACATTTCTGTAGGCTAATCATAAAGTGAAAAAGAATGACATACAATACATACATTACATAACTATACGAAACAGATTCAAAGAAAAAGAAAATAAGGAGAGAATAAAGAAAGGTATAAATCATATTAAGCAATGTACTGAATGACTATAATTGTGTTCCTATATTATACAGAGAGTACGAGAGGTATAAATCATAGTAAGCAATGTACTGAATGATTATACTGTACTGTAATTGTGTTCCTATATTATACAGAGAGTAGGCTTGGGCTACGAGACAGTGAGTTAGTGGTGGTTATTGGGGCTCAAGGGAGGGAGACATCATAGAGCCAACGAAGCTTTACTTCCATAATCGGGTTGTCACAAAAGACAAGTTTAACATAATCAGCCTTTGGAGCAAATGTAGGTGAGGCATGAACAACCTGAGGAGATGATCTGTAGGTTTCAAGGCAAAGAGGAGAAGAATCAATAGCCGTGAAATGTAAAATCTCAGTATACCTGCATGGATGCTTTGGGAGCTGGAGGGTATTATGATTCACTTGTATCCTATGCCCATGGTCCATGAGTCACTTGGAGGAGGTGTGGTACTTCAACTTGGGGCTGCCAGGGAGTAGGACCAGAATGCTGAGTGTGGAGTGCCAGTGGGGGCCAGTGCTTATGTGATGTCTTCAAAGTCACTATGAGGGAGATCAGCCTCAACATGGACAAAGGAGTCAGGACCAGAGTAATCCATAATGTCCCAGTAGAGGTCAGAGAATCAGGGACTAACACCAGTGGGGTAGAGTGATGTGGACATTACACCACAAGTCACACTACTTGCACTGCACATGCGCAGACGGGAGAGGAGGGTTTGACTATGAAAGTGACTTCTTTATGGCAAGATATTAGTTAAGTCCACAGGTCCTCAAAACGTTTATTGCACAAATCTGATGACTAGTGCATGCTGTTCTCTGCCAAGGCTGGATGTCTGCAGCTTGTACCCTAAAAAATAACAAAATTATCTCAAAAACAAGAACTCTTTCCCAAGGCTTTGTTCACACTCAGGTCCATTGTTGCTGTTGTCAACTTGCCAGAGAGAGAGAGAGAGAGAGAGAGAGAGAGAGAGAGAGAGAGAGATATGGAATGAAGGGAAATAATTAAGGTATTTATTGAGAGAATTACCGTTTTGTAGCAGTGTTGCCAGATCCTGCTAGGTCCCAGTATTTTGCCCTGGTCATTTACTGTACTTTACCACTGTTATTTCCGGATAGTCTGTCCAGGTTAGGTCCCGGTAGTTTGCCCAGGGACCTACCGGGACCTAACCTGGGCAACCTACCGGGAAATAACCGTGGTAAAGTACAGGAAATGATCAGGGCAAAATACTGGGACCTAACCGGATCTGGCAACACTGCTACAAAACGGTAATTCTTTCAATAAATACCCTAATGAAGTAACCAGAGAGAGAGAGGGGGAGGGGGGAGGGAAAGATTGAAATGAATTAAAACCAATAATGTTTACAAGGCACCGTTGTAAAGGCAAACGCTGCGAGTGTCATCATCAGCTGTTACTCCAGTCAGCTGCTGAAGAAAAGGAAAGTAACATCAAAACAACAACACTACCACCACCAAGGTGAACTGACAACTACAATAATATCACTGGTAGATGTAAGTGTGTGTGTGTGTGAGAGAAAGAGGACAGGTGTGTGTGTATGTGTGAGAGAGAGAGAGAGGACAGGTGTGTGTGTGTGTGTATACATGTGAGGACAAGTGTGTGTGTGTATATGTGAGGACAGGTGTGTGTGTGTGTGTATGTCAGAGAGAGAGAGGACAGGTGTTAATTATGGGTAATTATCTATTCTATTGCCATTTTCGATTACGATATTTTTACCTCTTTACCCACTAATGCATAACGGTAAATATTGAAAGAATTGCCGTTATCGCATACGGTTTTTCTACCTTCATTACTCACTAATTTATAACATTCTAAGACACTTTTCGGTATTAGTACAGAAGTGGACCTGAATTCAGCAGTGTTGCCAGATCCGGCTGGGTCCTAGTATTTTACCCCTGTCATTTATTGTACTTTATCACGATTATTTCCCTGTAGTTTGCCCAGGTTAGGTCCCGGTAGTTTGCCCAGGTTAGGTCCCGGTAGTCTGATGAGGTCTAGGTTAGGTTAGGTCAGGTCAGGTAAGGTCAGGCTAATTTCAAAATGCCCCATTTGAATATGCCCTATCTTGGAAACGGGGCATTTGAGGAAGAAAAACCATAGAAGAAAAGTGTCTTAGAATGGTCCAAAATAGTGGGTAATGACAGTAAAATATCTATTATACAGTAAGATCCACTTCTGTACCTTTACCCACTTTTCTTCTATGGCATTATCTTCGTAAATGCCCCATTTCCAAGATAGGGCATATTCAAATGGTCATTTTGAAATTAGTCTGACCTAACCTATCCTAACCGAACCGAACCGAACCGCATCAGACTACCGGGACCTAACCTGGGCAAACTACCGGGACATAACCGTGGTAAAGTACTGGGACCTAGCAGGATGTGGCAACACTGCTACAAAATGGCAGTAGTCTAGATAAATACCATATTTTCTAGGAAAAGTTATCATTGTTGCTTGGTTCCTATTATTCCTATTTTTAACTAGTGTATGTTTTAGGAAATGCTTTGTTTTGGATATAGTCCCTCACCCGACCCACCTATCCATCAATATTTAGCAGAACCTGAGAGTGGTATTATTAAACTACTACTTCCAGGAAAACTCTCTTTGTCGTTCAATTTGTATTATTTTGCAATATAAATAGAATGAAGAATGAAGAAGTAGTTTAATAACAACACCATGAGAATTGTTTTGTTTTTAATTTTGGAAAGGAAGCTCATAATTTTAGGATAAGTTTACAGATTTACACATACAGGGTCGATTCCACAGTGGTTTGTAAGCACGCAAACAAAAGCATCTTAGCCATGTTAATGACTTATGGGTGAATTATTTAATGAATTTGGTGAGTAAACTATGCAGTGATCATCATTATCTAACTGTTTGATTTTGGAAAATAATGAAGCCTTACAAGTGTGGTTGGTTTGGAAGCTTACAATCCAATACCACTGTGGAATCGACTCATAGTATGGCCTACACATTAAGCCCCTTCCACACTAGAGGCAAAAAGACTGCGGGCAGACACTGTTACCAATTTTGTGGGTGGTTGGCAGGCACAGGTGACCAATGGTTACCGGGGACTGTTTGATCTGGTAACAGTGGAAAAAAGTGAGAGAATTCCACTCAGTTGGCCATGCTGCCGTCTCTTTGCCTCGTGTGGAAGGCACTTTACTGGTACAGATTTGCACATTTTTCAAACATTATTTTTCCTATAATTTATCATGTTATTTATGCCATTTTTCCACCCATTTAAAATCTATTTACTTGTGTTATAGAGGTGAGATGATAATGGAGAAAGGACTGCTGCCAGAAACTCGTCAGGTGTTGTGTCAACACCTCCATGCCAAGGTGTGCTACCTCAACCCTGCCCTCGCTGACCAGGTAATGGTCCCCCTACTCCCACATCCCCCCAAACCCCCCCAAGCCTGTCCCCTACTCCTACACCCCCCTAACCCCCCCCCAGCCTGTCCCCCTATTCCCGCACCCCCTTAACTCAACATAGCCTACCAGCATACAGTACCAGTACACAATAACCTGTATACCAGTACAGTACCAGTAATGCCTTGTTTAGTACTGTTGTGGGTGTTATGGATGTGTGTTATACTGTTTGTCATGAATGTGTGTACAGAAAACCCACTTTGTGCATTTGAGCAAGTAGAAAGTGCAAGCAAAATATGAGTGTATATGGCAATATGTTTCAGTTCTTGGTAGTAAACCCTGGTATTGTTATCAATGAATGACTAAGACTCCAGAGCCAATGTAAAATGGAACATGACTGACTGAAATGTTGAGTGGTAGTCAGATGTGGACATGTACACTCCTATTTTACTTGCACTTTGTACTTGCTCAACTGTACATTAGTCTATACAGTACACACATAAACCCAGTGGTGAATAATGAATGTTTACTGTACAGTCACAATCAAATATCCACCGACACTTTCCTTCCATTGTAGTAAATATCTTGGTAATAAAGAACAACACGTGTATGATTTTGCAGCACCTCATTATAATAATTGAGGGGGTTGAGTTGACATAAGGTGTTGTTGTATGATTATATTTTGATATGATACTGATTTTTTTGTACGATGGAAGGAAAGTGTTGGTGGTTATTTGATTGTGGCTGTACATACATTCATTATAATTATACATTATAATACACATCCATAACAATAACAGTGTAATACCAACGATTACTGTATTGCATTTAAGTACTGCACTGTATTTTATGGTAATGATGTATGTACAGTATGGTAATAATTATATTGTAATTATATAAATAAAATTGTTGTATGTTTGTCAACAGGTGACGGATGTACTGACAGCTGGCAAGACAAATAATGAAATAATTCACCTGCTGACAACAGACTCATTACTGGAGGAACATGTTGATAATACCATTGCATCGCTTTCCATGTAAGTCTATACAGAAAATAATGTACATTCGCAATCCAAAATATGTATCCAGGCTTGCTTCAAATAGCTTGATCGAATATTAAGCGAGCTCAAGCAAATATGAAACAGGATAGGCTAAGCGTTGCAGTTGGTTCACTAGTATGATTCAAATTATTCAAAATTTCAACAAGACCTGTATAAAAATTTTGGATTGAGAGTGTACAATACCTCAAAAATGTGTCAGCCCTCTTTTTTCGCCAAACAATATGAAAAATCATACATTTTCGAAACTATCTAACCTCTGAGTGCAGATACTTTTTTGAGGTATTGTACAGTCGGCAAAAAAAGTTTCGTTACCACCCCTACGTTAATTTTAACATGGGTAAGCCCGGTATGGTTGGTACTCCTCCGACTGGGTAGCTGTGACTCGTGTCATCCGGGACATGCTGGACGGGAATTGTCATTGCCGCGGCAGTGTCAACTTTTTTATATCAAAAGTTTAGCTGATTTTAAATTAAATTTTGAGTGTTGAAGAACTCTTACCATTTAACTATTCATTATTAAACATAAGGAAATGCGTTTGAGTATTTTAGAACAAGAATAACCGTGAAATACCCAGAAAAAATAGCACTGCCTGAAAGAACGTCATTCCTACTTGGCTGCCCATGACACACTGAGGGGCATTGGCCAGGGGCACGGACTCATGGAGGCCGGAGGGTGGCGGAGGTACGACACTCACCAGTCAGGTGTACCAACATTACATCACACTGTTTTAGGGATGGTAACGAAACTTTTTTTGTCGACTGTACAGTCAGTTGTGTACAGTGTTGGTGGACAATAATCCTCCACATTGTGTTGACTGGTGTAAACGTTTGACAGCTTCCCTCTGTTCATTGGTTGAGAAATTTTACAATATGTAGGTTAAGTACCATCTTCTAATTTACTACACACACACACACACACACACACACACACATCTTCTAATTTACTACAAGCTGTGACTTACTATTCACACACACACACACACACACACACCTATACTATAACATTGAGGTGATTATTATATTTCCTGGGTTAGTTTGAAGGAATCGGTCCTCCTCTAATTCACCCTAAACAATGTGTGTGTAGTGTGTACCATGAAGTTATCACACCAGTACCATCAAGCCATCGCACCAGTAACATGCTATCGTCAACACCACAGATGTCCCTGTATACCACCCGTAGTCCCATTTTAAGGACCCTGTGATCGTGTATGAAAATTGGAGGCTTCTGATTCCTCCTGACCATGCCACGAAACAAGCTCCTTCCATATAGGTGTGTGTGTTTTGTGGCAATGTTTGAAGTACTCATTTGTTTATACAGTATCCAATTTTCTGACTACATCACAGGGTCAATTAATTCACCATAACAAGTACTGTAATATGTGTTATTTTTATATTCATGTGTTATTGTCAGGTTTGTTTCATGTGTTATTTTTATTGTAATTTTTAATTATTATGTGTTATTTTCTTGTGGTATTGTCATTTGTAATTATTCTTTTCATGTTTTTTTTTTTTTTTTTTTTTTTTTTTCCCTATTATATGTTCCGACACTGGACATAGGCTTAATCAAGCCCGTTACCGTGGCCCAGGTCAACTGCTACTCTCACACACACACGTCACGACTTCTGAACTGGTACCCAGCCACAGAGGGAGGGAATTGAGGGTTATTCCCAAATACTGCAGCTGTTATGGTACCAGCGAGGCTGTTTTACGACGTTCCGTGGCCTTATCGTTAGTGCCTGAAACTCAAATCGGAAGAGTAAATATTCTCAGGCCCTCACCTGAGAGGATCGATCTCCCGACCTCTAGGTTACGAGTCCAGAACACTAACCACTCGGCCACATCATGTGTTATTTTTATTGTCATGTCTTATATTCATGTGTTATTTTCATATATTAATGTTATATTTTCATTGGTGTAATAGTGTTCTTTTCATATGTTATTTTACTTTTTTTTTGTGTGTTATTTTCCTGTTATTAAATTATGTGTTATTTCCACAGGTGTAATAGTGAGGTGAGGGAGTGCCTGGGATCAGCTGTGTTCCAGGCAGTGGCTGGACTCGAACAAGAACTCTGTGCACAGGTGTGTGTGTGTGTGTGTGTGTGTGTGTGTGTGTGTGTGTATGAGAGGACAGGTGTGGTATTGTACAGGTGTGTGTGTGCATGAGTGACGACAGGTGTGGATTATGTATAGGTGTGTGTATATGTATGAGAGGACAGGTGTGGTATTGTACAGGTGTGTGTGAGAGAGAGGACAGGTGTGGTATTGTACAGGTGTGTGTGTGTTTGTGTGTGTGTATATGAGAGTACAGGTGTGGTATTGTACAGGTGTGTGTATGTATGTATGAGAGGACAGATGTAAATGTATGTATGTATGTGGCCTAGTGATGGTTTTAGTGGGCTGTCGTCCAGAAACCACCTGCTCCAGATCTCGGGCTTGGACTCAGGTGGACCAGGGATTACAAAGAGGGATTACAGTACACACATTCATTACAAACAGTACAATACACACACATAACAACACAACAAGGCATTACTGTGTTATGTTATACAAGACAAATTTCTTGGTGCAGTATGTTGGAAGGTTTCATATAGAGAGTGATGGCTTTGTGTTTTGGTCAATGTTATTATGGTCTTAGATATGTAAAATTCTGTTGGTAGGACAAAATTCAACCCATTTATCTCTTTAATTAAGGACCCTGTGATTGTGTATGAGAATTGGAGGCTTCTGATTCCTCCTGACTATGCCACGAAACAAGCTCCTTCCATATAGGTGTGTGTGTGTGTTTTGTGGCAATATTTGAAGGACTTACTTACCTCCAATTTTCTGACTACATCACAGGGTGCCTTGATATATACAGCTGTTGTTATATATAAAGAGGTCTGCTATCATAATCATTTCCTTCTCATCTTTTCCTTTCACTTCTCCAAATGTCACTTTTTTTTTCATCTGTTACCTTTTGTGCTTACTGTTCCACCTCTCACTCACCTTCTTCCTCGGGTGCCATATGACCTCGCTGTTCCTTAAAATATACTGCTATTATATAACACTTAATCTATACTGCGACTATAATATATAATAAGTTAAATAGCTTGATATATATTTTACAGGTGACTGGAATGTTGTTAGAACTGCCTGGGTCAACTCTGACACACTTACTCTCACACCCACCATCACTGTCCCAGGCTGTGGCCAAGGCACGCGCCGAGTACATGGCTTACATCAAGGTGGGTTGGAACTGACATCTTTTTAAGGGGATAATTCACTTTTGTTACATTGGAGTGAATGGGTGTTGTTTTGAGAGGGAGGGTGAGAATCTGTGTGTGTGTGTGTGTGTATTATAAACCAATATTATATAGTTTGGCATCGTGTATGTGTGTGTGTGTGTGTGTGTGTGTGTGTGTGTGTGTGTGTGTGTGTGTGTAGGAGGGAGAAAATGGGTGAAGGAGAGTGAAGTGTGTGTGTGTCTGGACTCATGTACTGTAAACCCTCCATATACAATGAATAAATACAGTACTCATAACATAAACCACTTTATTTTACACACACAGTCCCTCATTGAAGACCACCAAATTTTTCCCAGGCTTGTGTTATTCATCACCATACACACTAAACAACCGATTTACTGAGCCAGTGTTAAAACGATATAACTATGTCATATAAGTGCTAAATTTAATCATCTTATATTGAGGCTTTACTGTATAATATTTAATCATCTTTTATCGAGGATTTACTGTATAATATTTAATCATCTTATATCGAGGCTTTACTGTATATTTAATCATCTTTCTTTTGCAGGTTGATCATGACCAAGCATACAAGAATAAAGAAAGGCTGTCAGGATCCAGTGTAGAAAATAATGTACTGCATCAAAACAGCACAGAGGAAGCAAGCCATAGTGGTCCCAAGAACTGGCCTGAACTGGAGAGAGAAGAAGAGACAGTGAGAGAGAGGCGGAGGAAAGGAGGAAAGAAGGAAAGAGACGAGAGATACTTAGGATTTTGGGGAGGAGGAGAGAATGAGAGAGGAGGAGGACAGAGTGGAGAGAAAGATAGAAGGGAGAGACAATACCCATGCTACAGAACAGAGGGAGAGGGAGGAGGAGAGAATGAAAGAGGAGGAGGAAGAGGAGGAGGAGAGAATGAAAGAGGAGGAGGAAGAGGAGGAGGAGAGAATGATATAGGTGAAGTACTGAGTATGGAGAAGGAGTCATTGGGTGAGACACTATACTACACATTGGCTTCTTGGTATCCTCCCCATCTAGCCCCTCGTCTGACTGGTATGCTGTTACAGATGGACACTAATCACTTACTAAGACTGGTGGCTGATCCGACACTGTTGAAGGAGAAAGTTCAACTGGCCCTCCAAGCTATTGATGCTCACCATGTCTAGGGACCAACTAACCTAATGTAATATAACCTAACCTCAACTAATCTAATCTAACCAAACCTAACCAAACCTCAACTAATGTAACCTAACCTAACCTAACCTCAACTAAACTAATCTAATCAAACCTAACCTAACCTAACCAAACCAAACCTGAACTAACCTAATCTAATCTAATTTAATCTAACCTAACCAAACCTGATCTGAACTAACCTAATCTAACCTTGTCTTATCTAATGTAAGCTAACCTAACCTAACCTAACCTCACCTCAACTCAACTAATCTATTCTAATCTAACCTTACCTAACCTAACCTCACCTAACCTAACCTCAACTAATCTATTCTAATCTAACCTTACCTAATGAAACTTGACCTGAACTAACCTAACCTTTCCTAATCTAATCTAATCTAATCTAATCTTACCTAACCTAACCTAACCTGACTTGACTTAACTAAACCTAATGTAACCTAACCTAACTTAAACGTCACTGTTGTTTTTTTGTACATATTTGGTAATCAGCGCAAAAGCCTAATGCTATAAATACATTCTTACACGCTGACAGTTATTCCTACACTAGCTGCCAGTGGCTGGTAGGACTCAGGAGTCCCTAGGCACACACACCCTTTGTTGTGAGCCTAATCAATCATGTGAGGGGGCACACAAACTGAAAAACTGTTGACGGTGTCGACTTATGTCGTCATCCTCGGTTTTTTATATATATACAGTATATATATATATATATATATGTTCCGACACTGGACATAGGCTTAATCAAGCCCGTTACCGTGGCCCAGGTCAACTGCTGCTCTCACACACACACACACACGTCACGACTTCCGAACTGGTACCCAGCCACAGAGGGAGGGAATTGAGGGTTATTCCCAAATACTGCAGCTGTTATGGTACCAGCGAGGGTGTTTTACCCACACTTGTTGCCGTTGTTGGTGTTGTCAACTTATGGCGTCACTAGCGGCTAAGGGTTAATGAATAAATAAATAAAAATTAATTATAATGCATATTTATCTTCATCTTATGTAATAAATTGACCCTAATTAACATCTGTATCTACAGTAAAATAATGATAGATTGTTGTGAAGTAATTTTGGACTCAATCTAAGGAATAGTCTAGGGATTTCTGAGGAATTCTTTTGGTCAACTCAGCAACCCCATTTATGAAGTGCTGTTCAAAGGTAAATTTTCACTCCAGTTTGAGCTGAGAGAAAGGAGAGAGAGAGAGGGAGGAAAGATGGAGAGAGAAAGGAATGGAGGGAAGGAGGAAAGGAAGGAGAGATGGAGAGAGATAGATAGCTAGCTAGATTGACAG
Source organism: Petrolisthes cinctipes (assembly GCA_033782935.1). Lineage (NCBI taxonomy): Eukaryota > Metazoa > Arthropoda > Malacostraca > Decapoda > Porcellanidae > Petrolisthes > Petrolisthes cinctipes. The sequence goes on along the minus strand of JAWQEG010002844.1, from coordinate 98,504 downwards.
GTAGGTAAAGTGAGAGAGAGAGGTAGGGAAGGATATATATATATATATATATATATATATGAAAGTGTTTGTGTGTGTATGTGTGTATGTGAGTGTATATGAAAGTGTTTGTGTGTGTATATGTGTGTGTATATGTATGTGTATGTGAGTGTATATGTGAATGTGTTTGTGCAGTGGCAGTATCGTAACCAATGAGGTTCAGAGGTGCGGCCATTGGCTCCCATCAAACATTGGGAAGTTTTTGGAGCACCTCGGTGACCTAACCCTCCCCAGGAAGGGTAGGTAAGTCTCACCCCGCCTCCACTTGGTAACCTTGGGGGACACCTCCCTGTTTTTATTTTATTTTATTTTATTTTATACGCGCGAAAAGTTAAGGTCATGGCCGATAAACAAATGTCAACAAGATTTGCTTTTCATGTAATACTAACATGATTATACAAATAACACTTACCCTCGCAAATTAGTAGCCTGTAGTGTTTCCTTTACGCTCTTTGCACTTTTGAAGCCTTCTAGGAACGCACATGGCCAGATTTTGGAGAAGTGAAGGTGGAAATGTATCCCAAAGTTGGCGGATGGCGGACTCTAGCTTGGGTAGTGATGATGTGGCCATGTCCCGTAGCCTCGTTCTCATTATTCCCCACAAGTTTTCAATGGGATTTAAGTGTGGACTGTTTGCTGGCCAGTCATGAAAGTAATTAATACAACAGTCATTTAAGTAACTAATAGAACAGTCCTGGAGCCAATTTTTAACACTACGGGCAGTATGAGCTGGTGCCCTGTCTTGCATAAAAAAATGTGGCTTGTGTTTTTGCTAACGAGTCGGCTAACACTTCATTCAATAATTCATAGTGCACATCCTGATTGATTTTTACGTTCTTGGGCAATAATACAAGTTTTCGTACCCCATGATAAGTAAAACACCCCCATACCATGACATAATCAGGATGTTTTACTGTTTTGACTATGTAGCGGGAGTCATAGGCTACTACGGATCACTACCACGTTTACGGTACACTCTATCGTAGCTACACCCAGTAACAGAAAAGGTAGCTTCATCACTCCAAAGTACCGATTTCCAGTAGTTTTCACTCCAGATTAGATATTTTTTCTGCAAATTGACGCCGTTGAAGCTTGTGTACAGCGGATAATAATGTCTTACGGCGTGCATGGTAGCTGCGGTAACCAAGGTCTTTGTCCAACACAACTTGGATAGTATGAATAGCCACGTTTCCTAATAATTGTGAGTTGCTTTCCTTAAGTATGGTGTTTGTGTGTGTATATGTGTATGTGTGGATCTGTATATGTGTGAATGTCTATGGGTGTGTATTTATCTAAACTTATTAACAGTGGTCTCTCTCTCTCTCTCTCTCTCTCTCTCTCTGTATTTATCCAGAATATCTATTTATCTCTATATTTATCTCTCCTTTCCCTCTATCCCTTTTCCCTCTCTCTCTCTCTCTCTCTCTCTCTCTCTCTCTCTCTCTCTCTCTCTCTCTCTCTCTCATTAAGGGGATATATAAAAAAGAATGATATCCTGTTGTATGGAATAGTTTGGAGGAATCATTTGCTCCAGATTTACCCAAAATGAATGAATATATTATTATCCCCACAACCTTAGACACACCTTAATTGTTCTTCAGGACCCTATAATCGTGTATGGAAATTGGAGGCTTCTGATTCCTCCTGACCATGCCACGTAACAAGCTCCTTCCCTATAGATGATGTTTCGTTTGCCACATTTAAAGGACTCGTTTATCTCCCAAATTCTGTGTGTGTGTGTGTGTGTGTGTGTTAGTAAGTGATGTGTCTGTGTGTGTGTTGTGTTAGTAAGTGATGTGTGTGTGTTAGTAAGTGTTGTGTGTGTGTGTGTGTGTGTGTTAGTAAGTGATGTGTGTGTGTTAGTAAGTGTTGTGTGTGTGTTAGTAAGTGTTGTGTGTGTGTTAGAAAGTGATGTGTCTGTGTGTGTGTGTTAGTAAGTGATGTGTGTGTGTTAGTAAGTGTTGTGTGTGTGTTAGTAAGTGATGTGTCTGTGTGTGTGTGTGTTAGTAAGTGATGTGTCTGTGTGTGTGTGTGTTAGTAAGTGATGTGTCTGTGTGTGTGTTAGTATTTAAGTGATGTGCATATGTGTGTGTTAGTAAGTGATGTGTATGCGTGTGTGTCTTAGTAAGTGATGTGTATGTGTGTGTGTGTGTGTGTATGTTAGTAAGTGATGTGAGCGTGTGTGTGTGTGTTAGTAAGTGATGTATGTGTGTATGTGTGTATGTGTGTGTATATATATATGTATATGTGTGTGTGTTAGTAAGTGATGTGTGTGTGTGAGAGAGAGAGTGTGTATTAGTAAGTGATGTGTGTGTGTGTGCGTGTGTTAGTAAGTGATGTATATATATGTGTGTGTGTATGTGTGTGTGTGTGTGTGTGTGTGTACTAAGGGCACATGGCTTGGGTTATCAGTTTGACCAGACAGACAGACAGCAATGTGGTCTCTGTCTCTCGGGTCCACATCACATACACACACACACACACTCCATCTCTCTCTCTCTCTCTCTCTCTCTCTCTCTCTCTGGTATACATCACACACACACACACACACTCTCTCTCTCTCTCACACACACAGTCTGTCTCTCTCTGGTACACATCACACACACTCTCTCACATGCACACTCTCTCTCTCACATACACACTCTCTCTCTCACATACACACTCTCTCTCTCACACACACACTCTCTCTCACACACACTCTCTCTCTCTCTCTCTGGTACACACACACACACACTCTCTCTCTGGCACACATCACACACACACACACACACTCTCTCTCTCTCACACACGCATCGCACTCACTCACATTCACACTCATACACTCTCTTTCTCTCTCTCTCATTGACACAAAAACACACACACTCTCTCTCTCATTCCATATTTATTAGTTATCGGTAATCAGGGTTTGCCTACTATGTGCAAACACGGAAAATAATTACTTTACACACACACACACACACACATACACACAGACTACACACACACACACACACACACAGACTACACACACACATACAGACAGACTACACACACACACACACACTTACTAACTAATAATAATAATTCTGTTCTTAAATAATTCTTTTCAATTCTAATTATCTAATAATTCAGTTCTATAACATTTCTTTTCCATTCTAATTCTTTAACAATTCTCTAATAATTTTGTACTCTGATAATATTTTTGTAAAGGGACCCTGTGATCGTGTGTAAGAGATCAAGGTTTTCACATAGTAGGAAAACTGTGTGTGTGTGTGTGTGTGTTTTATTTGTGTGTGTGTGTGTGTGTATGTGTGTGTTTTATTTGTGTGTGTGTGTGTGTGTGTGTGTGTGTGTGTGTTTCATTTGTATGTGTGTGTGTGTTTGTTTAAGACGCATTCTCTCTCTCTCTCTCTCTCCTTTGCATCTTCTCTCTCTCTCTCTCTCTCTCTCTCTCTCTGCTTGAGGCTGTACAGATGTATGAAGTAATGTTTGTGTTGGTAAGGCAATATCGTCTCTCTTCATTCCTTCATCTTAGTCTTTATTTATTAGTTAAAGTTAATCTGAGTTTTCCTACTATGTGCAAACACCGAAAATAATTACCGTACTTTACACACACACATACACATATAAATAATAACACACATACATACACACATATTCACACACACACATAAATCACATATTAACACACATACATACACACACACATGAATCACATAATAACACACATACATACACACACACATGAATCACATAATAACACACATACATACACACACACACATCACTTACTAACACATACACACACACACATCACTTACTAACACATACACACACACACACACACATCACTTACTAACACATACACACACACACACACACATCACTTACTAACACACACACACACACACACACATCACTTACTAACACATACACATGCATTGCATCACATATATACATACATAGTGTGTGTGTGTGTGTGTGTGTGTTACCGGCTACTGAACCATTTCTTGGTAATGTTGTGAGTGTGAGAAGGAGTGTTACCATTACTCAGTCACCTAACCACAACACACACACACACATCACCTACTTTAGCTATAATCTTCCTTCTTTCTTTCTGTTCGTCATTTCCTTCTATGTCCTTCGTCCTGTCCTTCCCTTCTTTCTATTTCCTTCGTACTTGCTGCTGTCCCACCTCTCAATTACCAACTTCCTCGTCCTACACGGTCTTCCAGGGCTAATATAAACATTATACCTTCACCAACCAACCAACCTACCCCTTCCACTGCTCTCCTCTTCCTAAGAAAAAAAAAAAAAAAAAAAAAAAAAAAAAAAAATATATATATATATATATATATATATATATATATATATATATATACAGGGTTATTCAAAAATACATTTACAAAATGACAGAGTAAAGTCCTGACATGATGTTAAACATATTTCCATATGTATTTTTCAAAAATTTAAAAATTTTATGACAGACATGAAAGCCAAATCCATTACAGTGGGCGAATGATCGAATACTTCTAAAATTACCCCCCCCCCCACACACACAGCACCCCGTGTTCTCTCTCGGGTAGACGAGGGAACTTAATGCAACGTATGAAGCAATAAACCCTTATCGATCACGGGTATTGTTTTGTGGTCGAGTTACACTTACCGAGTGATACGTGTAGATGCAGGGCTGTACTACTAACTTATCTGACATTACAAGAAACACGAAGCTTTGGGATCGATTAAAAGCCAACGGATCTGTTTGAATCCCATGATCGATAAGGGTTTCATTGCTTCATACGTTTTAAAACTTGCCTCGTCCACTTAAGAGAGAGCAGGGGATGAGGTGGGGGTAGGTGTTATTTTAAAGCGTTCGATCGTTCACCCACGGCAATGGATTTGGCTTTCATGTGTGTAATTAACTTTTTAAATTTTTGAAAATTACATATGGAAACATGTTTAACATCATGTCAGGACTTTACCCTGTCATTTTGTAAATGTAGTTTTGAATCACCCTGTATATATATATATATATATATATATATATATATATATATATATATATATATATATATATATATAATCCACTTAAGGTGGGATTTTCTTGTTAATAAATTAAAAGGCTACTGATTTGTCCAGACTATACCATGTAACAGATGACCATAATGTTATTAATAGGGGATTTGTTTGGTGACATAATATGGAGGAATCATCTGAGACCTTCCAATTCATCAATATAATAATTTCCCCTCCAGACCACTTGTGTTCCCTTCCTACCACCTCTCGCTAATACTTTTCCTTCCCATGTTCAACTAACCAACTCATTAATTAAGGACCCTAGCTGTGATCGTGTATGAGAGTTGGAGACTTCTGATTCCTCCTGACTCGACTATGAAACAAGCTCCTTCCAAATATTTCGTGGCAATATTTGAAGGACTCATTTACATCCAACACCTAGCCTACATTTGTCTATGAAATCTTGAATGTGAGAACGTCTTTGGAGTGAATAAATTGGAGAGCTACTGATTCCTCCAAACTATGCCAAGAATCACACATCTCAATATTACTGACCTGGAGAGTTAATGAATGATTCCTTCAAACGATTCCAGAAACTAGATTACTGGAATACACGAGAAGGTGCTGTGTTTGTTATGTAGTCTGGTGGAATGAGTAGCCCTCCATTTACTAGATATAAAAGGACTTCCTTAAGGTGGTAATTCTTTTTTAGTACATTGGAGTGCCTTGATTCCTTCAAAGTATGCTAGGAAACAGGACGAGAATAGCAAAAATAATAGTGTTCTGTTGCTTGGAATAGTTTGGAGGATTCAGTTGCTCCAGATTTACCAACACAAAACTCCCCCCATAACTGAAGCAGCTATGCCTGTATTGTAGTGAATATAAGAAAAAAATACCTAAAACGAGGCCTCACGTTGAGCATAGGGTAAGATGAGACGTTGTGTGTGTGTGTGTGTCCTACCTATTTAATGCTTGATAAGGAATCCATTTGAAATGCGTCTGTTTCATGTGTCGGCAAATGTAGCCTACTTGTGATATTGTAATATACCAAATGCCTACTGAATGCTAAATTATCGCCACGGAGCGGCAACATATGTTATCCTCCATCACAACGTGTATTCTTATAATAGGAAAATTATCACTGACCTCGCGAATTATTATATCATCTCCTGGCTGAAACAAGTAATAATTGGCTTTGAACTTTTCAATCAAGTATAATTTAATTGTTTTTTTCCTACCTCGTTGGGTAATCCCCAGCACTTATTTTCCTGGTTTTATTCCCCGATACATACATACATACATATACCAGCTAGCAGGCATTTATCTCCACGCTGAAGGTTAAAAATAAATAAATAAATAAATAAATACATAACATGAAACTCAATGATGAAAGAAGGATATCGCTTGGAGTAAAAGCAAAGGAGAGGCCTTGGGTTTGTAGAAGCTCCATAGGAAGGTGGGTGGGTGGGTGAGTGAGTGGAGTTGTTAATAATGTTGTTTCCAAGTGAGCAGCCAACTCAACACATAGCGACACCTGGCATCCGTTGCTGGTACTCGGTCGGATCGGTCCACCGTCCAGTCTCCACTCACGGTCTGTCTCTCTCTCAACTCACACGCGCACGCATACACGATCGTCTCGCACACACACTTCACATCTCGTATCTGTACTAGGCTCACTCACTTCCTCGTTAACGCAGAGTGAGTGAGCGAGTGAGTGAAGGAGGTGTGAGTGCATTTGTGGTTGTCAAATGTTGGTGTTGGTGTGAGTGTTGCTGATACACTACACACACACACACACACACACCGCGATCGCTAACCAACAAACTAACCAACCAACCAACCAACCATGGCCATCAACAACAATCATCATTATCATCGTCTTGTTCAGCTCACTGTTATCATCTTGGTGACAGTGTTGTGTACAGGGTAAGTAGCCTATATACACACAACTTGTATTATTTAAAGAGGTGTACAGTCGGCGGCAAAAGTCCTGTCGCCTCACTTGCTTCACCGATGCACGCAATGTTCATAGACTCGAGATTATTAGGTGTAGAAAACGTGCGTATTTCTCGAGTCCATGTACACTGCATGTCTCGGTGAAGCAGGTGAGGCGACAGGACTTCTGCCGCCGACTGTACAGTAGGCCTACTCCTTGTATTATTTATAGAGGTGTATAGTTCTCCTAGTATTACTTAGAGAGGTATGAAAAGTTTTTATGTAAAGGAAGGGTACAGCGAAGGAACGGAGCTATATTTCAAAAGTGTTAATTGGTTTACATTGGGTAATTCAGTAATGCCTAGTTTTGAACTGTTGTTGTTATAGGAGAGTATTATACCGTCATCCATGAATGTGTGTTCAGTAAACCCTCATTAATGATCCACCACTGGGTTTATGGGTGTGTAATGTATGTACAAAGAGGGTTTACTGTACACACATTCATTACAAACAAACAGTACAATACACACCCATAACAACAACAACAACAACAGTAGTGCAAAAACAAGGCTTTACTGTACATTATATCAAAGTAATTCTGAAACCTTATTATAAAAACGATGAAAATGGTAAAATAATAACAATAAAAACGCGTGTAGGAAAACTGTGTTAATTGTGGCCTGCACTCGGATACCATAATTATTCTCTAGCCCACTTGAGTAGAAACCTGAGATCTGAAGCAGGCGGTTTCTGATCGACAGCCCACCCAGTTAATCATCAATGTCAATCGAATCAGAGTTGGCAACAGGATCACTTTTTGGCCAGGGTTTAGGGTCTGGGGGATGGTATATCGGTGTTGGAATTTGTACGTGTGTTTGAGCGCCTCAATTCAGTCCCTATACCCTTAAAGCATCCACTGGTTCGAAATGTGTGTGTGTGTGTGTGTGTGTGTAGCTTCGTGATGGTTTAGGTGAACTGTTGTCCAGAAACCGCCTGCTTCAGACCTCAGGCTTCGACTCAAGTGGGGTAGAGACTATGGTATCCGAGTGTACATTACGGATCTACTAGGGACAATACACACTTTTAAATATTATTATTATTATTATTATTATTATTATTATATATACACGGGATTGTGATTTTCGAATCCATATAATGAAACGAATTTTTTTTTCCTTTCAACAAAATGGCTTAATTTCTTTTCAAGTTCAGGATTTTATTACATTAAGGACATAGTATACTTTTGGTACAGTCTCCTCCATTGCCACGTTCATCACTCCAGCGTTGACAATGTGTGTACCCCACAAGGTGTGAACCAACAGTTTCGACTCGTATATCTGAAACACATACCATTGCTAGTGGGTTGAGGGTAATGGAGGAGTGTAGGCATGGCAGTGGTGTAGTGTTGTATGTACGGAGGCAAGTTAATGTGAGGACAGTAAGCAGTAATGCTGTACTATATTATACGTCAACTACAGTACATTAATCTGTTAAATAACAAACATGATATTGTTAGTCCACAACATTGTGGTGGTTAGGAAAGTCTTTTGTTATTGTTTATCAGTATACTGTGCACTCAAACGGTAAAAGAAATGCTGGGTTGGTGAGGCAGTAGGTAGTCTCAGCCAGATGTCTCTATGAATATTTGTTATAAGCCAGCTATCAGCAGCGCATCGTAGCTCTAATTAATATTTCATGTTCTGCATCATAACGTTAATGATAGTTATTGCACAAATGTAAATTATATTGAATGTGGAGTTTGAGAAAGTCTCCATGTTCCTAGAACATAACTCATCAAAATCAGGGCATCATAAATTTTTATAGGTTGGTCGCTCCCATTGTGACGATGGCTGTATTTTCTATCAGATATAATAAATTCCCTCATTTTACGAGCATTGTGAACATTGGTAGTAGTGTCATAACTGTTGATATTTTACGACGAATTTTGACATCTCCTACCGAGGTATTTTATCATTACATATTGAACTTCAGTTTTGATATTATTAACCGATTATAGACGGATTGAGCGAGGATACCAACAAAATCAACACATTAAAAGTTACAGTCGCGAATGCCTTGGAGGTCATCTCTCTCTCTCTCTCTCTCTCTCTCTCTCTCTCTCTCTCTCTCCACACATAATTGGCCTACACTGTTGTGGCACTCGCTAAGCCAGGCTCACTTTCGGATTTAGGTTTTTACTAGCATCATAGTGTCATGGCCTAAACTCGATTGCTTTAATTATATAATTCGTCTTGTGTAAATAAGGTATTGTAAATAATGTGTGAGGGAATCTGTATCAACGTGAAGTATCATAATATTATCTTATGTATACCCTGAATCAACAAACACCTTGAAGCTCGACTGTATTCATCAACTCCGACACATATGAAGCATACAACACCTTAAATATATGATTTATGTTTCCATCCTCACCCAATCCATCTATGATCACAGAGTAATGTGAACAATAAAGGCTGTGAAAGGTTCACTATATAATGAAATATAGTGAATTATCTTTGGTCAGAATTGTCAAGAAACAACTTATAATGATAATTGTCAGTACACCACTACTACTGTTCATAATGTTCATCAAATGTTGGACATTGTTGTTATTGACAAATCTGTGTCATCGTCACAGAATAATTACTATATTGCAATGATTTAACTTGAAGGAACGAGCCTATCTTTACTTGTGAGGACTAATGTTGTTGTGGAATGTTATAGCAACACGGTGACGTGCTCAAATTCCACACTCGAGATATTATTCTTACTTGCAGTAACTATCATTAACGTTATGATGTAGAATAATAAATTATGAAATTATAACACCACGATGTGTTGCTATAAATTATTTTTGGCCGAACCAGAACATTAATAAAAATAGCACCTGACCCAGATGACTGCATTACTGCTTACAGTGGCCGCCTACCCTGTCTCTATAGAACACCACACCATACCACCCCCAAGTCCCCATCACCAACCCTCAGTCAACCTTCCATTGGAGTGATGAACGAGGCAGTGGAGGAGACTGTACATTGGAGCATATTGATTCCTCCAAAGTATGCCAGGAAACAGTGCCACATTAACAAAAATAATGTTGGTCTGTTACTTAGAAGAGTGTGGATGAATCAGTTGCTTCAGATTTACCACCAACACTGTACTACCTTCCTTAAATGATTGGTTGGTGGTCTTTATGTGTAACGAGACTTTAAAGGAAGTATTACAGTGTTGGTAAATATGGAGAAATTGATTTATTCAAACTATTCCAGGCAACAAGTCACCATTATTTTTTGCTCATCAGGTTTTGTTTCCTGGTATACTTTGAAGAATCCAATGTGTTGTAATGTACAGTCGGCGGCAAAGTCGTGTCGCCACATCTGCCAAGTTATGAAATACAGTATGGAAATATAAGCTTAACAGACTCAGACATAGAAAAACCAGAGAAGATTCTTAATTTGTCCCCTGGATATTGTAATTCCGCAATGGTGAATGTATGTTTGATGATGATCCTTTTATGTTATCCTCTGAGAAGCGCTGAATGAGGCGACACCACTTTTGCTGCCGATTGTACACTTGTGATGTATAATTTCTGACCAGAGTGTAAGGTGTAGAAAGCTTCGAATCACCTGGTATTGCTCATTTCCCCACCCAGTACACCTATAGAGGCTGAGTTCGAATGCAGGGTATGTATGTGTGCTACCTACCGTTCGTCTCTGGTCAGGGATTACGTATCACGAGTGTACCAAGAGTATAGTAGCCCCTTAATTAAAGCCTAGTTTACACATGCGCGAATAAGCTCCAGATGCCGTCACGAATAGGCGAAATGTCAAAAATCGTGGACCTGGCAGCCGAATTTTAGATTTTTATCAATTGCTGAGACTTAAGCCCGCATCCCACACAGCACAATGTGAGTCGACCGCGCCACGAATCAGCATGACTTACAAAAAAAAAAAAAAAAAAAAAAAAAAATCTAACTATCGTGTAACATCGTGTAAAAAAATTCTGGAGTCGTGAAACATCGAGTGACAGTCTAGGGCGTATCGTGGAAGTCTTGCATTTTTCCCGATTCATCCTGAAAAAATAGTGCACCCCTTATTTTTTTTGCCATTCATCGTCGTTAGTGAGTCCTTCAAATATTGCCACGAAACACCACCTATATGGATGGAGCTTGTTTCATGGAGTGGTCAGGAGGAATCAGGAGCGTCCAATTTTCATACACGATCACAGGGTCCTTAAGGGGGTATATAGCACATTATTTTGGGTGGTAAATCTGGAGCAAATAAATCCTCCAAACTATTCCATGCAGGCAACAGGATACCATTACTTGTCTTCAACTGGGTGTGTTTCCTGGCATACTTTGGAGGAATCATGGCACTCCAAAGTAACAGAAGTGTATTACCCCCCTTAAAGAGGCCTAATGTGTGTCATACCATGGAACGTGATAACAACTTCACTGCTACCATAACAACTACAGTGTTTGGGATTTACCCTCACATCCCTTATCTCTCTCTGGCAAGTCCTCACGAGTGTTTGTGTGTGTGTTAATGTGTGTTTGTTGGTGTTAATGTGTGTTTGTTGGTGTTAATGTGTTTGTTGGTGTTAATGTGTTTTTTTTGGTGTTAATGTGTGTTTGTTGGTGTTAATGTGTTTTTGTTGGTGTTAATGTGTTTGTTGGTGTTAATGTGTGTTTGTTGGTGTTAATGTGTGTTTGTTGGTGTTAATGTGTGTTTGTTGGTGTTAATGTGTGTTTGTTGGTGTTAATGTGTGTTTGTTGGTGATATTGTGTGTTTGTTGGTGTTAATGTGTGTTTGTTGGTGTTAATGTGTGTTTGTTGGTGTTAATGTGTGTTTGTTGGTGTTAATGTGTGTTTGTTGGTGTTAATGTGTGTTTGTTGGTGTTAATGTGTGTGTGTGTGTGTGTTAATGTATGTCTGTGTTAATGTATATCTGTGTATGTGTTAATGTGTGTGTGCGTATGTTAGTGTTAATGTGTGTCTGTTGGTGTTAATGTGTGTGTGTGTTAATGTGTGTGTGCATGTGTTAATGTGTGTGTGTGTAGGTGTTAAAGTGTGTGTGTGGAGAGAATCAACATGACCCCCTTTCCCTCCCAGATAATGAAGACTCTCCCTCCTCTCACACTGAATGACTCTCCCTCCTCTCACACTGAATGACTCTCCCTCCTCTCACACTGAATGACTTTCCCTTTCTCCCCTCACACTGAATGACTCTCCCTCCTCTCACACTGAATGACTTTCCCTCCCTCCTCTCACACTGAATGACTTTCCCTTTCTCCCCTCACACTGAATGACTCTCCCTCCTCTCACACTGAATGACTCTCCCTCCTCTCACACTGAATGACTCTCCCTCCTCTCACACTGAATGACTTTCCCTTTCTCCCCTCACACTGAATGACTCTCCCTCCCTCCTCTCACACTGAATGACTTTCCCTTTCTCCCCTCACACTGAATGACTTTCCCTTTCTCCCCTCACACTGAATGACTCTCCCTGCCCTCATACTGAATGACTCTCCCTGCCCTCATACTGAATGACTCTCCCTGCTCTCACACTGAATGACTCTCCCTCCTCTCACACTGAATGACTCTCCCTGCCCTCACACTAAATGACTCTCCCTCCCCTCTTCCTACCCTTCCCAGCCTTTATCACACACACACACACACACACACACACACACGAGAGACTGTCTACAATTCTACATCCACCCAACACACACACACACACGAGGGGCTATCTACAATTCTCCATCCACCCAACACACACACACACACACACACACACGAGAGACTATCTACAATTCTACATCCACCCAACACACACACACACGCACACACACACACATAGCTTCTAAATATATATAATTATTTATAGTCGGTTTGTTATGGGACTTGGAGAAATATGTTTAAGTTTCCACATTATATATTCGGGTAAATTATTTCTATTTTATCACCTTGTTCTTCTTTTATTATTATTATTATTATTATTATTATTATTATTATTATTATTATCTTTATTTTTATCTTTATTATTTTTATTTTTATCTTTATTTTTATTTTTATTATTATTTTTACTATTATTTTTATTTTATTTTTATTTTTATTATTATTTTTTATTATTTTTATCTTTATTATTATTATTATTATCGCTAGGTCTATCTTCAGAGATATTTTTGTCCCTGTTCTCCATTTTGTTAACACCATTACCTTCCTATGATAATTTTTACTAATATTAATTATGCACCTCCTTTTTCTTAATATTAAATACCATTGCTTTTTCTCTTTCTTAAGCTGATATTTATTTATTTACTCAACACTGTTTCTCTACCATCAATATCCATTTATGAAGGCAACGTTCCCTTCAGATTTTGTTGGGTGGGGCTTGTACTAAACCTAAAAAACAACCGACTTGAGAGAGAGAGAGAGAGAGAGTGAGAGAGAGAGAGAGAGAGTCCTTCATTCTATAATCCACACTAACTATTCTCTCCTCCTTGCTATCATATCTTCAGCTGTTCATCCTTTCCTTTTATTTCCTTCGTGTTTGATGTCCCAACTCTCTATCACTTTCTAAGGGGTTGTTATTCCTTCAGAATTTGATACCACAAACGAAAGCAGGTACACATTATTTTTTTATATATATATTATTTAAGGCAGTTTATGTAGTGTGTTTGCTCAGTGCCAATGAAAACTTATTACTTGTATAGGACTACCCACAATACTTACATACTTTTCTCTTTACCTTCCACTTTGGGTTACACCTTTGAGTTGCATAGATGTCATTTGTTACCAGTGTATTATTATTATTATTATTTAACGTGAAAGTAATTTTATCCTTTGTAATGCTATATCCTTCATCCTCTCTCTCCTCCTTTTCTTCACCCTCTCTCTCTCCTTTTCTTCACCCTCTCTCTCTCCTTTTCTTCACCCTCTCTCTCTCCTTTCCCTCACCCTCTCGCTCTCCTTTTCTTCACCCACTCTCTCTCCTTTTTCCCTCACCCCACCTCTCTCTTTCTCTCCTCCTTTCCCTCACCCCACCTCTTTCTTTCTCTCCTCCTTTCCCTCACCTTCTCTCTCACTCATATTCCCACCCTCTTTCCTCCTTACTGAGAGAGAGAGAGAGAGAGAGAGAGAGAGAGAGAGAGAGAGAAATGGGGCTGATATGAAAACACACACATACACACACACACACACAGAGAGAGAGAGAGAGAGAGAGACAAACAACAACAAGGCCAATAAGTAAGTGGTATATAAGACCTAATAATATGCTGGTAGGTGACGTCACTGGGTTTTCCACTAACCCAGTTGTTATTTAAGGAGCCTGAGATCGTTTATGAAAAAAATTGGAGGCTTCAGAGGGGTGGTACTTATAAAGCACTAAGTCTTCGTCTTAGCGCTATGATTCTCTCCTAAGCCCTCAAGATGTCGGATAATAGTCCTAAATCCCTAAGAATTAGTCATAAGTCCTTATGTCTCGTCACAACTCTCGTCTTAGCTAAAACTGGGTCCGGGGGTGTCTTAGGGGCTTAAGATTTTGTCATGAGCATCCGAAAGTGTGTGGATACCATATAAATCATGAAATTAGTCTCTGCTACTCCCCACCAAGGCATAAACAAAGCAGTACACCGAGTAAGCGAGTACAGAGGTAATCAAATTATAAATAGAAATATGCGAAGAATATTAGAGTGGATGGAAATTAAAGTCCAATTTGATAATCTTAAATGACGATTTAGATTGCATAGGAAAGGTAACATGGCAGAAAAATGAGCAACAGAGTGTATTTGACTTTGCACTTGTTACACCTAACTTTTATGATAAACAGGGAGTATCGCGACGTATAGCATTAACTTACACCAGAGATATAAAATATAATTTTGAGTACATTTTATTCTATAAAGTATGCTGTGTGTGATCTCAGTAAAGTACAATGTATACTGATAAAAACTATTTTAACTTGTGTTGTCAAATGGCTTTGAACTTCGGAGGGAGTGGAGCCTAATATTGTTTTCGGACCAAAGAGGCCTTATTTATTTCATCTTAATAGGTTTTATCATGATTGCAATATTTATGTGATGTTATATAACGTACATTGAATCATATCGACGAAATATGATTAATATCTTTTGGAAGTTGGGTAAACTCCCGACATAATGCCAGCTGCAAGTCTTAGTATTTCCCTACATTTCACGGATTTTCTTCTTAAACAGGCCTGGTATTATCCCTCTGCATTGAAAATATGATTTAATGTACGTTATATAACATCACATAAATATTGCAATTATGATAAAACTCATTAAGATGAAATAAATAATGCCTCTTTGGTCCGAAAACGATATTAGGCTTCGGTATGTCTTGTCCATAAATTTTAGTTACACACAATTTTTTTGCATTATTCTATGCATTGCATATAAAAAAAGTATAATATTATACGAACCATTATTTAAAAATTTATTTTCACTATTTTTCTTTATTTATTAATTTAAATTATAACAATATTACAAAAAAAAAAAATTGCTACATTTAGCGGCTAGCTGTTTCAGCAGTCTATGATTATCACCCAGCTAAGTCTCGCGTTAGGAGTAAGACTTAGTGCTTAGGATAAGCAATGAGAGTACCGTGAGAGTAGCGTGAGAGGGCAGTGTGAGAGTAGCGTGAGAGGGCAGTATGAGAGTAGCGTGAGAGGGCAGTATGAGAGTAGTGTGAGAGGGCAGTGTGAGAGGGCAGTGTGAGAGTAGTGTGAGAGGGCAGTGTGAGAGGGCAGTGTGAGAGTAGTGTGAGAGGGCAGTGTGAGAGGGCAGTGTGAGAGTAGTGTGAGAGGGCAATGTGAGAGGGCAGTGTGAGAGTAGTGTGAGAGGGCAGTGTGAGAGTAGTGTGAGAGGGCTGTGTGAGAGTAGTGTGAGAGGGCAGTGTGAGAGGGCAGTGTGAGAGGGCAGTGTGAGAGTAGTGTGAGAGGGCAGTGTGAGAGTAGTGTGAGAGGGCAGTGTGAGAGTAGTGTGAGAGTAGTGTGAGAGTAGTGTGAGAGGGCAATGTGAGAGTAGTGTGAGAGGGCAATGTGAGAGTAGTGTGAGAGGGCAATGTGAGAGTAGTGTGAGAGGGCAATGTGAGAGTAGTGTGAGAGGGCAATGTGAGAGTAGTGTGAGAGGGCAGTGTGAGAGTAGTGTGAGAGGGCAGTGAGAGTAGTGTCCATGCTGGTAGTGGTGGGTAGTAGGTGGTGGTAATAGGTGGTGGTAGTGGTGGTAGTAGGTGATGGTAGTGGTGGTAGTAGGTGATGGTAGTGGTGGTAGTAGGTGGTGGTAGTGGTGGTGGTAGTAGTAGTAGAGGTGGTAGTAGTAGTAGAGGTGGTAGTAGTAGTAGTAGAGGTGGTAGTAATAGTAGAGGTGGTAGTAGTTATGGTAATGGTAGTAGTGGAAAGGTAGACACAAGGTATGTATGTATGTGTGTGATATGGTAGTGGTGGTAATAGTGTATTAGTGGTATTGGTAGTGGTAGTGGCTGGCTGCTTTAAAAACAGCGCTCGAGTCTTTGTTATTGTTTACATTCCACCTAGTGCCGTCTAGCGGCCGATATTTTGGGCAATATATTTGTTTCTTTATTTAAAAGAGGTCTAATTAAATTTGTACATAACTGTAATAGAAGTATATTTATATTATATATTTTCATCTTTTTGAGGTGTTTCCTTATCATTTAATAAAAAGATGACATGCAGAATTCCGACACTTGTAACAGATTGCTAACTCGGTCATAACTAAGTTTGTCATAACTATGTAAGAATCATAGTGCTTATGACAGAAGTTTTTGAATCTTTCATAGCTATGACTAGAGTTATGACTAAAATTTATGACATTCTATAAGTACCACCCCAGCTGATTCCTCCTGACCATGCCACGAAACACACCCCATCCATATAGGTGTGTGTGTTCTGATTCCTCCTGACCATGCCACGAAACACACCCCATCCATACTATATAGGTGTGTGTGTTTTGTGGCAATATTTGAAGGACTCTCTCATCTTCAACTTTTTTTTTTTTTTTACAACATCACGGAGTTCCTTAAGGTGGTAATTCTTTTTTGGTACATTGGAGTGCCTTGATTCCTCCAAAGTATGCCAGGAAACAGGACCATATGAAGAAAAATAATGGTGTTCTGTTGCTTGGAATAGTTTGGAGGATTCAGTTGCTCCAGATTTACCAACACAAAACTTCCCCCTTAAGGGGGAGGAAGTTTTATGTTGGTAAATCTGGAGCGAGCGGATCCTCCAATTAAATTATTCCAAGCAACAGAACACTTATTTTTTTTGTTCTTCTGTTCCTGTTTCCTAGCATACTTTGGAGGAATCATGGCACTCCAATGTACCAAAAAGGAATTACCAGTTGGAAATACCCACAGTAGTTAGTTAGTTTAACTTGACTTAATTAAGGGGGTGCGGGAATAGGGGGACAGGCTTGGGGGGGTTTAGGGGGGTGCGGGAATATGGGACAGGCTTGGGGGTTTTTGGGGGGTGCGGTGGTCGGGGGGGTTTTGGGGGGTGCGGGAGTAGGGGGACAGGCATGGGGGGGTTTAGGGGGGTGCGGGGGGGTTTTGGAGGGTGCGGGAGTAGGGGGACAAACTTGGGAGGGGGGGGGGTTAGGGGGGTGCGGGAATATGGGACAGGCTTTCTACCCCCCCCAAGCCTGTCCCCCTATTCCCGCACCCCCTTAAATAATTAAAGGAAGGGGTAGCTATGTAGGGTTGGTAAAATCCGGAGTAAATAATTTCCTCCAAACTTCTCCAGGCAACAGGATATCATTATTATTATTATTGTTGTTGTTGTTAATCTGGCAAGTCCTGTGTTTGTTTGTTTGTTTGTTTGTTTGTTTGTTTGTTTGTTTCTAGGAGGCATATAGTGCTTTGGAGGAGTCAAGGAATTCGTACACAGAGCATTGGTTCAAAGAGGTTATTATTCCACACATACTGCTGCTGTAGGCTTTATTCTGCTGACTGGTTTAATTAAGGGGATAATTCGCTTTTGTTAATTAAATTGGACCTTCTCGATTCCTCCAAAGTGTGCCAGGAAACAGGACCAGATGAGCAAAAATATAATGGTGTTCTGTTGATTGGAATAGATTGGAGGATTCAGCAGTTGCTCCAGAATTATCAACAGAAAACTTCCCCCTTAAGTATTAGCCAAATAATAATAATAATACTAGAAAGGTTTGGGGTTTAGGAAATCAATGTATTAAATTTTCTAGTGTTTACGAACTTTTGATGTTACAGTGGTGTATAGGAATTCCTGAGGCCGACTGTACTTAGGAGGAGTGAAGGAGCACTGGTGTACTAATAAATGTTTACTAGGCTGCTGCTATCTCCTTAATTAATAAACATGTGTAGCAATGCTGATAATAATTATTTACACTGTCTGTCTGTCTATTTGTCTCTTTCATTGTCTGTTTGTCTCTTTCACTGTCTGTTTGTCTCTTTCACTGTCTCTCTGTCTGTCTGTCTCTCTGTCTGTCTGTCTCTCTGTCTGTCTGTCTCTTTCTCTGTCTGTCTGTCTGTCTCTTTCTCTGTCTGTCTGTCTGTCTCTCTCTCTGTCTGTCTGTCTGTCTGTCTCTCTCTCTGTCTGTCTCTCTCTCTGTCTGCCTCTCTCTCTGTCTGCCTCTCTCTCTGTCTGCCTCTCTCTCTGTCTGCCTCTCTCTCTGTCTGCCTCTCTCTCTGTCTGCCTCTCTCTCTGTCTGCCTCTCTCTCTGTCTGCCTCTCTCTCTGTCTGCCTCTCTCTCTGTCTGCCTCTCTCTCTCTCTCTCTCTCTCTCTCTCTCTCTCTCTCTCTCTCTCTCTCTCTCTCTCTCTCACACACACACCGTTGGTTATATTGGTAGAAAAAAAAGTACAAAGTGAAATGCGTGACATTAAAATTGTACCGAAATTCTCCTATAGACAGATAAAGGAAAATAGAGTGCAGTATGTCGTCGATAAAAGATTATTAAAAGTTTACCACTATAATTTTAACACAGGGTCAGTAAATCACTTAGTCTGTATGGTAATGAATAACATAACACAAGCCTGGGAAAACATTTGTTGGTTGGCTTCATTGATCAAGAGTAGAATGAAGTGGTGGATACAGGTAGGAGATTATTATGGTTCAATAGTATTATGACTCGCCTAATTTGACTTATTATTATTATTGTTATTATTATTGTCATTATTATTATTATTATTATTATTATTGTTGTTATTATTATTATTATTATTATTATTATTATTGTTATTGTTATTGTTATTGTTATTGTTATTGTTATTGTTATTGTTATTGTTGTTATTGTTGTTATTATTATTATTATTGTTATTATTATTATTATTATTATTATTATTATTATTATTATTATTATTTGTCTTTCAACAGAAGCTACATCATCACAACACCCCGCCAGTGGGTGTCTGGGGAGACGGTACAGATATGTGTGTTTACCGTCAACTCACCCACATCAACCCACAACAACACAGTCACGGTGTCGCTGGAGGAAACTAATAATAGCGATGATGATGTTGATGTTGATATTGTTCGTTCACCCATTATCCCTCCAAGGGTCATCAACATTCCACCAGGTATGAAATAGGTTTAAATAAATAAGGGTAATGTTTATTTAAGGGGATAATAAATATATACACTGGAGTTTAAATAAATAAGGGTAATGTTTATTTTAAGGGATAATAAATACACTGGTGTTTAAATTAAGTAATAAGGGTAATGTTTAAATATATACACTGGTGTTTAGATAAATAAGGGTAATGTTTAATTAAGGGGATAATAAATATATACACTGGTGTTTAAATAAATAAGGGTAATGTTTAATTAAGGGGATAATAAATAAATACACTGGTGTTTAGATAAATAAGGGTAATGTTTATTTAAAGGGATAATAAATATATACACTAGTGTTTAAATAAATAAGGGTAATGTTTATTTAAGGGGATAATAAATATATACAATAGTGTAAGTAATGCCACGAGCCATTATTAGTATCCAGTGGGACAGTAATCACAAAAGCAAAGTTCACTCTCAAGGGGGTGCGGGAATAGGGGGACAGGCTTGGGGGGGGGGGTTTAGGGGGGTGCGGGAGTAGGGGACATGCTTGGGGGGTTTTGGGGGGGTGCGGGAATAAGGGACAAGCTTTCTACCCACCCCAAGCCTGTCCCCCTATTCCCGCATCCCCCAAACCCCCTCTCCCCCTATTCCCGCACCCCCCAAACCCCCTCTCCCCCTATTCCCGCACCCCCCAAGCCTGTCCCCTACTTCCGCACCCCCTTATCTTAAAATTTTGTTCGTAAGCATTTATACATGGCGAGGACTAGTACCCGACACTGCTTCGAAAACATAACAACAGCTCCTACAAATAGAATAACAAAACCATTCACTGCTTCGAAATGAACTTGAAACACTAGGGTGAGGTCAGTATTGCAAACATACCAACAAGTCCAAACTCTTAATTAAGATGTTTTTATGAATACCAGCGTTGGCCTGCTTCATATGGGGCGGTATTCACAAAACATCTTACAGTGACCACCTCACCACAGAGTAGCCTATCAGGCTCATTTCGAAGCAGTGAATGGTTTTGTTATTCTATTTGTAGGAGCTGTTGTTATGTTTTCGAAGCAGTGTCGGGTACTAGTCCTCGCCATGAATGAATACTGACGAACAAAATTTTAAGATAAGGGGGTGCGGGTGTAAGGGACAGGCTTAGGTTGGGGGGGGGAGGGGGTTTGGGGGGTGCGGGAATAGGAGGACAGGCTTGGGGTGGGTAGAAAGCTTGTCCCCTATTCCCGCACCCCCTCAAAACCCCCCAAGCCTGTCCCCTACTCCCGCACCCCCCTAAACCCCCCCCCCCAAGCCTGTCCCCCTATTCCCGCACCCCCTTGAGAGTGAACTTTGCTTTTGTGAATACGAGCCCTGGTCTAATGGAGTATGAAACCAACTCCAGCAAGTGTTGTATGAGACAGGATAAGCTTTGTAATTGGTTCATTGGTATGTCAGATGATTCGAAACTAACTTCAACAAGACCGAGCTGATTACCTATTATGGCTCGTGACTGTACAATCATCAATATGAAAGCAGATTATATATATGAGAGACAGAAATGAAATACCCAATACATTAAGTCACACACACACATAACACAGATACACTTCAAACAGACAGACAGACCCCTAGCTTATTATGATGCAAAGAATAGGACCCATCTCTACACACACACACACACACACACACCTTTTCATCCTACCCTATACTCAATGATGGGTTCCCGTTTCATATGTTCACATCAGCACATTCATTCTCCTCATTTTTTCAAGGTCACAAAATTCTCAGTTCCTCAGCCAGTTCAAGGAGTCATTCCAAATTAAGGCGGTGGTAAATCCCGAGCAAAAGATTCCCCCAAACTATTCCAAGCAACAGAACACCATTGTTTTTGTTCACCTGCTGGTCCTGTTTCCTGGCATACTTTGGAGGAATTGAGCCACTCCCAAAGTATCAAACGTTTACTATATCCCTTCAACTGATGTGTGTGAACAATGCCTTTTGATAACCTACCATGGTGTCAAGATTCTCTAAACAAATACTTTATTAATACCATTGAGGGTATCTGTTTTGTAGCATAGTTTGGGGGAATCAGTAGCCTTCCAATTTGCCAACAAGACAGTCTCCTTAAGGTGTTAATACACTCTTGGTACAACTTTAAAGTGCCTTGATTCCCCCAAAAGTATGCCAGGAAACAGGACCACATGAATAATAATAATAATGGTGGCCTGTTGTTGCTGGGAATAGTTTGGAGGAATCGATTAATTACTCCAGATTTACCACCAACACCCCCTTACAAAATATAATACAGTAAACCTCCTTATTCGTCGTATTTCTTTGTAGTTTTCTAATTCATAGTAAAATTGATATACAGTATAGAGTTGTAGAAATACGACGCCTCCTTTATTTATTCAGTCAACAGAAATATATAGTCTCTCTCTCCATCGACAGACAAAAGCGAGCACTGTGACAAGCTGACCCTGCCTACACTGAGAGTGACCAAGGCAAGACTCAAGGTCACAGGCCACGTGGGGGGACAGAGAGTCAAACACCGCAAGAAGGTCAAGTTGGCCGGCCGTGTGACCAAGACGTTTGTACAGACAGACAAGTACCTCTACAAACCCGGCCAGGACGTGCAGTTTAGGATCTTGACGCTCACCGGACCCTACCTCAAGTTATCCACCAATCAGGTATGGTATTGTTCAGTTTCTAATATTGGATGAAATGTTAACTATATTAACATTCAAAATTATTTGTAGGAACCATAAGCATGTTATACAAAAGGAAATGAACATATCCTTCTGTATTATATACTTATGATCCCTACAATCAAATATGGACATTAATTTACTTAACGTTCTATCAAATGTTGTCGCAATTCATATTTTGGAAACTGTACAGTCACGAGCCAATAATAAATAACCAGATGTTGTTGTTGTTGTTGTTGTTGAAGTTGGGAATCATCTGACTGACATACAAGTGAACCAATTACAATGCTTATCCAGTCTCATACAGACTTGCTGCAGCTCGTTTGATAAATACTTCATCAGGCTATTTGAAGCACACCTGTATACTAAATTGGACTTTGACAGGGTAATGCTTTTCTTTGTACTGTTGGTGTTATGGGTGTGTACTGTACTGCAGTGTTTGTCGTAAATCTGTACACAGTAAACCATCTTTGTACAGTTGGCCACAAGATTCCCTGAACACGTCTAGCGAGATGTGACAACCATATTTGCATTTGTTTATTCCAGAGGGTATAGTAAAATAATAATAATAATAATAACGTTAATATTCTATACATAGAAATCTTTCACCTTGATTCCCATCGACCAATCAGCGTTCATGATACATTTTGAGCCCTTTATTCATGAAATTTTACTACTCTCTGGAGTAAACAAACGTGATATGGTTGCCGCATCTCGCTTGACGTGTTCAGGGAATCTTGTTGCATCTGTACATTACACATCCATAAACCCAGTGGATAATTTGTGTTTACAGTGCAATACACACCCATAGCAACAGTGTAAAATGAAGGATTAATGTGCACTGTATTGTACTGATTGAACTTTAATATATCTAGACACACTTACTAAACCATACCAAAACATATCCACCAATTAGATATTGTACAGTACAGTTGTCTCCACTATTAACGGGCACAACGTCCGGCGAAATGTGGCACCACTGTGTTTATATACTCATAGTAATAGTAAATGTGGCACCACTGTGTTTGTTTACTCATAGTAATAGTAAATGTGGCACCACTGTGTTTGTTTATATACTCGTAGTAATAGTAAATGAATGGACAGAACTCACTCCTTCTGTAGTATCCACCATAAGGACGTTATATAAACAAACACAGTGGTGCCACACATTTCATCAGACACACTACCGGACACTGCATGTGTTCATTACTAGTGGAGGCAACTGTACACCATATTGTACTGTTAGCTACACCAGGTATATTTTCTACACACCTATTATTCATTCCTAACTTTAAATTCCAACATCTTTTACATTTTGTATCTTCTTCACACTTTTTCATTTATTCCACTTTCATTCACACTTTTCATTTATTCCTCTTTCATTCATACTATTCATTTATTCCTCCTTCATTCACACTTTTCATTCATTCTTCCTTCATTCACACTTCATTCACTTCACTTTAATTAATTCACACTTCATTAACTTCACACTTTTCATTCACTTCACACTTTTCATTCACTTCACACTTTTCATTCACTTCACACTTTTCATTCACTTCACTTTCATTCATTTCACTTTCATTCATTCACACTTTTAATTCACTTCACTTTCATCCACTTCACTTTCATTCATTTCACTTTCATTCACTTCACTTTCATTCATTCACACTTTTCATTCACTTCACTTTCATTCATTCACACTTTTCATTCATTCACACTTTTCATTCATTCCTCTTTCATTCACACTTTTCACTCATTCTTCCTTCATTCACACTTTTCACTCATTCCTCCTTCATTCACACTTTTACCTCATTCCTCCTTCATTCACACTTTTCATTCACTTCACTTTCATTCATTCCTCTTTCATTCACACTTTTCACTCATACCTCCTTCATTCACACTTTTCATTCACTTCACTTTCATTCACACTTTTCACTCATTCCTCTTTCATTCACACTTTTCATTAATTCCTCCTTCATTCACACTTTTCATTAATTCCTCCTTCATTCACACTTACTTTTCATTCATTCCTCCTTCATTCACACTTACTTTTCATTCATTCCTCCTTCATTCACACTTACTTTTCATTCATTCCTCTTTCATTCACACTTTTCACTCACTTCACTTTCATTCATTCACACTTTTCACTCACTTCACTTTCATTCATTCACACTTTTCATTTATGCCTCTTTCATTCACACTTTTCATTTATGCCTCTTTCATTCACACTTTTCATTCATTCGTCCTTCTTTCACTCTTTTCATTCATTCGTCCTTCTTTCACTCTTTTCATTCATTCGTCCTTCTTTCACACTTTTCATTCACTCCTCCTTCATTAACACTATTCCCTTCATCACACTTTTCACTGAAGGGGATAGTATTTTATTTATTTTAGTTATTTTTGTCATTCTAATAATCCTGTTTCCCAAAATATACCCTTAAATCTTTGACATTTTTTAATTTCTTTTCAGTTCTTTTGTTTCTTTTCTTGTCATCCATTCTTTTTCATTATAGTTTATTTCCTCTTCCTCTATCTGTTCTTTCCCATTCTTTTATTCTTTTTCCCCTTCTACTCCTACTACTCTCTTTATAATTATTTCCTCGTGTAAATAGTCAATACATTAATTATATGCTACTGTATGTTATATGCTACTGATTATTGTATTTCCTTCCCTCCCACCCAGTATCCATCGTGTGTGTGTGTGTGTGTGTGTGTGTGTGTGTGTATTACCTTCCCTCCCACCCAGTATCCATCGTGTGTGTGTGTGTGTGTGTGTGTGTGTGTATTACCTTCCCTCCCACACAGTATCCATCGTGTGTGTGTATATTACCTTCCCTCCCTCCCAGTATCCATCGTGTGTGTGTGTGATCATTGTATTTCCTTCCCTCCCACCCAGTATCCATCGTGTGTGTGTGTGTGTGTGTATATTACCTTCCCTCCCACCCAGTATCCATCGTGTGTGTGTGTGTATTACCTTCCCTCCCACCCAGTATCCATCGTGTGTGTGTGTGATCATTGTATTTCCTTCCCTCCCACCCAGTATCCATCGTGTGTGTGTGTGTGTG
Organism: Petrolisthes cinctipes; assembly: GCA_033782935.1. NCBI lineage: Eukaryota > Metazoa > Arthropoda > Malacostraca > Decapoda > Porcellanidae > Petrolisthes > Petrolisthes cinctipes. The sequence continues at coordinate 73,206 of JAWQEG010002844.1, read as the reverse complement.
TGTGTGTGTGTGTGTGTATTACCTTCCCTCCCACCCAGTATCCATCGTGTGTGTGTGTGTGTGTGTGTGTGTATTACCTTCCCTCCCTCCCAGTATCCATCGTGTGTGTGTGTGTGTGTGTATTTCCTTCCCTCCCACCCAGTATCCATCGTGTGTGTGTGTGTGTGTGTGTGTGTGTGTGTGTGTGTGTGTGTATTACCTTCCCTCCCACCCAGTATCCATCGTGTGTGTGTGTGTGTGTGTGTGTGTATTACCTTCCCTCCCACCCAGTATCCATCGTGTGTGTGTGTGTGTGTGTATACTACCTTCCCTCCCACCCAGTATCCATCGTGTGTGTGTGTGATCATTGTATTTCCTTCCCTCCCTCTCAGTATCCACTCGTGTGTGTGTGTGTATATTACCTTCCCTCCCACCCAGTATCCATCGTGTGTGTGTGTGTGTATTACCTTCCCTCCCACCCAGTATCCATCGTGTGTGTGTGTGATCATTGTATTTCCTTCCCTCCCACCCAGTATCCATCGTGTGTGTGTGTGTTTGTATTACCTTCCCTCCCACCCAGTATCCATCGTGTGTGTGTGTGTGTGTGTGTATTACCTTCCCTCCCACCCAATATCCATCGTGTGTGTGTGTGATCATTGTATTTCCTTCCCTTCCTCCGAGTATCCATCGTGTGTGTGTGTGTGTGTGTATTACCTTCCCTCCCACACAGTATCCATCGTGTGTGTGTATGTGTGTGTGTGTGTATTACCTTCCCTCCCACCCAGTATCCATCGTGTGTGTGTGTGATCATTGTATTTCCTTCCCTCCCACCCAGTATCCATCGTGTGTGTGTATTACCTTCCCTCCCACACAGTATCCATCGTGTGTGTGTATATTACCTTCCCTCCCTCCCAGTATCCATCGTGTGTGTGTGTGTGTGTGTGTGTGATAATTGTATTTCCTTCCCTCCCTCTCAGTATCCACTCGTGTGGGTTGAGACGCCTACAGGGAGCCGCATCGCTCAGTGGATCAACGTGGACAACACACCCGGACTCATCCACATGGCCTTCACACTCTCAGACGAACCGGAGCAGGTGTGTGTGTGTGTGTGTGTGTGATTGAACTTGCTTGGCCTGTGTGTCTGTGTGCTTGTGCTTGCTTGAACTGTTCTTACCTCTTTGTTCGTACCTATTTGTATCATTACAGGATTGAGTGCAGCTCGTAATGTCCCGTATTTTAAAACCCAATTATCATATTTGTCTTTAAAGTTATGTATGTTTTTGACACACACCACTTCTTTTGGTAATTGGTTCTTTTGATCTTGTAGTGAATTTCCTACTTCCCTTCTTTATAGTGCACACTAAACTCTCCTGAGTTATTCACACTTTATTATACACATATAAACACAACGACAAGGAATGGAATTACAGCACGTGGTATTAAACAAAGATGACGGATAGCACGAGTAGCAAGGCGAGCACAACACATGTGGTATAGGCCCAGCAGGAACAAGGTTGGGAGCACAGTTGTGTGAGCAAGTAGATGGCTGGAGAGTAACTGACCTTGAGCAGCCAGCAGGGTTCCCAGGTCGTTGCCAGCGCACAGCTCAGCTCAAATACTGCCAATAATCCGCCAAATTCTCTAACCAAATCCCGCTAAAAACCGCCAAACTCAAAATCAATTTAATTTCCCTTAACCTATGACAGAATTTTATACTTTTTAACTTTCTGCTACAAGAATTGCCCATTATTCTATCTTTCACTCACATACACCCCCTCACTCAGACACATACACCTCTACTGTCTTCAATGCAATGTGTTAAGGTAACTTAATGATATATATATATATATATATATATATATATATATATATATATATATATATATATATATATAATTGTAGCGTGTGGATCAGGGTTGAAAGCTGCCACAACAATCATCTACATTCATGGTGTCACCTTTTACATTAACCCTGTTGTGCAGCAGATTGTCCAGTGTAACAGTAGACAGTCTTGTGCGATCACTTTTCAAAAATTTCACTTACTTGAACACGCGCTCACACTCAGCATTGGAAATTGGCAGGCTCAAAAGGCACAGTGCTGCTGCAGCAAGCTCCTTAAAAGATATATTACCTGCACTGTCCTGATGACTCGGCAAATGAATCCAGTATCCAACTGTGTCACATATGACTGCTGGGGGGACAGAAACACATTTCCTGCCTCGCCACTGGTTCTCCATTGTTCCAATGGAAGATTCACTCAATCTCTTGAGTTCTAGAATAAGCTTCGTGAAGGACAATTCACTGTAGTCGTTGGAACCAGCAAGCTCAGCACCTAGATGTTCTCCACTTGCAGACACTCGTTTCTAAAGTCCAGCAGCAGCAGGATTATAAACATCACATGATTATAAACATCACATCAGGATTATAAACATCACATGATTATAAACACCACATCAGGATTATAAACACCACATCAGGATTATAAACATCACATGATCATAAACACCACATGATTATAAACACCACATCAGGGTCATAAACATCACATCAGGATCATAAACACAACATCAGGATAATAAACATCACATAATTATAAACACCACATGATCATAAACATCACATGATCATAAACACCACATGAGTGTCATAAACATCACATCAGGGTCATAAACATCACATCAGGATCATAAACACAACATCAGGATCATAAACACAACATCAGGATCATAAACATCACATCAGGATCATAAACACAACATCAGGATCATAAACATCACATAATTATAAACACAACATCAGGATCATAAACACGTGTTAAAGAAACATAATTATAAACTTTACCATTAATACAACTTTACCGTAAACAACACATAATTTTAAGGACCACCAAGTTACCAACTTCTGATTTATTACAAAAGAATTAGCAACTTAAAAAACAAACAATAAATCAACATAAGCATGTTCATAATTCACCAATAAAATTAATTAAGGCATCTCAACATATTTAGGTAAATTCATAAATATAACAACTGAAATGTAAATACCTCAACAACCTCGTGTGAAGAAATGTGAAAGACATGTAATTAATAACCACGGACATGTGTGGTGGACTGGGAGTCTAATAACCACGGACATGTGTGGTGGACTGGGAGTCTGGCAGAGACTCACCAGTGCCCAACAAAAAGTATATATATATATATATAGGTCCAGGATGGGATAACTTCCACCATGGGTATAGAAGGGCAAGGAGGAAGGAGGTCAATATATACGAAAAATGGTATGTCTAGAAGACTTTTGAAAAGAAGAGTTAGTAAGGACGATACTTCTGCATTATTTCATAAACTTATCTTTACAGTACTGGCCCACGCTCTTGTCAAGAAAATAACACATAACTGGAAAAATGTCTACTTTTCTTGTGAGGCTAGCGTCCCCCTGGAAATTGCTCACGCTCCCCAGGTGTAGATTCTCAGTATTGTGGCGCCTTATACTAATCAATCAATTACTACTCGTTGTATATCGAGACTTTACAGTAAAAAATGGAGACTGTGTTACACTTTTACAATAATGTACAAGATGAAAAAGAGCAAATTTATTATGAAACGATAATTCTTCTCTATTGTTTTTACAATGCATTATAAAGCAAAATTTCCACTATTATTACTACAATACATCATTATTCAACAATTCCACTATATTATTATTATTATTACAATACATTATTAATCAACAATTCCACACTATTATTATTATTGTTAGTACAGTATTATTATTATTATAAATCAACGCTTCCACTCTATTGTTATTACAATATATATATATATATATATATATATATATATATATATATATATATATATATATATATATATATATATATGCGTAAATCCACAAGGAAGGAAAAATAAACACGGAGTCCCAAGCGCTTTCGTGTATTCACATCTTCTGTATTTCCCCTGAAGATGTGAATACACGAAAGCGCTTGGGACTCCGTGTTTATTTTTCCTTCCTTGTGGATTTATGCATATTCCTGGATCACGTGCCACCAAGTGATTTATTTGCATATATATATATATATATATATATATATATATATATATATATATATATATATATATATATTACTAATCAACAATTTTTCTGTAATATAATTACAGGGAGATTACAAGATACACGTAGACTCTCCCGTTGATGGTGGAGGTTCAGTTACCCAGACCTTCAGGGTGATGGAATACACACTGCCAAGATTTGAGGTCACCATTACTCCACCCAAACTCCTATTTGGCAACGACCAAGAGTTTACCATCAGGGTGTGTGCCAAGTAAGTTCTCAAATGGACACTGTACAGTCAGCTAAAAAAGTTTCGTTACCATACCTACGTTAATTTTAACATCGGTAAGCGCGGTAGGGCTGGTACTCCGCCGTCTGGGCAGCTGGTGCCTCATCATCTGAGACGGGTATCGTCTTCGCCCAGGCGAATACGATACGAATGAAGGAAGTGCAATGCCGGCAAACATAATTGGATGGGGTATGAGAGAGAGAAGGGAGGTAGTGGAGGAGGAGGTGGAGATCAGAAGGGCAGAAGTGAGTGAGGCCCTGAAGAGGGTAAAGATGGGTAATTTAAGCATCAGGAATAGATGGAGTGTGTGGTGAGATGCTGAAGTGTGGTGGTGAGATAATGGTTGAGTGGGTGTGGAAAATGTGTGTAGCATGGGAGAAGGGAAGCTTGCCTGAAGATTGGAAATCAGGAATTATAGTGCCTCTGTATAAGGGTAAAGGGGAGAGAGGAATGTGCGGTAATCACAGAGGGATATGTCTCCTTAGTGTAGTAGGGAAGGTATACTGTAGGGTAGTGAAAGTGAGTGAGGAAAGGTGGGTAAGGAGCAGGGTGGGTTTAGGAAGGGTAGAGGGTGTGTAGACGAGATTTTTTCCTTGAGGTGTGTTGTGGAGAAGTATCAGGAGAAGGGACAGAAGTTGTATGCTGCATTTATGGATTTGGAGAAGGCTTATGACAAAGTAGATAGAGAAGGTCTGTGGAAAGTACTGAGAATATATGGAGTGGTTGGAAAGTTGCTGGAGGCAGTGAAGAGCTTGTATGAGGGTGCAAGAGCGGCAGTCAGGGTGGAGAGTAAGCATGCAGAGTGAGTTCATTAACTTGAATGTTGGGTTGAAGCAAAGATGTGTCATGTCCCCATGGTTGTTCAATGTATACATGGATGGAGTTATGAAGGAAATACAGGGAAGAGCAGTGGGTGTTGGTGTACCTCTGATAAGGGAGGGGAGTGAGTGGAAGTTACCTGTGCTGCTGTTTGCTGATGATACAGTTCTGCTGAGTAACGATGAGTGGGAGTTACAAGGATTGGTGAATATGTTTGGAGATGTGTGCGAGAAACGGAACCTCAAGGTGAATGTAGTAAAGAGAAAAGTTATGGTCTCTGAAAGGGGTACAGCCACAGGTTGTGAAGTGAGGTTGAATGGACAGGTTATGGAGAATGTCAGCTCATTTAAGTATTTGGGCAGTGTGATGAGTAAAGATGGGAGGTTAGAGGATGAGATGCGAGAGAGGGTACAACAGGGGAAGAGGGTTGTAGGAACACTGAAAGCAGTGACAAAGAATAGAGCGATGAGTATGGAAGTGAAGAAAACGCGACATGATAGTGTGGTAATCCCGACACTGACATACGGGAGTGAAACGTGGACGATGATGGAAAGACATAAATCAAGAATTAGAGGGGTGGAAATGAGCTACCTTAGAAGTGTGTGTTGAGTGACATGGAGAAACAGACTGACGAATGAAGAGGAACAGGAGCAGTGTGGTGTGGGTGTGGACGTATTGGAGAGTGTGAAAAGGAACACCTTGAGAATGAGGTGGTTCGGTCATGTGGCGCGTATGGGAAGCGAGAGGTTGGTTAAGAGAGCGTGCGAGAATGAGGTGGAAGGATGGAGTTGAGAGGTATGTGAGGGAGGAGGGACGCCAGTTAACGGGGAACAGGGGTTCATGGAGGCGATTTATTTGTGGCCACCCCTTTGGGGATTAAGGCGTCTGGCAATACACAGATAGATAGAATTTATTATGACATTGATTTTCTGTTTCCTTTGCTTCAAAATTTCTCCAATCTACAGTATATTGGTGTTAAAGTCTCCTGTTAATATTAAACTCTAAGATTTATCTTCCATCTTTTGTAGCATTTCTTTGAGGTTCTTCTCTGTGAAAGTTATTAGTTCTAAATATTCATTATTATGCCATGTTCTCGTCTTCGGTGGCATATTATAATGTAGCAACAGTAATTACTTCTTCTGGTGCTATAACATATACTGCTATTAATTCAACTTTATCTGATACCACTAATTCTGTTTTGTTTACCTATAAATTTTTATGGGTTAAAATAATTACTCCACCTCAATTTTTTCCTACTCTATCTTTTCTCCATATGTCGTATTCACACAGGTTAAATGCAACATTTGTTATTCTATGTTTAACTTTGTTTCTGTGAAGCATAATTATTATCTGTGGTTTTTCTTCTTTTATGACCTCTTTAATTTCAGTTAATTTAGATATAATACCATCTACATTTGAGTATATAATTTTAATTATTTAATATCTGTATATCTTTCCTAGTAGACATTTCTTTTTTGTTCACCATAATTTGACCTGCATTCCCACTACTGTACTATGTAGAAAAAATTTCTTTCCTCTTCTTGAGTTCTTTGACTGAGTGTGTGTATTTATTCTCTGTATATGGAGGGTGTACTATGCCTGATTCCTATGCCTGTAATTCCTCTTTACAGATACACATATGGTCAGCCTGTGAAGGGTAATATTTCCTTGGAAGTGAAGAATAATGGTTGGGGAAGAGGTAGCAGCGAACTCCGTATTGAGGTTCCGGTGAGTATGTTAATGTTAGAACACCTTGATTTTTCCGAAGTAGGTCAGGGAATAGGACTGGATTAACACACTCTAGATAGGTATCGTTATTTTTTTTGACATAAACAGTTTTGTGGTACCCAAAACACAACAGGCACTTTAAAAACTTTACTAAAACAAATTTACTGCATGATTTTAATTTCCATGCCTTCAAAGAATAATACAATCTATCCTTAAAGTCACGTAGAAGGATAATGAAGGTAGATTGAAAATTGCTATTTATTCAACTCTCACACATATATATATATATATATATATATGTGTGTGTGTGTGTGTGTGTGTGTGTGTGTGTGTGTGTGTGTGTGTCTGTCTCTGTTTGTCTCTGTTTGTCTATAGCTCCGACGCCTCGCTCCCTCCGGGAACTCCCACCAAGGGGGTGGCCACGGCAGAAGAGTCTTCAGTTTTCCCTGTTCCAGTACTCCCTCCTCACTTTCTCCATCCCCCCTCCCCCATCACACTTCTCTCTCTCACATACTCTTCACTCTGTTTTGCCATCTAACCGGAGGTCTGCCTCTCACACCAGGTGCCACAACTTTACTATCGTACACCTTCTTTACAAACTCCACACTTTGCATTCTCTCTACATGTCCAAACCATCTCAGTGTCTTACGCTTCACTCTCTCAACCACTCCACACTCAATACCAATTGCCTTCTCACTCATACCACATCTCTCATACACACTCTCATTACTTTCTCCATCCCACCTAGTAAGTCCACATACTCCTCTCAAGTAATTCATTTCCACAGCACCTATTCTTGACTGATGAGCCCTACTCCCATGTCCATGTCTCCGACGCATATGTCAGTGTTGGTAGGATTATACTATTTCTCAGTCCCTTTTCCACTTCCATACTCACACTTCTACCCTTCATAATCCTCCCCAGTGCACGTATGACCTGCCTGCACCTCACTGCTCTCTCCCTGATTTCTCCTTCCATACTTATATGTTTACACAGAACTGTTCCCAGATACTTGAATTCCCTCACCTCCTCCATCCTCTCACCCCCTAAAGTTATCTCACATTCCGTCCCAGTTGGTACAGCGACTCTTTAGGGTGTAGCAAAGTCAATTAGTTCTGTTTTGGTCCTCTCAAATACCATCACCTTACTCTTACCAACATGCTGTTGCCTCTGCATAAAAGGCCTCAATGCCCTTCAGCAAGGACCCCCCAACACCATAAATTCTCAACACCTCTGACATAGCTTTCCTATCAACCCTATCGTATGCCTTCTCCAAGTCCATAAAGGCAGCATACAACTTTCTACCCTTCCCAATATATTTCTCCACTATTGATTTTAATGCAAATATTTGGTCCTCTACCCTTTCTGAACCCTCCCTGCTCCTCACTAACTTTATTTTCTGTTGCTTCAATCAGTCTCTCAGTAAGAACCTTCCCATACACCTTCCCCGGTACACTAAGAAGGCTTATTCCCCTATAGCTACCACACTCCTCCTTACTCCCCTTCCCCTTATACAAAGGTACAATTATAGTTCTTCTTCCATCCTCTGGCACCTCTCTCTGCCTCCAAGCCAATGTGCATATAAGCAACATCCACTCCACCACTACCTCCCCCCCACACTTTAACATTTCAGCAGTTATCCCATCCACCCCCGGTGCCTTTCCCATCTTCAACTTTCCTATTGCTTTCCTAACCTCTTACCTTCCTAATTATCCCTGTACATCCTGTCGTCTACCACCTGCCTCCATCCCCATGCATGTCACCACCGCCTCCCCTCCCGTCCCCCCATTCATCAGACCATCAAAATGTCTCTTCCATAATTCTTTCACTTCCTCCCTTCCATTTACAGTAACTCCTTCCTCTCTCTTCATTCTCGCGCTACCAGACTTTCCTTCTCCTCTTTCTCTTTTCACCTCCTTTCAGAATAATTTCTTGTTCTCTTTAAACTTTTCACTCAGTTTCCTACCAAACTCCTCATCCACTCTCCTTTTACTCTCACTCACCATCCTTTTCACTTGTCTCTTACATACATTATATTCTCTCTTCCATCTCTCTCTCTCACTTCTTCTGACACATTCCTCTGTAATGTTCTCCTTCTTTCACTTCTTCTGACCACCAAGCACTCCCTTTCTTGCCCCTCTTCTGTGTCTTATATCCCACTACCTCTACTGCTGTCCTCAATACTATTGTCTTTAACACTTCATACACAGCATTCACTCCCACTCCCTCCCCTATCCCCATCCTTGCATCCCCCAGCACCTCACCCACCCTCCTCTTATATTCCTCCCTTTGCTCTGCTACATCTAATTTCCCACTAGCCACCTCCCTCTTGTTCCTTACCCCTTCATCCCTCCTACTATATTCCCACTTAACCCTAACCTTCATCCTTACCAACACCGCCAAATGGTCGGAGCAATGGACCATTCCTCTCACCACTTTTGCATCATATACATCCTTCCTCAACCTTTCATCCACTGCCACATAATCAATCAAACTCTTTTGCTCTCCTCTCTCATCCCTTCTCCTCCATGTATACCTGTGGATCATCTTGTGCTGAAAGAAGGTGTTCGCCAAGAACAGCCCCCTCTCAGCACAGACATCCACCAGATACTCACCATTCTCATTTATTCCTTCAACACCCTATTTACCCACAACACTCCCCACTTCCTCACCTCCCACCTTTCCATTCATGTCTCCCATCATCACTACTCTCCTTCCATTATCAATCCCTCTCAGACATGCATTCAACTCCTCCCAAAACACTCATCTTCTCTCTCCCCGTCCTACTCTTTTCATTCACTGGTGCATAAGCATACACCCACGCATACTTTACCATCCCAATCTTTCCAGTCATCCATACTATTCTAGATCCCTTCCACCCATGTCCATCCACTCCCTTCCACACCCACGGAGACACCAACAGCGCACACCCTTCCTTCCCTCTTCCTTTATTCTTTTCGTTCATACCTGTCCATACTACTCCTCCCTCCATTCCCTCCCACAGTCCACTCTCCCTTTCCTCCCTACACTCAACCACTCCACATCCTTTCACATGTGTCTCCGTCACTCCCATTACATCCACTCTTCCTTTCTTGAAACATTCTACAATCTCTCGTCTCTTGGTCGCATCTGTCATTCCATTCACATTTACGGTTGTTATTCTCATACACTCCCTCTACAGGGCAGCCCGGAGACCCCCCCCCCCCCCGCCAGTAGCGCCATAGCTGTCCACTTCCCCATTGGGGGGCCACTGATGGCTGGCAAGGCCAATGCAGTGCTCATTCCCGGAGGGACACGGGCCGTCGGCATTGTCAAAAGCTAAAAACAACACGATCATAAATTTAAAAAAAATTACAAAATATAAACATGCTAAAAACATACAATATTATCAAGATATTAAAATCTAAAACACTATAATACAATAAAAACCTTAAAACCTATATGTGGGGGATTCTAGTTCTTACCCCAACACCGCCTTCCCCTTTGGCTCCACCTCCTGGGTTAATAAAATAAGGATAAAAAAAGGAGGTGTACCCCCGAGGTCACCGCTTGGAGGCGGGGTAAGGCTAACCTACCCTTCCTGGGGAGGGGTAGGTCACCGAGGTTTCTGCTTTCCCCAATACCGACAGGAGCTCTGCACAGTAGCAAATCCTCGACCTCATTGGTTACGATATTTGTACCCATTAATGTTGAGGTTAAAAGGTAATCAATCACTTACCTGTTGCTCACAATGGGTGTGTAATGAACTAAGAAGGTTTACTGTACAGAGATTCATTACAGTGTAATACAAACCCATAACACCAATGCAAACCTAGGATTGACCTATAGGGATTACTCTAGGCATTACTCTACAACAATAACTGTAAAGGGATTACCGTATAGATTTCAGGGTGCAGGGACTTCCCCGTAACTGCCGATGCGGCGGCAATAAACAGAGAACACTACTACTCCCAGTCACTGTCAGTAAAGGCAAAGGTGAGCGAGGACGGGACAGGGGAGGCGTTTGAGGCCAGCAAATCCATTCCCGTACACAGGACACGTTACAACTTCAAACTGGTCGGAGATGAAAAGTTTGTCAAGCCTGGACTTCCATACACTGGCAAGGTTAGTATGTACTGTGCTAGTAAATATTTCAAGCTAGGACAAATATATACTGGCAAGGTTAGTATGTATTCTGTGAAAACTAGGCGTCACACAGCAAAGTTAAACACATCTTTGGAATCGGCTTGCAGACAGGAGGGTACAGTTGCGGACATATGAAACAGACATTTCCATTTTTCATCTAAGATTCCATGGTGAAGGCAAAATCCCAAGATCTTGTGAAAAAAGGCAAGGAGTTGCCACATTGGTTGTATGCACGAATATCCGTGGTGGTGGTGATGGTGTGTTATGGGTACGATGGCCCTATAGTGTGTCTATGGAGTCATCGTACCGGCATCACACCATCGTTAACACCAACACAGCTTTTCTTGCATATGGACTAGGATAGCCTACCAGGGTCCTGAGTTATAATGACTTATTTTTTTCTCTCAATTTATTTTTCCCCTGTCAGTAGAGAAGAAAGACTGATTGATTCTGAGTTTGAAGATTGTGTTATTAAAATATTTCTTTGAGGAAAAGGCAGTTCTTTGCTTGATTCGTATTTTTGGACAATATATAAACTGAGCACCGAAGACCCTTTCTCTCAAAGAAGTTGTTTAATAATATCACCCACAATGTGATATAGTGTTTATCACAAGACAAACTCGAGCTTCATTAAAAACAAGTTATATCTTCAACAATAAAAATAATATTATTTCTCATCATATAAAAGTAGAACTTCATGGAGTTACTTTTTAGGGTTATATTATGAAAAAAAAATATTTGGAACATTTATTTAACGTTATACTTTAAACTACTAAGATAATGTTAATATTTCATGTTGAGGAATTTCTTTTATGCTTAAATTTATTGTACGACTATAATTATATTAACTCTCCTCAGGTTAAAGTAGAGCTTCCTGATGGTTCACCCGCTGTAGGAGAGAGTCTGCAGGTTTGTGCTGGAGGAAAGTGTAAGGAAAGTACAACTGACCCCATCACAGGCATCCTTAGATTTGTTGTCCCACAGTATGAAGATCTCAATATAAGGGTAAGTGTTAAATACTCCAGATCTTATTTCACTGTTGTTATGGGTGTGTATTATACCATTTTCTATGAATCTGTGTACATAAACCCTCATTATCCACTGAGTTTGTGGGTGTGTATTGTACAAAGAGGGTTGACTTTACACAGATTCACAACACACCCATAACACCATTGCAAAACAAGGCATTACTTTATCATTAAGGCTGATTTACAAGACCCGTTTTGGTTCCGACAGGCAAGCAGTAGACTTGACATTATTAAACAGCTGTGTATTCACACTGACACGTTCCTGGTCCATCTGACAATCACTGTAGGCAGTCACCGCAGTCATTCATGGTAGTGTTCTCTCAGATACTGTACTCAAAGAGTTCATAGGGAGTTATTTAACTCTTAAACCGCGGGTGACGAGATATCTCGTCACCAGCAACAAGTATGGAAGACCACGGGTGACGAGAATTTTCGTCAAGCAGTTTTTAAAATTTTGCACTCCATAACATGGTTGTCTCGGCGGGCAACACTGATTACGGGCTTGTGTGGACTTCCACCTTGGCCAGCTACCCTCCTCCTGCGTTCTGCCAGTGTTAAACTATCAGTGAGAGTGGAAGGACGTATATTTAGAGCTCTGTTTTTCCTGTAATTACCAAATTACCATATATGTACGTAAAAACAACAGTGACCTATTTCATTTTGTTGTGCTGAGAAATGTGATTCTGACATGTATTATAACGAAATTTGAGTGTGAAAATGTACTGAGATATAAAAATAGTGTAAAAGTGAATTTTGAGTTGGTCATTGTGAGTAGGCTACCCATCCTACAGATATCCATTTAGTCTTCACAAGTACAGCCGGCAGCATAAATTTGCATCCATCTCATGTACTTAATAATTCTAATATAACCAGATAGTTGCATTCTGAACCAGCTTTTATTCCAACATTATACGTAATTTACCATATGAGAACTATAGCTGTCATCTCTGCATTAAGATTGGATTACAACATCACTATAGCTAATACATACGCAGGTGAAAATGAAGCGAACTTATGCTGCCGACTGTCCATCAGGAGACAGCTAAATGTTTGTACTTCAATATCCTGTATAATTTATTTATGTACAGTGAGTGGTTTACAAGCTACTAGCCGTCAAATGTGTTGTTTACATAGTGACCGCGAGTGTGGGAGAAAGGCTTGCAAGACAGAGTTGCCACGGTAGATAAGACCCACGGCTTAGTGGATAAGGAGGTTAGCGGCAATTGCCCTTTCCTCTCTAATCATTTTTCATACATTATTTTATGACAGTTGTCTCTGTACCTTCTGTGGGTTATATAAAAATAGCTCCTCATACCTCACAAGTTCGATCAACCTTTCGTTTATGTACCCAAACAATGAACTAAATGAAAATGCGTCCATTAATACTGGCAAAGTGGCACCTGAAGAGCTGCGAGATGGTCAGGTGCTGTATGGGTCTTCATTCACACGACTCGGCAACGATCAGCCGTGAAGCAGCCTTCAAACTGGCCAAGGTTTTACGAGAAGGAATCCGATCCGCGTTGGTCAGCTGATAGAAAGTTGCCGCCGGCAGAGTCATGTGAACAGTTACATTAAAATGCATTTATGAATTCTTGATGGTGTCAAGCCGGCAGACTGCCTGCCAAAACAAAATTGAGTGCTGTGAATAAGTCTTTATAAAGCCTAGAAGGACACATAGTTGACATGGCTGGCTGTTTGAAAGAATTAACATTGGTGGTGTTGACGATGGTGTGGTACTGGTACAATGACTCCATAGACAAACGGTGCTATGCTGCCAGTACTATGCCATCGTCAGCACCATGAATGTTCTTGTATAAGGCCCACAGGCTGAATAACATGATACAGTTGGCCCTCAATATATGATGATTAAATTCACCACTATCCTTTAACACAGGGTCAGTTAATACCTTTTTCTGTACGTTAATGAATAACACAAGTCTGGGAAAAGATTTGGAGATCTTCAATAAGGGACTGAGTGTAGAATATGAAGTGGTGGATAGGCTACAAGGACACTCGACCCTCGATTTAACAAATTTCCTATTTAACGGACACTTTTTGCTACTGGACAATCGTTACACATCAGACAGAAAGTCCATTACTTGAAAATTTTGTCCGCACCAGGTGGCAGTGTGGCGTTCAAGTACCCTGTCCAAAACACGGTCAGGCGTGCACGGGCTCATGGCGTCAGTGACGGTGATGAGTTGTTCAGTCAGTCACCTGATATTTATTTTAAAAAAATATTTAATACAAACTCAGAAAATGCGTGTGTACTGTACGAGTAAAAACCTAAGGAAAATTGGTGAAAACTGAACAATCTTACGTGTGCCGTTGGTCCCCCCCTCCACCCTCACTATACTCATGCTTAAGCCTAACCCCTTTAGAGTGAACAATCTCTCAATGGACATTGTCCTTACTTCTAACAGGAGTTTTGAGTTACTGTATTGTATTTTGTGTGTACAGTACAGTATTGATTCCAATTTATCCCCTAGATCACCTCAATTTTCCAGTAACGAATAGATTAACCCCCTTTTTGTCCGTTAAATCGAGGGTCGAGTGTATATAATATTCTCTGCATATATAAAGGAATACAAAGCAAGTACAGTAGTCCCTCCAATTTTGCGTGCTCCAATTTTGCGAAACGCCAATTTTGCGACCGAGACCCCAAATGCTGCGGAAAATACTTTATCCTAATTTGGCGAAATAGTTTGAGTTTTGCGGGTCGGGCCACAAGAAAGTGGAGGTTTCCACACTAGTTTTAGGGGGGTAGGGGTGATAGGGTCGTGAAGTCAGGCCGTGCGGCGGCCTTCAATGAGTTTTGCTGTTAACTGAACTAACCATCTCACTACATATCACCCTCTCACTCGCTTTTTACATTCGTGATAAGCCTAACACCTTTATAGTGATAAATTTCTCATATTATCCCGGTACAGATTTTTGATGTGGTGAAAAGTGCAAGTGATTGTAAGAGAAAGTGACAAAGAATAATTAATATAAACTAAGGAAATGTGTTTGTATGAATAGAAACTCCTAAATTATTGGTGATAACTGAACTTGTCAACCATCACGCTCACTCCTCACTCACGCCTGCTTCATACATACTTGTGGGGAGCATTGTAATTATGGCAAAAAATGACTAAAATTACGAAAAGTCAGCCATCGGCGATGAGATGTCCATCACATTCAATTTCCCCCATAAGGTTAATTGTTCCAATTTTGCTAATTCAAATTTTGCGGCCCCAAATGTCCCCCAAATTGTCGCAAAATTGGAGGGACTACTGTACCAGCAACAGGAGGCCCATAGTGGCCTTTTACGAGGTTACCTGTTTAACTACGTTAATCTAGACTACGTGTTGAAGGAAAGGATAGATAAAGGACATGGCTCCTCCCCACCAACCACTCCCACCGGATATAATGGTTGAAAAAACAGATAGAAAATAACACCTTCGCTCGTTAATAAACAACGCACAAAGAAAAATTATAGGAAAATTGGTGGAATCCTAATTCTAGCATCTATTTACTACTATAAAAGAAAAAAAAAAATTGAAAACCGAACATACTAAAATCCTTTTTCTTGAAAATATTTGTCAAGGTGATGTTTAAATGTTTCTACTATATTCGCTGCTACTACAGATGCTGGGAGTTTATTCCAATAGTTTATGACTCTGATATTGAAAAAGTTCTTTTGCAGTTCAGTGTTAAAACGTTGTCCTTTTAATTTATAACCGTTATATCTCGTTCCAGACTGGGGATTGAGCTGGAATAAATTTTCGTAATTAATATTATCAAAGTTTTTAAGGATTTTAAAAGTTTCGGTGAGGTCGCCTTGTATTCTATGATTTTCAAGAAAAAAACATGATGAGCTTTTTTAATCTTTCCTCATGTTAAATTACAAATGCCAGGGACCATTTTAGTTGCTCTTCTTTGTACGATTTCCAACCTTTCTTTATCTTTAGCATAACAAAGGGACCATAGTATAACTGAGTATTCTAAGTGTGGTCCAACAAGAGATGTATATAAGCGTGTTATTACTTCTGGTGACTTATATTTAAAATTCCGAGCAATAAAGCCTAAAACTACATTAACTTCTTTACTTGCTGCCAAACACTTGTGCACTTGTTTTTTTATCGCTACAAATTATGACACCTAAGTCCTTTTCCTCTTTTACTTTTGCCAGATTTCTTCCTTGTAATATATAATTGTGTCGCAGGTTGTTATTACCTACATGCATCACATTACATTTATCTGCATTAAACTTCAACAACCATTTATCGCTTCGTTCTGACAGTGTGTTTAGGTCGCTCTGAATGGTTTCACAGTCTTCGTAGCTTTTTGCTGTATCGCCAATTTTTATATCATCTGCAAATTTGGATATTTTCAAGATAAGTCCACACTCTTAGTCATTTATATATAACAAAAATAGTGTTGGTCCTAACACTGATCCCTGTGGCACTCCACATACAACATCCACCCAGTCGGATGCTTCCCCATTAATTACGACTCGTTGCCGGCGGTTTGATAGCCAATCTCAAATCCATGTGCACAACTGTTCCCCCAAGCCATGAGCTTTTAACTTCAATAGTAGTCACTTATGTGGTACTGTGTCAAACGCTTTCTAAAAGTCTAAATATATGATATCAATTGGCACTTTTTCATATGGATTACAGCTTATATATGTAGTTAAAAAACTCGAGTAAATTTGTTAAACAAGATCTGTTGTTACGGAAGTCGTGTTGTGAGTCCAGAATTAACTTTTGCTCATCTAGATGTGATACTGTTTTATCTCTTTTTTTTTTCGAATATTTTTATTATATCAGATGTTAAATTTATTGGGCGGTAGTTTCAAAATTTCCAGCAGGGATTTTATTACCTTTCTTAAATGTAGGAGTTACATTGTCTTTCTTCCAAAGGGCTAGCACTTTACATTTGCTTAGTGACTTATCAAATATTATTTTTAAAGGTTGTAAAATATCTCTATGACATTCATGTAATAATCTGGGGGACACTTCGTCATATCCTACACTTTTAAAAGGATCTTGTGTTTTTAAATATTTAGGAGTTCTTCATCTGTTAATTCGCTTATTTTTAGTTTGTTACCGTCTGTTACCTTTGAGAAATTCGGAGGTTCTGGCAAATTAATTTAACTTTCCTTTGTAAAAAAAATAAAAAGTAATAATGATACCGAGTGTCTAAAATTTGGTGGTGGACACAAGTAAATATTCACATCTTTATATATGGAGGGTCTAATGTGTTACTCATTACCTCTCAGATCAAGTCCATAGATGAGAATGGTAGTGTTTCAACAGGGAGATCGTGGCGCCGCATCATGCACACATCACAGTTCCATTATTCAGTGAAGCGCTACTTCTCCCCTTCCCGATCCAGCCTCGTCATACACGCTCCTACTACTACGCTTCCCTGCCTCCAAGGAGAGTCATACACACATAGCCTTCCCCTCCTCTATTCCATGACAAACCAGAACTCAGCCAACATCACTGTGCAGGTAAGATTTTAGAAGGTTGTTGTAATGTTAAATGAAACAAAGTTCTTGTGCTTATTCCTCCTTTAGTCCGCTGAGTCTACATATCACCTGATAATATTATTATAACCAACTTGGAACACAAGGCTGATGCAAATGCCTATCAATCACTAGTCTTCTCTATACACACCTTTACAAACCTATCCTGTAAAACCACATATTGACAACACCCTATCTGCCTTCCTTCTGCAATCCTAACCATTACAACCACACCTTTACAACATAGTACTGTACAGTCGGCAAAAATTTTGTTACCACCACTCCGTTAATTTTAACATCGGTAAGCACGGTAGTGTTTGTACTCCGCCTAAGTCGTGAGTCGAGTGACGGGCCACACACAGGCCCGATAGGCGATAATATGCGGGCCACGGTAGTGACAACTTAGCACAACACATTCCGTTTCTTTTTTTATTATCAAAAGTTTAGCTGATTTTAAATTAAATTTTGAATGTTCAAGAAGTCTTATTATTTAACTATTCATTATTAAACATAAGGAAATGCGTTTGAGTATTTTTAAAACAAGAATAACCGTGAAATACCCAGAAAAATAAATAGCACTGGGTGAAAGAATACCCTCCCTCCTTGCTTGCCCATGAGAAACTGAGGGATGGGCACGGAGGGTGGCCCTCGTGTTACGCCTGACTCGCCAATCAGGCGTACCAACATTACATCACACTGTTAACGAAACTTTCTTTGCCAACTGCACCTACTCTCTACAAACCTATCCATTACAACATTGTACCTACCCTCTACAAACCTATCCATTACAACATTGTACCTACTGTCTACAAACCTATCCAGTACAACATTGTACCTACTCTCTACAAACCTATCCATTACAACATTGTACCTACCCTCTACAAACCAAACCTTTATCATCACATTTTCACTATCACACATTACAGGTTGTATCAAGAGGACAGATTCAGTTTTCCAGTACCGAGCATTATGACCTCACCACCACCCCACTGCCCCTACATGGAACCCTGTTGTCCCCTGTTACCCCTGTTGCTGCAGACACTGTACAGGGAAGCATTACTCTCCCTCTCACACTCCCACCCAATGCCTCACCAACAGCCAAGGTAAATAAACATACAAACAAACACATCACTTGTATAATATCTCTATCTGTTGTTCATTTAAGATTAGTATTGTAAGCCATCGATATAAGATGAATAAATTTAGGCTCGGTATATAGCTTAGTCTGCATGGTAATGAATAACAGAAGCTTGGGTAAACATGTAGTGGTCTTCAATGAGGGAATAATAATAATAATAATAATAATAATAATGATAATAATAATGATTATATTTGAAACTAACATTACTACTACTACTACTACTACTAATAATAATAATAATAATAATAATAATAGTAATGATAATAATAATAATAGTTATAATAATAATAATAGTAATGATAATAGTTATAATAGTAATAATAATAGTTATAATAATAGTAATAATAATATTTATAATAATAGTTATAATAATAGTTATAATAATAGTTATAATAATAGTTATAATAATAATAATAGTTATAATAATAACAATAATAATGCTAACAGCAATAATAACAACAATAACAATAATAACATAATACAACTAATACTAAGTTGTGTGTGTGTTTACATTGTGGAGGTGATAGTGTGGTTGACGAGGGGTGACGGTGAGGTGGTGTCCGATGCCAGACAACTGACGGTGGACACGTGCTACACTAACCCCGTCACTGTGGCCTGGTCCAGCTCCAAGTCCCACCCCGGGGATCAGGTAGACGTCAGCATCACCTCACAGCCTCAGTCCATCTGTAGTCTTGGTAAGCAACTTGTATCTATTGTGATGTGTGTCTGAGTGATTGGTGACTTAATTGTATGTTTAGATGACATGTGAGGGATTTAATTGTGTCTCTAGGTACTGTGCAAGGAACTTGTATGTGTGTTTAGTATGCTGGATTGGTGAAGGACTTGTATGTGTGTTGAAATAATTTGTGTGTGAGGGATTGGTGACTTAAATGTATGGGTTAGATGATGTATGAGGGACATATTTGTGTGTTTAGATACTGTATGTTTAGAGATTTCCTGGAATTTAAAAGTCTTAATAAATTAAATTCTAATTAATTTAATTTAATGCAGTAAACCTTTATTTATTCTTTGTTGTTATGGGTGTGTATTGTACTCCTTGTAATGAATCTGTGGATTTATGGATGTGTAATGTAAAAAGAGGGTTTACTGTACACTGGCACACAACTGGGAATAATAATAATAATAATAATAATAATAATAATAATAATAATAATAATAATAATAATAATAATATCCTAGCAATACTGTGGACCCTTGAAATACAATGAATAAATAATTGTATCGACTACTTCATTTTACACTCAGTCCCTCACTGAAGACTACCAAAGGTTTCCCAGGCTTTTATTATTTATTACCAAATAGACTAAAAAAGTGATTTACTGTGCCTGTGTTAAAAGGATAGTGCAAAAATTAATCATGTTATATCGAGGTTCTACTGTACTATAAGTTGCCTTACTGTGTCAGGTGTTGTGGACAAGAGTGTGGAGCTTCTGTCATCCACATCCGACCCCCTAACCGTGAGTGGAGTGTTTGGTATGGTGGAGCAGACTATGGTACACTCCCATGTCAACCCACAAGTGGATGACAACAAATACTGCCAGAAGAAGTTAGGGAATCGTAAGTGTCTTTGTGGTGGATTACAATAAGGACTTTAGGCAAGAATATCAGTGGTGTTGTACAGGTACGATGGTTCTGTAGTGTATCTTTGGAGTTATCGTACCAGTACCACACCATCCTATACAATAATATCAGTGATGGTGTTGACGATGGCGTGGTACCGGTAAGATAGATCTGTAGTGGGTATGTCTTGGGAGTCATTGTATTGGTACCACACTATCCTCAACACCAGTAATATTATAAATTGTCTATAATAAATAAATTGTCTATATAAGATAATAGGGGATAGTAAACATCTTGTTGTTACCTTCCCATCACAGTCTTTGGTCAATTACTCCCATTAAGGGGGTAGTACAGTGTTGGTGGTAAATCTGGAGCATCTGATTCCTCCAAATTTATTCCAAGCAACAGGACACCATTATTATTATTCATCTGGCCCCGTTTCGTGGCATACCTAGGAGGAATGAAGGTGCTGTAATGTACCATAAGTGTATTAATCGTATTTTTGGTTTGTGTGTGTGTGTGTGATGGCAGCCACAACTCCGTCATCAGATCTTGACGACACCCGTGAGCCAGACCCTTTCTTTCCCCGTCCCATGCCCTTCTACTACCCAAGGGATTACTACACTGAATATGTGGATGCACTCAAAATGTTCGATGTGAGTGTTTATTTATATTTTTGTTGTGCCAGAGGATTGGAGGAGGGCCATAATTGTACCTTTGTATAAGGGGAAGGGAAGTAAGGATGAGTGTGGTAGCTATAGGGGAATAAGCCTTCTTAGTGTACCGGGGAAGGTTTACGGGAAGGTTCTGACTGAGAGACTGATGGAAGTAACAGGGAATAAAGTTAGTGAGGAGCAGGGAGGGTTCAGAAAGGGTAGAGGATGTGTGGACCAAATATTTGCATTAAAATCAATAGTGGAGAAGTATATTGGGAAGGGTAAGAAGTTGTATGCTGCCTTCATGGACTTGGAGAAGGCATATGATAGAGTTGATAGGAAAGCTATGACAGAGGTGTTGAGAATTTATGGAGTTGGGGGGCCTTTACTGAAAGGCATTGAGGCTTTTTATGCAGATGCAAAAGCATGTGTACGGGTAGAGGGTGATCTAAGTGAGAGTTTTAATATTAGTGTAGGGCTGAGACAGGGGTGTGTTATGTCACCATGGCTGTTCAATATATATATGGATGGTTGTATGAGAGAGGTGAAAGCCAAAGTGAATGGTCTGGGGGTGAAGTTGAGGTTGAATGAAGCAAATTGGTCCCTGGTGGCAAGTTTGTTTGCGGATGACACTGTGCTGATGGCTGAGAGTGAAAGGAATTTACAGAGAGTGGTGGACGAATTTCAGTCTGTGTGTAAACGAAGGAAATTGAAGGTGAATGTGGGTAAAAGTAAAGTGATGGTATTTGAAAGAGCAGAAACTGAAGTGATTGACTTTGCTACACCTTACAGAGTGGCTGTACCAACTGGGACGAAGTGTGAGATAACTCTGAGGGGTGAGAGGATGGAGGAAGTGAAGGAGTTTAAGTACCTGGGTACAGTTATGTGTAAACATGGAAGTATGGAAGGAGAAATTAGGGAGAGAGCAGTGAAGGGTAGACAGGTCATAGGATCACTGGGGAGGATTATGAAGGGTAGAAGTGTGAGTATGGAAGTGAAAAGGGGACTACGAAATAGTATAATCCTGCCAACACTGACATATGCGTCGGAGACATGGACATGGAATAGGGCGCATCAGTCTAGAATAGGTGCTGTGGAAATGAGTTACTTGAGAGGAGCATGTGGACTTACTAGATGGGATGGAGAAAGTAATGAGAGTGTATATGAGAGATGTGGTATGAGTGAGAAGGCAATTGGTATTGAGTGTGGAGTGGTTGAGAGAGTGAAACGTAATACATTGAGATGGTATGGACATGTGGAGAGAATGCAAGGCGAGGAATTTGTAAAGAAGGTGTATGGAAGTGAAGTTGTAGGACCTGGTGTGAGAGGCAGACCTCCGGTTAGATTGCAGAACAGAGTGGAAGAGTATGTAAAGAAGAGAAACATGAGGGGCAGAGGAGGGCTTGAACAAGTAAGGAGGGAGTGTTGGAACAGGGAGAACTGGAGACACTTCTGCCGTGGCCACCCCCTTGAGGGGAGTTCCCGGAGGGAACGAGGCGTCGGAGCTATAGATAGATAGATAGATTGTTGTACCTTTTTATTTTTATTTTTTGTTGTCTCTGTCATGCAATTTTAATTTAAATTGCCTCCAAATGCACAGGGTAGAATTCCAAGAGAGACAAAAACAAGTCATGATTGAACTCCATTTCTTTGAGCACGTTAGTCAAAACAGTAAAAAGCTCTTCCTTGGTGTTGTGGACGCGTTGCTCAACTTTGTCCTTGAGTATCACCCCCAAATATTCACTGGTGTTAAAGTCAGTCAGTGCTCCCGAACACTCACTGTTTCTGAAATAACCAACTTTGTTCTCCTTCAGAAGATTCTGGGTGAAAAGCCTTTGTGCGATTAGACTGAAAAAATCTGTGGATACTTGATTAGCTTTTTGTCTTCCCTCGAATACATTGAATGTCCTTTCGGAGCCCTCAAATGCTTTTCTTCTCCTTGGCAATCAACTTGGCAATGATGTCCTTACTTTCCCGAGTCAAACACTGTGCTGTCTGTTCGGGCAGGCTGTCCATGTCATAATCAAAGGCATCACGGTTCCAATTGCGTTTGACGCAGTCCTCAGACCTATTGAATACTTGCCAACCCAGTTATGGGATATGGTTCCCAGAGGCTGATCTTAGGCGACTAGGAATGTGACAGCCTTGATGCTGCATATCCAACTTGACTTCTCGGAATCACTCGACCATGACATCACTTTACATAATGTGCAACAGTAAGAGAAAGAATCATTATATTATTATTGGAATGAATATACAGTAGGAATAGATATAGAAATGGATAGGGATTACTGTATAAAGTGTGGTCTTACTTGTATTCCCCAACAGGACTCTGGACTTTTTGTATTCAGCGACCTGACTGTGGAGACAAGACCTTGCAAAGAGAGGGAAAGAGGTAAGTACATAATTGACATTGTATTATTTAAAGGAGGTATATAGTAGTATAATGTTGGTAGTAATTCTGGAGCAACTGTATGATTCCTTCACACCATTACCAGCAATATCAACATACCATGATATTTGTTGATCGGGTTCTGGTTCATAGCATACTTTGGGGGAAGCAAAATGCTCCAGAGTCCCAAAGCTGTATTACCACCTTAAACGTGTGTGTGTGTGTTCTCGATTCCAATTATAAAGACAATTATTGACTTAGAGAAATTGTATATGAAAATATAACATAGATACTTTAAGTAGAGTAATGCCTTGTGTTCCACTGTTGTTATGGGTGTGTAATGCTCTACTTGTAATGAATGTGTGTGCAGTAAACCCTCTATCTACAGTCATGATCAATAATAATTATCCACACTGAAATGACTCATGTATGATTTTATAATTTCCCCCTTATTGTGTGTGGTAATGAATAACAATAACCTGGGAATTCATTTGGTGGTCTTCAATGATGATGAAGTGGTGGTTGATACAAATAGTTATTCACTGTATATCGAGGGTCTACAATACTGAATGAATATGATAAAAATGAATGCAACCCTTACTCCCACAACAGTTGCAATGCCAGAACCGGACTACGACTATATGTATATGGAATTACAGCCAGTCAATATTATTGCTGCTGATTTTGATGGTGCTGCTGATTTTAGTGGTGTTGCTGATGATTTTGGTGGTGGTGGTGAATCTTCCTCTGTATCGTCACCACAACCAAGAACATACTTCCCCGAAACCTGGCTTTGGCAACTCTCTGTCCTCCCGTCAGTACTAGATAGTCTCTCATTGTGTGTCTGCTGTATCGTACCAGAACCAATTGTCCAAACAGTTTTATAATTGTTCTCTTGTGTTTCAGGGAATTATTAAACTACTACTTCGAGATTACTTTTCTTTGTTGCTCAATTTCTATTAATTTGAATTTTGAACTGAGTGACTAAGAACCTTTTCCTCAAAGTAGTAGTTCGATAATAACACATTGGAAGCTGCACTTAAGAAACATTGTGAATTGAAATGGATTGTTGCATGTGATGGTATTTGGTTATACAGTAGAGCCTTATCATTCTGGTACTGTTCCCCGACATGCTTTGGAGGTATCAAGGCATTCCAATTTATTAAGAGAATACATATCCCCTTAAAAGTGGCTCAGCTCTGTACTGTAGTAACCCTCCTGGGTACATGCTCAAATGATATAACAACGCTGGAAGCATCAACAACATTAGAATTAACTAATTTTTATCTTTTACAGAATATTGCAAGAAATCAGAGCTGATGACATGTATATTGTAGATCAGACATAGGTTATGTGTTTTGCAAACTGTCCTTTTGAATTCCAAGTTAGTTCCAAGTCTTCAGATTTCCCTGTTCCAACACTCCCTCCTCCCTCACCTTACACTCACAATTCTCTCTCTGTTGCAACACTCCCTTCCTCCCTCACCTTTCACTCACAATTCTCTCCCTGTTCCAACACTCCCTCCCTACCTCAACTTACACTGGGAGACTCAGTCAGTCAGGCCCTTCCCTTTTCATTGATGTTTCTCTCCTTCAAGTATTCTTCCACTGTTTATTTACCTTATTGGTGGTCTGCCTCTCATTCCAAGTTCAATCACCTTATTCCTATATCTCTTCTTGATAAACTCTCCATCTTATTCTCTACACATGTCCAACCACCTCAATGTATTCCACTTCACTCTCTTAATCACTCCACACTCATCACCAACTGTTTTCTCACTCACACCACACCTCTCATATACACAACTGCCTTCTCACTCGCACCACACCTCTCATATACACAACTGTCTTCTCACTCAGACCACACCTTTCATACACATTTTCATTACTTCAACATCCCACTATATCAAAGCACATATCTCCAATAGGTAATTCCTACCGCACCTATTCTTGTAAGGGAATTGGTTGGATTTGATAAATGCGTAGATACGACCCACCAATTCTGACCTGGTTATTCTTGGCCTCAAAACTGATTGTTGGCCGAGTATTCATCCGTCATAGGTCAAATATACAAAAAGGTAAAGTTTTGAAAAATATAATTAAATATTAAACTTATGACAATACCTCAATACTCACTCATACACCACCACAAACATACACTCACTCAAACAAGCACTTAAAAATTATACAATACAAGAAAATATAGATTCCACAGCACAAAGCTGCACACAGCTCACACCACACAGTGGACAGATGGTAAACTGGGACGCACTCCTAGAACTGAAGACAGCACACAGGGGTTTCAACATAGTAGTAAGACGGTACACAGGTGCAGAAACACTGCACTCAGGGCAGCAAAACAGTAGACACACTGCACCCAGGGCTGCAAAACAGTAGACACACTGCACCCAGGGCTGCAACACAGTAGACACACTGCACCCAGGGCAGCAACACAGTAGACACACTGCACCCAGGGCAGCAACACAGTAGACACACTGCACCCAGGACAGCAACACAGTAGACACACTGCACCCAGGGCTGCAACACAGTAGACACACAGCACCCAGGGCTGCAACACAGTAGACACACAGCACCCAGGGCTGCAACACAGTAGACACACAGCACCCAGGGCTGCAACACAGACACACAGCACCCAGGGCTGCAACACAGACACACAGCACCCAGGGCTGCAACACAGACACACAGCACCCAGGGCTGCAACACACAGCACCCAGGGCTGCAACACACAGCACCCAGGGCTGCAACACACAGCACCCAGGGCTGCAACACACAGCACCCAGGGCTGCAACACACAGCACCCAGGGCTGCAACACACAGCACCCAGGGCTGCAACACATAGCACCCAGGGCTGCAACACACAGCACCCAGGGCTGCAACACACAGCACCCAGGGCTGCAACACACAGCACCCAGGGCTGCAACACAGTAGACACACTGCACCCAGGACCGTAACACAGTAGACACACAGCACCCAGGGCCATAACACCCAGGGCTGCAACACAGTAGACACACAGCACCCAGGGCTGCAACACAGTAGACACACAGCACCCAGGGCAGCAACACAGTAGACACACAGCACCCAGGGCTGCAACACAGACACACAGCACCAAGGGCACCAACACAGTAGACACACAGCACCCAGGGCAGCAACACAGTAGACACACAGCACCCAGGGCAGCAACACAGTAGACACACAGCACCCAGGGCTGCAACACAGACACACAGCACCCAGGGCAGCAACACAGACACACAGCACCCAGGGCTGCAACACAGACACACAGCACCCAGGGCTGCAACACAGACACACAGCACCCAGGGCTGCAACACAGTAGACACACAGCACCCAGGGCAGCAACACAGTAGACACACAGCACCCAGGGCTGCAACACAGTAGACACACAGCACCCAGGGCTGCAACACAGACACACAGCACCCAGGGCTGCAACACAGACACACAGCACCCAGGGCTGCAACACAGACACACAGCACCCAGGGCTGCAACACAGACACACAGCACCCAGGGCTGCAACACAGACACACAGCACCCAGGGCTGCAACACAGACACACAGCACCCAGGGCTGCAACACAGACACACAGCACCCAGGGCTGCAACACAGACACACAGCACCCAGGGCTGCAACACAGACACACAGCACCCAGGGCTGCAACACAGACACACAGCACCCAGGGCTGCAACACAGACACACAGCACCCAGGGCTGCAACACAGACACACAGCACCCAGGGCTGCAACACAGACACACAGCACCCAGGGCTGCAACACAGACACACAGCACCCAGGGCTGCAACACAGACACACAGCACCCAGGGCTGCAACACAGACACACAGCACCCAGGGCTGCAACACAGACACACAGCACCCAGGGCTGCAACACACAGCACCCAGGGCTGCAACACACAGCACCCAGGGCTGCAACACACAGCACCCAGGCCTGCAACACAGTAGACACACAGCACCCAGGGCTGCAACACAGTAGACACACAGCACCCAGGGCTGCAACACAGTAGACACACTGCACCCAGGGCTGCAACACAGTAGACACACTGCACCCAGGGCTGCAACACAGTAGACACACTGCACCCAGGGCTGCAACACAGTAGACACACAGCACCCAGGGCTGCAACACAGTAGACACACAGCACCCAGGGCTGCAACACAGTAGACACACAGCACCCAGGGCTGCAACACAGTAGACACACAGCACCCAGGACCGTAACACTGTTAGTAGCCGCCTAGCAGCTCCTCTTGGTCCGCCCACCACAGGTTCCGTCACCATAACCAAAAACCCCACTGACAAGATCAAGAGCACCAATGACATTCTAGATAATATTAAAATACACTGCACTTAATACATATACATACTGGTAGTACAAAGTAAACATAGACAGCCACCCAGCATACCACAAAAGATACTTACATCAAATTAGAAATATGGGGCGAGAAAAGGAGACGAGAGGGTACACTTACTCCAGCGGAGTCGGTAGAGCGACTGATGTCTATATGAAATTCGGGCTCAACTATGACTTGGTTGCAGCCTCGAAAAACTCTCTATGTGTCACTTAACCGCTCACTCAGTCCGACCATTCCCTCCTTTCCTGCTCCACTAATCAACTTCTCGTTAACAAGTGTTAAATATACAAAACTACCAGTGTAGCTGAACTTATCCCTTACAATTCTACATTATTGAACATTTTTCCACGTCCAAGTCTGTTATACATACGTCTTATATATTCTTATGCCGGTCTTCAATGATGATGGGACAGAATGTAAAATGAAGTGGTTTTAGATAGAAATATTTATGCACTGTTTATGGAGGGTGTACAATTTGTATATAATAATAATAATGAAATGAATTGAAATGGATTGTTGTATGTGATGGTATTTGGTTATACAGTAGAGCCTTATCATTCTGGTACTGTTCCTCGACATGCTTTGGAGGTATCAAGGCATTCCAATTTATTAAGAGAATACATATCCCCTTAAAACTGGCTCAGCTCTGTACTGTAGTAACCCTCCTGGGTACATGCTCAAGTGATATAACAACGCTGGAAGCATCCCACAACAAGTGTATTTACAACCACGGTTTCCAGTTATATGGTATGCATTCCGGCGCGGACAGCCAGTCGCATCGCCAGGTGCGTCTGATAAATCTTCCTCTGTATCGTCGTCACAACCAAGAACTTACTTCCCTGAAACCTGGCTTTGGCAACTCTCTGTCCTCCCGTCAGTACTAGATAGTCTCTCATTTTGTGTCTGCTGTATCGTACCAGAACCAATTGTCCAAACAGTTTTTTAATAGTTTTCTTGTGTTTCAGGGAATTATTAAACTACTACTTCGAAGAAATTTTGTTTGTTGCTCAAATTCTATTCATATGAATTTTGAACTGAGTGACTAAGAACCTTTTCTTCAAAGTAGTACAGTAGTTTTAATTAATATTAACACGTTGGAAGCTGCACTTAAGAAATATTGTGGAATGAAATGGATTGTTGGATGTCATGGTATTTAGTTATAGAGCCTTATTCAAGAGCAGTGTCGCTGTGTACAGTCGCGGACAATAATATTCATCCACATTGGGATGAGTCATGTAAACTTTTGACAGCTTCTCTCGGTTCGTTTGCTGAGAAACTTTCCTCTTAGAAGGTTAAGCATCATCTTCTAATTGACTACAAAGAGTTCCTCACTTTTCATTATAATAACATCAGTACAATCATTAACCGTAATAAGTATCCAGGTGTTGTCGTTGAAGTTTGGAATCATCTGACATACCAGTGAACCAATTACAATGCTTATCCTGTCTCATACGTACTTGATGGAGTTTGTTTAATACTCCATCACACTGTTCAAAGCAGACCTGGATACCTATTATAGCTCATGACTGTACATAACTGGCAGGAAGTTTGGCTATCACAGCATAGACAATGTGTTAAAATAAACAGTAAAGCATTAGAGTATCATACAGTGAACAGAGGAGTTATCACAGCATAGACAACGTGTTATAATAATCAGTAAAGCATTAAGACCTGTCTACACGAGCAGGGCTGATCGGTGGGCATGCCAGTCATCGAGCATGTTTAACGGGCAAACCAGCAAAAGGTTCGAATCCGTGTGGAGCAAAATCACCATCCTGTGCCCTGTGGATTGAGGAGCTACAATGCTGCCAGACGCAAGTTAATATCGGGGAACCACATTCGGCTTGCTTCGCACTTCTCAGTTCGTTGTAGCACGGATAACATTAATATCTTGTGATGTCAACCCAAGACTCGTACAGTGAGCCACCTACCATCTGCTGGTCTAAACCACTAACAAATAAGTTGATACAGCTTTATCAAACCTCATTCAACCATCTATTGGCAGAGTCGGGCAGGTCTGTCCCTTCATCGACTCTGCCGTAAGGACATCATTCATGGGCATGACCGTTAGAATTTGCCCTTTAACTTCGCTGCCTGCAGGACATCCCTGCTTGTGTAAACAGGCCATAATCAATCATGTCAGGGGGCAGACAAATTGCAAAACTGTTGATGGTGTTGACTTTTGTGGTCACCTGATGTTTAAGATTTAAAACTGGCTTAGCTCTGTACTGTAGTAGCCCACCTTGTCCCGGGGTATATGCTCTCGTGAAATACCTGAACCGGAAGCATCAACAACATTAGAATTCTATTCTTATACAGAATATTGCGAGAAATTAGAGCTGATGACTTATATAATGTAGATCAGACATAGGTTTTGTGTTTTGCCAAAAGTTCTTTTTAATTCCAAGTTAGTCTTTGCACATTAGATGGAGGTGGGGAGGTGTTTCCACTCTGTTTAGTTACCTTACTGGTGGTCTGCTTCTCATTCCAAGTTCAATCACCTTATTCCTATATCTCTTCTTGATAAACTCTCCATCTTACATTCTCTACACATGTCCAACCACCTCAATGTATTCCACTTCACTCTCTTAATCACTCCACACTCATCAGCAACTGTCTTCTCACTCTCACCACACCTCTCATATACACAACTGCCTTCTCACTCACACCTCACCTCTCATATATACAACTGCCTGCTCACTCACACCACACCTCTCATAATTATACAAAACTGCCTTCTCACTCATGCCACACCTCTCATATACACACTGTCTTCTCACTCAGACCAAACCTTTCATACACATTCTCATTACTTTCAACATCCCACCTTATCAAAGCACATATCACTAATAGGTCATTCCTACAGCACCTATTCTACATTATTGAGTATTTTTACACGTCCAAGTCTGTTATACATACGTCTTATGCATTTTTATTGCGATTTTCAATGATGATGGGACCGAGTGTAAAATAAAGTGGTTCTAGATAGAAATATTTATTCACTGTTTATGGAGAGTGTACAAT
This sequence comes from Petrolisthes cinctipes, assembly GCA_033782935.1. Lineage (NCBI taxonomy): Eukaryota > Metazoa > Arthropoda > Malacostraca > Decapoda > Porcellanidae > Petrolisthes > Petrolisthes cinctipes. The sequence goes on along the minus strand of JAWQEG010002844.1, from coordinate 42,491 downwards.
TCCTTAAAATTGTATCGGCCCTCTTTTTGTGGGAAACAATGTGAAAAATCAGCGATGTGATCTGAAACACGCCCGAGACCAAGTAGCACATGTTGGTAGCCCTGAAACATGCCCGAGACCAAGTAGCACATGTTGGTAGCCCCCAAATCTCAGTTGCCAAATGCCATTTATGTACACCCATTGGTTCACAAAATACTTTTGAACCATGATACCGTGACGTTTGAAACTGAAGCACCTTGATGGTCCATGTTGGTGTAGCTTTACTAAGTGCTACAGTTGTACACATCTCAGTATCATGGTTCACAGTGAGGTTGAAGAGGCGTCAATACATTACATAATAGTCAGTTCATATAGTTAAGATGAATCAGTGTAGTTTATTAATTGTTTACTGCCCAGGGGGGCTGAATTTATTCTCTGTTAATATTTGCCATCCCCCACAGGGCTAGAATAATGATTGTTGTAGGATCTAGTCACCTTCTAGTGGATATGACGAGATCTGCCCACATGGATTAAACATCCACTTGAGGTGTACTACAACCGGAGTTTTATTTTTCCACTGGTGTGTGGATTGCCAGCACACGGGGATGCAGTATCTCTTTGCATGTAGCAGTTTAAACTCCCTCCCCTTTATGGTCCCTTCAGGGCTGGTCTCATGGAGGGTGCGGCCCCACTTGTAGCTATTGTGGTAACGTGGACTTGGGCCCACAACACTGGCTGTGGGATCAAAGACCTTCCCCCCAATCTCCCTAGCCGTCGGAGGCCCCCAGACCACCTGGTCCAGTAAGCTCTGGTCCCATTTCCCTGGGATGTGCTTCCGTAGCCCAGGCATATAGGGCCAGCTCCTCCTTTAATTTAATTTGTTTTTTCACTGCGACCAGAGTGTACTAGGGGTATGTGAGGCAGGAAGCCATTCTACCCCGCGAGAACGTCAACAACAACAACAACTAATTGTTTATTATCATATTATTATTACAACGGTGTGTCTTTATGGAATCATGCGGGTATGTAATCTTGTATTATAAACACCATACCCTTTCAATAAAATCTGAAAAGCGAACATGCGAACTTCAAGATAATCTATAGCTCTTCATTATACTGTCATGTTTCAAAGTTTGTACTGAAGCAAACACCATTTCGATTCCTACAGAATTCATTGCAAATTGTGAAGCATGAATTAAAGCATTAAGGAGCAGGTTCAGCTAAAATCCTTAAAATTAAAACTGTTTCGTGAATCACGATTCGTTCTTGGTTAATAATTTTCCTGTATCACATTTCAAACCCTGAAGGATGTTATGGACTAAGTTAAACTATTTACAGAACCCTTATGCGGATAATGATTTATCAGTGTTGTGATAATATTATTATGACATTTATATCACATTTTGATAATCTGAAACTCTGATTAGGTGCTACCACAAATCCAATATTAGCCAACCTGAATATCATTCCATGCGTACCAACCCTGCTGAAGCAACACGAGTGGCCCTGAACTAACGATTTTGAAACTATCCACCTTCTGAGGGTCGATACTTTTTTGAGGAATTGTACAATGTGTATATAATAATAATGATTGCAACCTTTACTCCCACAACAGTGTTTAAACTGCATCGTGTTGCATCTTACGCATCGCGTTCCAACATTCGATTACGGAGCAGAAGGCCAGTCCTGAAAAGCGAGGTTATAGAATTAGAAAACTTCAGTGTACATACTCATGATGATGATGTGCTTGATGAATCTTCCTCTGTATCGTCACCACAACCAAGAACATACTTCCCCGAAACCTGGCTTTGGCAACTCTCTGTCCTCCCGTCAGTACTAGATAGTCTCTCATTGTGTGTCTGCTGTATCGTACCAGATCCATTTGTTTAAACAATTTGTTAATAGTTTTCTTGTGTTTCAGGGAATTGTTAAACGACTACTTCGAGAAAAATTTTCTGTTGCTCAATTTCTATTAAATTGAATATTGAACTGAGTGACTAAAAGCCTTTTTTCTCAAAGTAGTACAGTAGTTTTAATTAATATTAACACGTTGGAAGCTGCACTTAAAAAATATTGTGAAATGAAATGGATTGTTGTATGTCATGGTATTTAGTTATAGAGCCTTATTCAAGAGCAGTGTCGCTGTGTACAGTCGCGGACAATAATATTCATCCACATGGGATGAGTCATGTAAACTTTTGACAGCTTCTCTCGGTTCGTTTGCTGAGAAACTTTCCTCTGAGAAGGTTAAGCATCATCTTCTAATTGACTACAAAGAGTTCCTCACTTTTCATTATAATAACATCAGTACAATCATTAACCGTAATAAGTATCCAGGTGTTGTCGTTGAAGTTTGGAATCATCTGACATACCAGTGAACCAATTACAATGCTTATCCTGTCTCATACGTACTTGATGGAGTTTGTTTAATACTCCATCACACTGTTCAAAGCAGACCTGGATACCTATTATAGCTCATGACTGTACATAACTGGCAGGAAGTTTGGCTATCACAGCATAGACAATGTGTTATAATAAACAGTAAAGCATTAGAGTATCATACAGTGAACAGAGGAGTTATCACAGCATAGACAACGTGTTATAATAATCAGTAAAGCATTAAGACCTGTCTACATGAGCAGGGCTGATCGGTGGGCATGCCAGTCATCGAGCATGTATAACGGGCAAACCAGCAAAAGGTTTGAATCCGTGTGGAGCGAAATCACCATCCTGTGCCCTGTGGATTGAGGAGCTACAATGCTGCCAGACGCAAGTTAATATCGGGGAACCACATTCGGCTTTCTTCGCACTTCTCAGTTCGTTGTAGCACGGATAACATTAATATCTTGTGATGTCAACCCAAGACTCGTACAGTGAGCCACCTACCATCTGCTGGTCTAAACCACTAACAAATAAGTTGATACAGCTTTATCAAACCTCATTCAACCATCTATTGGCAGAGTCGGGCAGGTCTGTCCCTTCATCGACTCTGCCGTGAGGACATCATTCATGGGCATGACCGTTAGAATTTGCCCTTTAACTTCGCTGCCTGCAGGACATCCCTGCTTGTGTAAACAGGCCATAATCAATCATGTCAGGGGGCAGACAAATTGCAAAACTGTTGATGGTGTTGACTTTTGTGGTCACCTGATGTTTAAGATTTAAAACTGGCTTAGCTCTGTACTGTAGTAGCCCACCTTGTCCCGGGGTATATGCTCTCGTGAAATACCTGAACTGGAAGCATCAACAACATTAGAATTCTATTCTTATACAGAATATTGCGAGAAATTAGAGCTGATGACTTATATAATGTAGATCAGACATAGGTTTTGTGTTTTGCCAAAAGTTCTTTTTAATTCCAAGTTAGTCTTTGCACATTAGATGGAGGTGGGGAGGTGTTTCCACTTTGTTTAGTTACCTTACAGGTGGTCTGCTTCTCATTCCAAGTTCAATCACCTTATTCCTATATCTCTTCTTGATAAACTCTCCATCTTACATTCTCTACACATGTCCAACCACCTCAATGTATTCCACTTCACTCTCTTAATCACTCCACACTCATCAGCAACTGTCTTCTCACTCTCACCACACCTCTCATATACACAACTGCCTGCTCACTCACACCACACCTCTCATAATTATACAAAACTGCCTTCTCACTCATGCCACACCTCTCATATACACACTGTCTTCTCACTCAGACCAAACCTTTCATACACATTCTCATTACTTTCAACATCCCACCTTATCAAAGCACATATCACTAATAGGTCATTCCTACAGCACCAATTCTACATTATTGAGTATTTTTACACGTCCAAGTCTGTTATTCATACGTCTTATGCATTTTTATTGCGATTTTCAATGATGATGGGACCGAGTGTAAAATAAAGTGGTTCTAGATAGAAATATTTATTCACTGTTTATGGAGTGTACAATTCCTTAAAATTGTATCGGCCCTCTTTTTGTGGGAAACAATGTGAAAAATCAGCGATGTGATCTGAAACACGCCCGAGACCAAGTAGCACATGTTGGTAGCCCTGAAACATGCCCGAGACCAAGTAGCACATGTTGGTAGCCCCCAAATCTCAGTTGCCATGTGCCATTTATGTACACCCATTGGTTCACAAAATACTTTTGAACCATGATACCGTGATGTTTGAAACTGAAGCACCTTGATGGTCCATGTTGGTGTAGCTTTACTAAGTGCTACAGTTGTACACATCTCAGTATCATGGTTCACAGTGAGGTTGAAGAGGCGTCAATACATTACATAATAGTCAGTTCATATAGTTAAGATGAATCAGTGTAGTTTACTAAATGTTTACTGCCCAGGGGGGCTGAATTTATTCTGTTAATATTTGCCATCCCCCACAGGGCTAGAATAATGATTGTTGTAGGATCTAGTCACTTTCTAGTGGATATGACGAGATCTGCCCACATGGATTAAAAATCCATGTGAGGTGTACTACATCCTGAGTTTTATTTTTTCACTGGTGTGTTGATTGCCAGCACACGGGGTGCATTATCCCTTTGCATGTAGCAGTCTAAACTCCCTCCCCTTTATGGTCCCTTCAGGGCTGGTCTCATGGAGGGTGCGGCCCCACTTGTAGCTCTTGTGGTAACGTGGACTTGGGCCCACAACACTGGCTGTGGGATCAAAGACCTTTCCCCCAATCTCCCTGGCGGTCGGAGGCCCACAGACCTCCTGGTCCAGTAAGCTCTGGTCCCATTTCCCTGGGATGTGCTTCGGTAGCCCAGGCATATAGGGCCAGCCCCTCCTTTAATTTAATTTGTTTTTTCATTGCGACCAGAGTGTACTAGGGGTATGTGGGGCAGGAAGCCATTCTACACCGGGAGAACGTCAACAACAAATTGTTTATTATCATATTATTATTACAACGGTGTGTCTTTATGGAATCATGCGGGTATGTAATCTTGTATTATAAACACCATACCCTTTCAATAAAATCTGAAAAGCGAACATGCGAACTTCAAGATAATCTATAGCACTTCATTATACTGTCATGTTTCAAAGTTTGTACTGAAGCAAACACCATTTCGATTCCTACAGAATTCATTGCAAATTGTGAAGCATGAATTAAAGCATTAAGGAGCAGGTTCAGCTAAAATCCTTAAAATTAAAACTGTTTCGTGAATCACGATTCGTTCTTGGTAAATAATTTTCCTGTATCACATTTCAAACCCTGAAGGATGTTATGGACTAAGTTAAACTATTTACAGAACCCTTATCCGGATAATGATTGATCAGTGTTGTGATAATATTATTATGACATTTATATCACATTTTGATAATCTGAAACTCTGATTAGGTGCTACCACAAATCTAATATTAGCCAACCTGAATATCATTCCATGCGTACCAACCCTGCTGAAGCAACACGAGTGGCCCTGAACTAACGATTTTGAAACTATCCACCTTCTGAGGGTCGATACTTTTTTGAGGAATTGTACAATGTGTATATAATAATAATGATTGCAACCCTTACTCCCACAACAGTGTTTCCACGGCATCGTGTTGCGTTTTTCGCATCGGGTTCCAACTTTGGAGTACTTCGCAGTACGCCAGTCCTGAGAAGCGAGGTTTTAGAATTAGAAAACTTCAGTGTACATACTCATGATGATGATGTGCTTGATGAATCTTCCTCTGTATCGTCACCACAACCAAGAACATACTTCCCCGAAACCTGGCTTTGGCAACTCTCTGTCCTCCCGTCAGTACTAGATAGTCTCTCATTGTGTGTCTGCTGTATCGTACCAGATCCATTTGTCTAAACAATTTGTTAATAGTTTTCTTGTGTTTCAGGGAATTGTTAAACGACTACTTCGAGAAAAATTTTCTATGTTGCTCAATTTCTATTAAATTGAATTTTGAACTGAGTGACTAAAAGCCTTTTTTCTCAAAGTAGTACAGTAGTTTTAATTAATATTAACACGTTGGAAGCTGCACTTAAAAAATATTGTGAAATTAAATGGATTGTTGTATGTCATGGTATTTAGTTATAGAGCCTTATTCAAGAGCAGTTTCCCTGTGTACAGTCGCAGACAATAATATTCATCCACATTGGGATGAGTCATGTAAACTTTTGACAGCTTCTCTCGGTTCGTTTGCTGAGAAACTTTCCTCTGAGAAGGTTAAGCATCATCTTCTAATTGACTACAAAGAGTTCCTCACTTTTCATTATAATAACATCAGTACAATCATTAACCGTAATAAGTATCCAGGTGTTGTCGTTGAAGTTTGGAATCATCTGACATACCAGTGAACCAATTACAATGCTTATCCTGTCTCATACGTACTTGATGGAGTTTGTTTAATACTCCATCACACTGTTCAAAGCAGACCTGGATACCTATTATAGCTCATGACTGTACATAACTGGCAGGAAGTTTGGCTATCACAGCATAGACAATGTGTTAAAATAAACAGTAAAGCATTAGAGTATCATACAGTGAACAGAGGAGTTATCACAGCATAGACAACGTGTTATAATAATCTGTAAAGCGTTAAGACCTGTCTACACGAGCAGGGCTGATCGGTGGGCATGCCAGTCATCGAGCATGTTTAACGGGCAAACCAGCAAAAGGTTCGAATCCGTGTGGAGCGAAATCACCATCCTGTGCCCTGTTGATTGAGGAGCTACAATGCTGCCAGACGCAAGTTAATATCGGGGAACCACATTCGGCTTGCTTCGCACTTCTCAGTTCGTTGTAGCACGGATAACATTAATATCTTGTGATGTCAACCCAAGACTCGTACAGTGAGCCACCTACCATCTGCTGGTCTAAACCACTAACAAATAAGTTGATACAGCTTTATCAAACCTCATTCAACCATCTATTGGCAGAGTCGGGCAGGTCTATCCCATCATCGCATCTGCCGTGTGGACAACATTCATGGGCATGACCGTTAGAATTTGTCCTTCGACTGCGCTGCGTGCAGGACATCCCTGCTTGTGTAGACAGGCCTTAATCAATCATGTCAGGGGGCACACAAATTGCAAAACTGTTGATGGTGTCGACTTTTGTGGTCATCTGCAGTTTATGATTTAAAACTGGCTTAGCTCTGTACTGTAGTAGCCCACCTTGTCCCGGGGTATATGCTCTCGTGAAATACCTGAACCTGAAGCATCAACAACATTAGAATTCTATTCTTATACAGAATATTGCGAGAAGTCAGAGCTGATGACGTGTATAATGTAGATCAGACATAGGTTATGTGTTTTGCCAACTGTCAATTTTAATTCCAAGTTAGTTTTTGCACATTATATGGAGGTGGGGAGGTGTTTATATAGGGAGTGAACAACAGGCCTCACCCACACATCTCAAAACACACTCACTCATCCAACAAATTTTGCAACAAACTTTTTGTTTTTTTCCTTGTAAACAGGTTGTTAGACAGTTCTAGCAGCATATATCTACACTTTTAGAACTACTGGCGATTTTTACCTCTCCCCTTACTGGCTTGTTGAAATGAGTTGTCGTCTTCAGCGTGTGTGTGTGTGTGTGTGTGTTCAAAGATAATTAAATTTGAGTCTTTTGTTCCATATGCAAGAATATCCATAGTGGTGTTGACAATGGTGTGGTACTGTTACGATGGCTCTGTTGTGTGTCTATGGAGTCATCGTATCGGTACATACCATCATCAACACCATCAATATTCCTACATATGGACAGACGTTTGGTAAAGTCATTGGAGACAACACGAGATGATCTCTGATCTTTATTCATTAATTTATGCAGAGCCGAGTCACTCTCTTTCAATTCTTCAACTGTCCCTCTTGTCCTTCCATATCCCACGCTTTACTTTATCTTGTATCTTCTCTCAATTCTATAATTACTGGTTGCCACGGGATACATTGGCATTTGAGAGGCAATAATAGTGCATTTGTCGCGGCTTTCAGCCGCTTAAATTGTATTTATTGGTTGTGGAACCAGCACAGCTGGATTGCTATAGAATACACCCCTTCTCCAGCCCAGGCCCCGTATAGGCATATTCTGGGCTAGAAGGGTCTATTCCGTGAAGATCATCAGAAGTAAATATAAATTCAAATCTGGCGCTGTACTGATATAACTGACCCTGTGTTAAAAGGATAGTGTGTGTGTGTGTTCTCATGCTTCTGTTAATCATTACCATACACACCAAGTGATTAACTGACCCTGTGTTAAAAAGATAGTGATTAATTTAACCATTTTATATAGAGGGTCTACCATAATTATATACTGGGTTTAGGACCTTTCCTTATAATATTATGTAAGATTTGATTACATTAAATTTACTTTCATTGAATTGCTTAAAGATGCAGGCTACTGTAATTTGATATTATATGCAATAATAATAATTTATAGTTCTAGATGACATGATGATAGAGATGATGGAGTCTGAAAGAATAGAAGTGAGTCGAGTCTTACCAACAGACTCAATTCAGTCAGGGAACTTTCTTCGAACTTACTTCCCCGAAACATGGCTCTGGAGATTATCTACTATCCCGTTAGTAAAGAAGTAAAAGCTGGAAATAATTAAGGGGATATTTCAGTGTTAGTGTAAATCTGGAACAAATACATGTTTTCTCCATAGTATGCCAAGCAACAATAGGCCACCATTATTATTGTTAATCTGGTCGTGTTTCCTGGCATACTTTGGAGGAATCAAGGTGCTTCAAAGTGACAAAAGTATATTACACCTTTTCTGTTATTAATGCTAACACTGATTATTATTTGCCTTCATGTAATTGACAGTCAGTAGTTACTATGGAAATATTAACAGCATTTTGTGTTGTATGTTTGTATATGTAAACACAATATTATAGCATCTTGGCATCGAAAATAATTAATTTAGCATGCAAATCCTCATTCATTTATTAACTTGACCTTATAATTATCTACAATACTGTAAGGAACCTACAGTATAGCCAGCTTTTACTGAGAACTCCACCGTGACGGCAGAATAGTGTTCAGTTCTCCCTGTTCCAACACTTATATAATTATTATCAATAGTACTGTATCGAACCTACAGTATAGCTAGCTATACTGTTGTCAGATGTGGTGACGGCAGAATAGTGTTCAGTTCTCCCTGTTCCAGCACTCACTCCCTCCCTCCCTCACAGTTGTAGCAGCATTCATCTACACTTTTAGAACTACTGGCGATTATCACCTCTCCCCTTACAACATTCGAAAAATATATTACACTCTTCACTACCTTCCATGCTTACACTACCAATATTATTACACACTTTACTAACTTCCACATCCTCTCACACTCGGTCCCTAACAGTTTCAACTCTCTCAAAAACCAACACCTTACTCTAACTAATCTTCACCTTTAGTTTCCTTCGTTTACATACACTCTGAAATTCATCCACTACCCTCTATAAATCCCCCTTCACTGTCATCCTCTATTAACATTGTCACCAAAGACCATTATACTCTCTTCAGCCTCACACCATTGCCTTCATCTCCGTCGTACAGTCATCTTTATTTGAAGTGTACTCAGCACCACACGTGTTGATTCTTATAGTGTCTTTGTGAATACTTTCATTTGTCTGTTTGGTTCTCTTAGTTTTTGTGCTACTGTATAATATGTTCTAACTTAGGGCGGTAGGTAAGAATACCCGTAGTGTCGACGGAGGCTTGTTACCGGCACGATGACCCTATAGACACACTACAGGGCCATCGGACCAGAACCATACCTTGATCAACACCACCACTGATATTCTTACCTACGACCCTTAGGCTACAATGCAGGAGAGACATGCTGTGAGAAGACTGCCAATGTCTGTTGCTGTCACACTGTTTGGAGAAAAGTGGTTCTGTTTGGGATAAAGGGTTCAGTTTTGAGATATGGGGTTCAGTTTTGAGATATAGGGTTCAGTTTTGAGATATGGGGTTCAGTTTTGAGATATGGGGTTCAGTTTTGAGATGTGTGGTTCAGTTTTGATATATGTGGTTCAGTTTTGAGATATGTGGTTTAGTTTTGAGATATGTTGTTGCTAGCATATATTGGGTACGAAAGAAATAATTTCCATTCTAATTGTGGAATTTGGTAAATATAAATTGAATGGTACAGTTGGCCTTCGATATAATATTATTGTTCAATTTAGCACGATGCTTTTAACACAAGGTCAATAAATCACTTAGTGTGTATGGTAATAGATAACAAAAGCCTGGGAAATAATTTGGTGGTCTTCAATGAGGGACTGAGTGTATAATGAAGTGGTGAATATAAGTATTAATTAATTAATTGTAATATCGAGGGTTTACAGTACAGTAAATGTTTGTATCTGAGGCCAACTATATTTTCCTAAGTGCAGCTTTCTCTGTTGCATGTTCCATTCTAAGGGGGTATAGTATAACTGTATAGTACAGTGTTGTTCGTGGTAAGCCAAAATCTGAAGCAACTGATTTCTTCAAACATTTCCAAGCAATAGGATGCCATTATATTTATTCATTGATTCTGTTTCTGACACTCTTAGGAGGAATCAAGGCACTCCACTATACCCAAAGAATACTATGCCCCCTTATGTGTCTTGTCATGATTTACTATGCACATTGGTTTGAAAATAATATGCATTATCCATTAGCATAGTGTATTGTCTAAGTGTAATATATATATATATATATATAATTTTTTTTTTTTTAGTCAGTTTGAAATATATAATTATTTATTTGCATTTACAGTTCATGAATATACTGTGATAATTGTTCATAGATTTAGGGTATTACTTATTGTGTTTCATATGCAAAACATAATTTTATTTAATTTTAGAGTAATCAAATACAGAATGACATTATTATTGAGCTGAATTGGTTTTTGATAAATCTAATTTGCATAAATCTGAAATCTCCAGTTATATTTTGATTAATTCGAATTTGTGTGGGTGTGTGTGCAGGGAGAGCGGCGTGAGGAGTGAGAGGGTGTCGCTACCACACACCATCACCGAGTGGGTGGGAAAGGCAGTGTGCGTTCACCAAGAGAAAGGTTTGGGTGTGTCGAGTGCAGCTTCCATCACCACCTTCACTCCCTTCTTCATTGACCTCACTCTGCCTCCCTCAGTCAAGCGAGGGGAAATTCTCAACGTCAAGATATCAGTGTTTAACTATTTGGATGCTGACCTCCCAGTGAGTTAGTTTGTTTTATGTATTGTCGGCAAATAAAGTATCAACACCACCCTTACATTGAAATTTTAAAAAATTGCGTGGTAAGGTTGGTATATATATATATATATATATATATCCTTCGAAATAACAGTAGCCTATGTTGTGTAGATGATGGTTTTGTAGTACTGTAAGTTAATCTAAAAGACAGCAGACAATCCACATTTCGGGTCCAATACCAAATCAAAATATTTATTATCAACCAGATTTTCATTACTAAATTGGGCCTGATTTGGTAATGAAAAATACCAAATGGCAACCCTAGTGTGGCTGCCGCCTCCCCTCGCCAGGCTCGCCCCACTAGACAGTATACTTGGAGCCTCAAGGTAAAGGTAGCAATCTGGCACTCTGGCTGAATCAATGGATGAATTTGGTGAATCCGATGTGAAGCTATGTTAATAATAATAATAGAGTGCACGTTGTAGGTTCTTGTCTCTGACAACTTATTTCACAATAACATATCAATGAATTACATAATTTTATCATTAAGGGAGCTATTACAAAATTTTCACTTTTCTGCTTTACCCGACAAAACACATTAAGTATATTCGTCCCTGTTCATTAAGATTTTAATATTATCTAATTAGGGAAAGAATCATAAGTGATCAAGAGCAATTACTATTTGCAAATTATTGTAAATTACTGAACGTGTCTGAGTAATTTAGAACAAGAGAAAACTTTGAAAACTCACAGTAGAGACAAAAGTAGTGGTTAGGGAAACAAACACGTCATTCCCCTCCGACTATCAACACCATACTGAGGTGCCAGAGGTGCGGGTGCGGCGGGGAGTGGCATATGTGTTACATATGTGTAGTCAGGAATACCAACCCTACATATCCCTGTCTATAAGTGTGGTGTTGATATTTTTTTTGCCGACAGTAGAGTCATGGTCAAAGGTCCTGCATTGGGTGAATGAAAGAGTCATTTGGTTAATCTTATGAACCAATTACAGGGACCAACAGCTTTGTTTTGGCGTTATCATTTGAGGCCGTTTCATTCGAAGGTGTTGCATGACAATTGATTGTGACTGTACAATAATTTACTCGTTACAAAATCTCTATTTGACAATCCTTCCTTTTCTTTCGAGCTTGTTTCTTGTTGCTCCTCTCTATCACCGTCTCTCTCCCTCTCAATTCTTTAACTGTCCCATCTCTCCTTTTATTTCTTTCGTGCTTGCTGTCTCACCTCTCTATCATCTCGTCCTACAGGTTGTTTCAGGCCTTTCATCCTCAAATCAAATCTATATGTCACTGAAAACAAATAAGATTAAAAAAGACACAGCAGATATTATAAGTTGTTGTTGTTGTAAGTAAAGGCATATACTGAAGGTTTATTAGTATTACACATCTTTAATTAATGTTAGTTACAGTTATTATGTTGTTACATACAATAACTTTTTCATTCAAGCATCCTACAAAATATTCTAATTTTATAGTTGCATATAATTGTCTTGAATGTTAGTTATAGTTTTCATGTTGTTGCATATGTTCTCATTCCATGAATATTACACATAACTTTGTTGTTACAGATCCAGGTAGTGTTAATTTTTCATTCAGTTTTCACATTATACATCAGAAAATCCTGCCTTCCTTAAAATGAAATCCTCTTGTTGGTAAATAGGAAGGCTACTGATTCCTTCAAGCCATCCTAGGAAATAAATCACTTCAATGTTACTAATAAAGGAGATGTTGTTTCATGACATAGTTTGGAGGATTTAGTAGCTCTTCAATTTTTCAAAAAGAAATTCCTCCCTTAAAATGAAATTCTCTTGTTGGTAAATAGGAAGGCTACTGATTCCTCCAAACTATACCATGAAACAGATCCCCCTTTTGTAATACTGAGGTGATTTGTTTAGTGGTATACATTTGGAGGAATCAGAGACCTTCCAATTCCCCAACAATAAAACCTCCCCTTAAATATTTTGTTCTACTTTTTAAATTCCCCAATCACAATGCCATGATATGAACAACAATTATATATTATTATCGTCCCACCTTTAAATTCCTCTATTAATGTATGTGTGTGTGTGTGAATAAAGTGTGTGTGTGTGTGTGTGTGAATAAAGTGTGTGTGTGTGAATAAAGTGTGTGTGTGTGTGATACATTAATATATTACCGTCACCCATCACAGGTAAAGGTGGTACTTGAAGCCAGCCCCGAGTATGACATATTGGAGGCACCAGGTATTGGAGGAGGAGTGGTGGTGGAGACAGAGGTGGGAGTTGTTGGTGATGATGTTGGTGGTGTTGGTAAGCACAGGTCATGTATACCAGCACAAGACAAGACAGTACACACGGTGAGGCTGAGACCAAAGACACTTGGGGATGTCAATATCACCGTGTGGGCTGAAGTGGACCCGCTCTATCCTGACGTGTGTGGACCAGAGTATGTCCTGAGTAAGAGGTGAGTAATGAGTAAAGCATTCATGAGTAAGAGGTGAGTAATGAGTAAAGCATTCATGAGTAAGAGGTGTGTAATGAGTAAAGCATTCATGAGTAAGAGGTGAGTAATAATTATAAGGATTCATGAGTAAGGTGAGTAATAATTATTAGGATTCATGAGTAAGAGGTGAGTAATAATTATAAGGATTCATGAGTAAGAGGGGAGTAATAATTATAAGGATTCATGAGTAAGAGGTGAGTAATAATTATAAGGATTCATGAGTAAGATGTGAGTAATAATTATAAGGATTCATGAGTAAGAGGTGAGTAATAATTATAAGGATTCATGAGTAAGAGGTGAGTAAAGGGTTCAGGTTTCGTCAGAGTGTAGTGTTGACAATGGATTGGTGTGAATACGATGGCTGTGTAGTGTGTCTATGGAGTCATCGTACCGGCATCACACCATCGTCAACACCACGGATTTTCTTGCATACGGCCTTTTGTTCTGAGCAGCGGAAAAATAAAATACAGTAATCCCTAATTTGGCTCTGTTGGTGTGGGTGTGTATTAAACCGTAATGTATGAATCCGTGTACAATACATCTGTCATTATCCACTACTGGGTTTATTTATGTGTGTGTAATGTAATGTACTGTACAATGAGGGTTTACTGTACACACATTAATTACAAACAGTACAATATATACACATAATAACAGGAGTTAACAACAAGGCATTACAGTGACAATAACGGTATTCAGATTTAGTCAGTCTAGACCCAAAAGGAGATAACATTAAATTTCTTATGAAATTTTTTCTGTATTATTTTGCAATACGAATTAAGCAATGAAAATCCTTTCCCATTAAGAAAAATTTAATTATACCACCTTAAAGGTACAGTTACAAACAACACAGCACTTAATATCTTTCCACTCTAGATAATTCAAATCAGGAAAAAAATAACTAAATCGCATAACCCATGATGTTTGTCTATAATATGTCATTGGGGTTTGATCAGCTTCATGAGGAAAGGTACAGTACTGTATAATACTATTGTTTATACTTCTAACCCTCCAGGGAAATGGGATCTTGATAATTAATGTGTATTCTTTTTAGTAAATTAGACGGCTACTGACTGAATCCTTCAAAATATGCCACGAAACAACAGAACCTCTATTTGTATTTACATTGAGGTGATTTGTTTCATGGCATAGTTTGGAGGAATCAGTAACCATCCACTTTGAGAAAAAGATTAAGTTCTACCCTTAATGTGTGTTTTTTTCTTTACAACAGAGATCATCTTGTTAAGGCCATCAAAGTTGACATTGAGGGATATCCCAAAGAGAAAACCTGGACCAAATACATCTGTTCAAAAGGTTAGTTGTAAACTGATACTGTGTCTTAAGGGACTCTGTCAAGAAAAGCAATGTTACTACTGTATAGACAAAATCACTTCGGGGCCAAGAGATAGACAAGAGAAAAATTATAAATATTTAATAACCTTATGACAAATTGTCTGAACATAAATGTTACAGCCGGGCACACTCATAACAATTTATACACAGAGATTCAGTATCAGAGTTATCGGCGTAAATCCAGAGGATGGTGGTTGGTCACCACTCACTTACACTGACAGGGTTGACAGCAGCTCGACGTGGTTCAGTGCGGCAAATGCTTCATAAACCCTTTCCTCAGTGCCACATGTCATAGTTCCTCCAAGAAAAGAAACAGGAGAAAGTGGAGCATTGATGGTTCTCATACATACAAACACCAGCCAGCCAGTAACAGCTATGCCACGGGACAACCTCACAGGCTGGTCCCACACTAGACAGACACCAGGACGACCATTACACTGGCTGAGTCCTCAGCTCAAATACCTTCAGGGCGGGAGTTGGGTCCTGTTTCCTGTTTCAGGAACAACAATCACTAGTAGCAATACGGTTAAGAATAACAGTCACTTTATAAGTCGTCCGTAAGACTTTAGAATAACTAAAGGTTGATGGCCAAGGAATAGGCCTACAATAGTACACAAAAATTATAAGTAGCACAAACACCAATTATCACTAACAATGAAGGAAGTATTTACCTTGCCTGGATGAAGGTGGGAGTGGACTGACAACTCAGCTGAGCTCAAGTGGCTGTCCAAAGTAACTTCCACTCTTCACCCAGACAAGACACTTTTCTACTCTAAAGAAGTCCAAGTTCAAAACAAACAGAAACAAAACCCCAAACTAACCCAAGGCCAATGCCATATAGGGCTTGTATATAAAACACCAACACACAAATCAGTTCACAACTATTTACAGTATTGGCCAGTGCGGAAGGTGCCAAGATTAGCAAATGGATGATTGTGCTCAAATTCGCTTGGTACCCTCTAACTGTTCATAATAACGGGGGTCTTTGAGAAATAATTAACATTTGGCAACCCTACTGTCCTGCTCCTCTCAGTATAACAAAGAATACCAGACTGTAGTCCTTGCACTCTAAGGAGTCCGTTCTGAGTGTGGCAGATGTCGTGTTTTACCAATAGCCATGCTGCCAAATCAACCTTGGTACAGTACATGACTCTCTCTCGTGTTTCCCATGTACAGTCGTGGTCAATAATAATCATCCACATATGGGTATCGCAAACAATTTACTGTCTAATGTTTTCATGTTCACAAATGATGTTATTGTTTTAAGTAGTGCGTAGCTGCTTGTATTAAATTAAAAGATGGTAGTTAACCTGTTTATTGGAAAGTTTATCATCTAAGGAATAGAGGGAAGCTGTCAAATTCTTACGTGAGTTACCCCTATATATATATGACCGCGACAGTATGTGCTACTTGATGTTTTTTGTTTTTATTCTGTATATAGTAAGGAAGCTGTATGTATAGTACAATGAGTTTCACATTTTAGGATTACAACAACGATTTGAATAAATTCTATGACACCTGGCAACACAGAGCTGTTTCCCCATGTTGCCACGCTAGGTGATTCTGGGTCACTGACTCATTTCCTGCCTGACCACCACCCGATAGTTGGTGGTCAGATGGGCAGCGTCGCACTCAGGGGAATTCCAACTTTGCCCCACTCAGAACGGACTCCTTGATGCACAAGGACTATAGTGATGGCCTAAGAGAGGTGGGGGTAAGGGGGGTACTATTTGTGTCCCCCTGAGGCTGAGATACCCGTTTGTGATAGCGTTCACTCACTATGGCCTTGCTACATACTATGGTGCCCAGGAAGCTTCTATAAGAGCCACAGATTACAGACCAAGTTGATCCTGAAATCATGTACGAGTTTGTGTGACCTAGGCTTAACGCGTTTTCAGTCTCACAACAACATCAGGAGAAGGGTAACTGCACCCTGCCTAATCTAGTACAAGGTGGCGGTGGTGAGGTGAGGTGACATTTTGTGTAGTAAGGTGCACACTGCACTACTCTTATCAAACTGTAATTCACTGTTGTACTCATACTCTCGTTAATACACAGGAGTCTGTAGTTCCTTGCACTGCATATAATATATTAAAAATAACTCTAAGATGAGGTAGATGTGATGAGTTATTGATAAGGTGAGAGGTCAACAGGCTGATTCAGGCTGCTATGGAGTGCCAGGTGACCCGTCCTCACCTCTCGATGTCTGACTGGTGTGCGTGTATCAGAGAGAGTGTGAGTGTGTTAATGCGTGGGACAGAGGAAAGTTAGGGATTACTATACACTATCTTGGCCAAATGTTAATTATTACTTACCTCTCACCTGTCTGATTATCATAAAACCGAACTTTGTGTATGTACTATATACATAACGAGAATTAGGATTGGTGCTCATTGTTAGTACTTACTCTCTCTTTATCTATCTCTCACCAGATATAGAGGCTAATTCAGACAGTCTTGAGAGTTGGCACATGACCCTTCCCTCTACCATCGTACCTGACTCTGCTCGTGGTTGGGTTACAACCGTTGGTGACTTACTGGGACCAACACTGGAGGTGGGTTGATTATATAGTTATGTAGGGGTAATACAGTGTTGGTGGTAAATCTGGACCAATCTGATTCCTTAAAGTTATTTTTCATGTGACAACAGGACACCATTATAATTGTTCATCTTGTCTTGTTTCCTGGCATACTTTGGAGGAATGAAGACACTCCAATGTACTAAATGTATACAGTTCTACCCCCTTAATTTCATTTTAAGTGCTGCATGTATGAGATATACTCCAGAAGTTTGTGACTTTTTCAAGAAACATTTATTAATTTCCGAACAATATAAAACTCTTGTCTCCCTCAAAGTAGGATCCTCCAATTTTGCAATGCACCGTTTGTAGCACTCAAGTTACTTCTTGAAGGCTACCTTATAGTCCTCCAAAGTGAAGGTGTCCAGGGTGCTCATCACAGCTAACTTTATCTCCTCCACGTCCTCATAACGGCACCCACTGAGCATGTCCCTAGGCTTCGGGAACTTCCAGAAGTTGCATGGGGCCAGATCCGAACTGTAGTGAGGGTGAGGGACAGTGTTGATGCTCATCTTGGTCACACAGTTGGTCACCAGGATGAACTTGTGGCAGGATGCATTATCCTGGTGCAGGTGCCACTGGTCAGATTTGAAGTGTTCTGGTGTCTTGCGACAAAATCTCTTCCTGAACTCCTTCAAAACCTTCACATACAGGAATACTCTTTGTTGACCGCCTGGCTGTGGGATCAAGGACATTTTGGATTTGAAGTGATCTAGTGGATCATCCCCCTGCTGTCTGCAGCACACCTCTCCCTCTGTTCTTCATTGATCATTCTGGGAACACACTTTGTACAAACTTTGTACATGTTCAGATATTCATGAATGATTCTGTGCACAGTAACCTCACACACTTCAAACTGTGTAGCAATCATCAAAAGACAGTTCTTGTCCACAAATTTATGATATTTCGCGGTGGCAGAGTGGATAGAGTGACGGACTGTGAATGTCCTGAACTCAGGTTCGAGTTTACGAGATACGTGTGGGCTTTTTCCGAGGTGATCTAATGGTTTTTGCTGTCCGTCAAGTATCCTGGCTACGCCGACACGTCAATAAAATACCCCCTACATCGTCGTCAACTCACAACATAGAAGATTCCCGACCATATTCCAAGATGCTGTGAGTGACGGTGTAGCTGCCCTCTACTGATGTGTATAAATAAAGTGTCATCATCTAGTGGGGCAAAAGAGAAGCTACCAACACCACGAAACTCCACTGTCTCATCTAATGCGACACTCAATAATCTCGGGGCCTCGCAAGAGTCACAGTCCACTGACAGCCTACAGTTCCGAGGTTAAGGTAAAAATTAAAAACACACACAGACCTGCATTCTGACGTCTCTCTGCCACACCTTTCATCGTCCATCACCTGCCCCCTGCCCTTCTGAAACCTCTTTTGCAATAAGCAATTGCCCAGCTAATAAAATTACTCCTATCTATCTGTCTATAGCTCCGACGCCTCGTTCCCTCCGGGAACTCCCACCAAGGGGGTGGCCACGGCAGAAGTGTCTCCAGTTCTCCCTGTTCCAACACTCCCTCCTTACTTGTTCAAGCCCTACTCTGCCCCTCACGTTTCTCTCCTTTACATACTCTTCCACTCTGTTCTGCCATCTAACCGGAGGTCTGCCTCTCACACCAGGTCCCACAACTTCACTTCCATACACCTTCTTTACAAATTCCTCACCTTGCATTCTCTCCACATGTCCAAACCACCTCAATGTATCACGTTTCACTCTCTCAACCACTCCACACTCAATGCCTATCGCCCTCTCACTCATACCACATCTCTCATACACACTCTCATTACTTTCTCCATCTCACCTAGTAAGTCCACATGCTCCTCTCAAGTAACTCATTTCCACAGCACCTATTCTAGACTGATGAGCCCTACTTTATGTCCATGTCTCCGACGCATATGTCAGTGTTGGCAGGATTATACTATTTCGTAGTCCCCTTTTCACTTCCATACTCACACTTCTACCCTTCATAATCCTCCCCAGTGATCCTATGACCTGTCTACCCTTCACTGCTCTCTCCCTAATTTCTCCCATACTTCCATGTTTACACATAACTGTACCCAGGTACTTAAAGTCCTTCACTTCCTCCATCCTCTCACCCCTCAGAGTTATCTCACACTTCGTCCCAGTTGGTACAGCCACTCTGTAAGGTGTAGCAAAGTCAATCACTTCAGTTTCTGCTCTTTCAAATACCATCACTTTACTTTTACCCACATTCACCTTCAGTTTCCTTCGTTTACACACAGACTGAAATTCGTCCACCACTCTCTGTAAATTCCTTTCATTCTCAGCCATCAGCACAGTGTCATCCGCAAACAGACTTGCCACCAGGGACCAATTTGCTTCATTCAGCCTCAACTTCACCCCCTGACCATTCACTTTGGCTTTTACCTCTCTCATACAACCATCCATATATATATTGAACAACCATGGTGACATAACACACCCCTGTCTCAGCCCTACACTAATATTAAAACTCTCACTTAGATCACCCTATACCCGTACACATGCTTTTGCATCTGCATAAAAAGCCTCAATGCCTTTCAGCAAAGGCCCCCCAACACCATAAATTCTCAACACCTCTGTCATAGCTTTCCTATCAACTCTATCGTATGCCTTCTCCGAGTCCATGAAGGCAGCATACAACTTCTTACCCTTCCCAATATATTTCTCCACTATTGATTTTAATGCAAATATTTGGTCCACACATCCTCTACCCTTTCTGAACCCTCCCTGCTCTTCACTAACTTTATTCCCTGTTACATCAATCAGTCTCTCAGTAAGAACCTTCCCATACACGTTCCCTGGTACACTAAGAAGGCTTATTCCCCTATAGCTACCACACTCATCCTTACTCCCTTTCCCCTTATACAAAGGTAAAATTATGGCTCTCCTCTAATCCTCAGGCACCTCTCCCTGCCTCCAAGCCAATGTGCATATAAGCAACATCCACTCCACCACTACCTCCCCCCCACACTTTAACATTTCAGCAGTTATCCCATCCACCCCCGGTGCCTTTTCCATCTTCAACTTTCCTATTGCTTTCCTTACCTCTTCCCTTCCTAATTCTCCCTGTACATCCTGTCGTCTACCACCTGCCTCCATCCCCATGCATGTCACCACCGCCTCCCCTCCCGTCCCCCCATTCATCAAGCGATCAAAATGCCTCTTCCACACTTCTTTCACTTCCTCACTTCTACTCACAGTAACTCCATCCTCTTTCTTCATTCTCACACTACCAGACTTTCCTTCTCCTCTTTCTCTTTTCACCTCCTTCCAGAATAATTTCTTGTTTTCTTTAAACCTTTCACTCAGCTTCATACCAAACTCTTCATCCACTCTCCTTTTACTCCCACTCACCATCCTTTTCACTTGTCTCTTACACACATTATATTCTCTTTTCCATCTCTCTCTCACTTCTTCCGGCACATTCCTCTGTAATGTTCTCCTATATGCCTTCCTTTTCTCCTCTACGGCATCTTTCACTTCTTCTGTCCACCAAGCACTCCCTTTCTTGCCCCTCTTCTGTGTCTTATACCCCACTACCTCTGCTGCTGTCCTCAATACTATCGTCTTAAACATTTCATACACCGCATTAATTCCCACTCCCTCCCCTATCCCCATCCTTACATCCCCCAGCACCTCACCCACCCTCCTCTTACATTCCTCCCTATACTCTCCTACATCTAATTTCCCACTAGCTACCTCCCTCTTATCCCTCACCCTTTCATCCCTCCTACTATACTTCCACTTAACCCTAACCTTCATCCTCACCAACACCCCAAAATTGTCGGAGCAATGGACCATTCCTCTCACCACTTTTGCGTCATACACATCCTTCCTCAACCTTTCATCCACTGCCACATAATCAATCAAACTCTTTTGCTCTCCTCTCTCATCCCTTCTCTTCCATGTATACCTGTGGATCATCTTGTGCTGAAAGAAGGTGTTCGCCAAGAACAGCCCCCTCTCAGCACAGACATCCACCAGATACTCACCATTCTCATTTATTCCTTCAACACCCTATTTACCCACAACACTCCTCACTCCCTCACCTCCCACCTTTCCATTCATGTCTCCCATCATCACTATTCTCCTTCCATTATCAATTCCTCTCAGACATGCATTCAACTCTTCCCAAAACACTCTCATCTTCTCTCTCCCCGTCCTACTCTTTTCATTCACTGGTGCATAAGCATACACCCACGCATACTTCACCAAGCCAATCTTTCCAGTCATCCATACTATTCTTGACCCATTCCACCCATGTCCATCCACTCCCTTCCACACCCACGGAGACACTAACAGCGCACACCCTTCCTTCCCTCTTCCTTTACTCTTTTCATTCATACCCGTCCATATTACTCCTCCCTCCATTCCCTCCCACAGTCCATTCTCCCTTCCTTCCTGACACTCAACCACTCCACATCCTTTCACGTGTGTCTCCGTCACTCCCATCACATCCACTCTTCCTTTCTTGAAACATTCTACAATCTCTCGCCTCTTGGTCCCATCCGTCATTCCATTCACATTCACAGTTACCACTCTCATACATTCCCTCTTCCCCACTCCCTCTACAGGGCAACCCGGAGACCCTCCCCCGCCAGTAGCCATATCTGTCCACTCCCCCATTGGGGGGCCACTGATGGCTGGCAAGGCCAATGTAGTGCTCATTCCCGGAGGGACACGGCCCGTCGGCATTGTCAAAAGCTAAAAAACACGGTCAAAAATTTAAAAGAAATTATTACAAAATATAAAAACACACAATCAAAGAAATTAAGATCTTAAAACACTAAAAATACAATAAAAATACAATAGAAACCTTAAAACCTATATGTGGGGGAAGCTAGGTCTCACCCCCACACCGCCTTCCCCTTTGGCTCCACCTCCTGAATGCATAAAAACAAAGATAAGAAGAGCTGTACCCCCGAGGTCACCGCTTGGGAGGCGGGGTAAGGCTTACCTACCCTTCCTGGGGAGGGTAGGTCACCGAGGTTTTTGCTTTTCCCAATACTGATAGCACTTTTGCACAGTAGCAATCCTTGACCTTATTGGTTACGATATTGCCACTGCGCAAATTACTCCTTAAACAGTCTTAATTGTTTCATAGGTTTCTGCCGCATTTTTGCCGAGCTTGACACAAACTTTACTTTATAGCAAGCCTCCAAGCTGTCCTCATGTCCCGCCTGCATTGTGGAACCAGTTAGTTGTGACAAGTTAGTTGTGTGTGAAAGGGAAAGTTTGCAATGCTCTAGCAGCCTGACCCTTCAACATGGAAACAAAAGATTTGGCATGTCAGCTTATTATAACCATAGCAAAGATGTATTAAATTGACAGTTAACTAGGTCAATTAAAATTTATATTAAGACTTCTGGAGTGTACAGTGTTAAAGATAGGCTGGACAATTGGACTAACTGGTGTAATGATTTGGTAACGAGACAGTGAGGTTCACCTTCTACAAACCACAAACCTGAAGTGAACCTCACCTTGTCTCGTTACCAACTCGATACGCCAGTTTGTTTGATCGTCCAGCAAATCTTTAACACTGATTTCACCTTCCTGTCAGCCAATGAGGTGACGAAACATTGGATCGTGACTGTATCTCGTATGCAAGAAAATCCGTGGTGTTGACGATGGTGTGGTACTGGTACAATGACTCTATAGTGTGTCTATTGGAGTCATCGTACTGTTACCACACCATCGTCAACACCACTGATAGTCTTGCCTATAATACTAAGAGCTGCATTATCTTATATTGTCTGGTATCTGGCGCATGAAAAAGGAGAAAAGAACTACATTATTACTGATGATGTTGATGCAATGTCTATATACATGTTATAATAATGTATGATGCCTTTACATGTGTCATAAGTGGATATACAATAATGCCTTGTTTTCCACTGTTGTTATGGTTATATATTACACTGTTGGTTATGAATTTGTGTATAGTAATCCCTCTTTGTCCATTACACACCCATATACAGTATTGCCTTCTTATCCACTGGTGTTATGGGTGTGTAATGAATCTGTGTACAGTAAACCCTCTTTGTACAGTCATGGTCAATAGTCCTGCAACACCTTCCAATGAGATGGCTTCGAAAAATGATCTGAAACTATAGCTGTTAACTCTGCAATATTGGTTCATAAGATTAATTCAAATGGCTCGCATTTATTCTCCAGGTTGCAGGACTTTTGACCATGACTGTACATTGCAAACCTATAAACCCCATGGAGAACGAGGGTTTACTGATCACAGATTCATTACAAACAGTACTGTAAAATACACACCCATAAAAACAGTGTCAAGCGAGGGATTACATACAACAACTACATTATCACTGTACAGAATAATATGTTTATATACAACACTACAATGTCACTATACAGACTCATAAATGGATATACAACACAATAATGTCACTCTGTGTGTTTTCAGAACCTTGGGTCACTGGTGAAAATGCCGTACGGGTGTGGAGAACAGAATATGCTCAACTTTTCTCCCAACATCTTCATTCTTCAGTACTTGGAAGCCTCTGGACAAACCACACCGGAGATTGCAGAGAAGGCCATTGATTATATGAAACAAGGTAGGCAGAATATACGGTTGGGGATGGAGTATATGAAGCAAGGTTAGGGAGAAATGTACAGTGTGGCAGGGGATGGAATGTAGGAAGTAAGTAAGGTATGGTTGGCTTGATTTGGTTTGAATTGGGTTGGGTTGGGTCAGGTCAGGTTAAGGTCAGGGTAGGTTGAGTCGAGTTAGGTTAGGTTAGGGTATATTTTGGCTAGGGTAGGTTAGTTTAAAATAGGTTGGGTTGGGTTGAGTTGGAATGGGATGGGTGAAGCAAAATTATGAAAAAAAATAGGTTAGGTCAGGTTAAGGTTAGATTGGGTTGTGTTAGGGTTGGGTTGGATTAGGGTTGGGTTGGGTTAGGTTAGGTTAAGGTAGGGTAGGTTAGGTTAGGTTACATTGGGCTGGGTTGAGTTGGACCGGGTTAGGTTGGGTTGGGGTTGGGTTAGATTGGGTTAGGGTTGGGTTGGGTTGGGTTAAGTTGGGTGAAGTATGGTTAGTTTATATTTGGTTGGTTTAGGGTAGGTTAAGTTAGGTTAGGTTGGGTTGGACTGGGTAGGGTCGGGTCAGGTTAAGGTAGGTTCGGTTGGTTTAGTTTGGTTTGGTTAGGTTGGATTAGGTTAGGCTGGGTAGGGTCAGGCTAAGGTAGGTTAGGTTGGTTTGGTTTAGTTTGGTTAGGTTGGGTTCGGTGAAGCAAGGTTAGGTTGGGTTGGGTTGGGTTGGGCTGGGATAGGTTAAGTTTGGCTTGGTTTGGTTAGGGTTGATTAGGCAGAGTGGGTGGATGGGGATGTAATATAGAAAGTAAGGTTAGGTTAGGTGAAGTAAGGTCAGATTAGGGAGAATGTATGGTAGGTCATTGAGTATATGAATTAAGGTAATAGATGATTATCACAGGTTTGCATAAAAAAACGCCTTTCAAAAGAAACAAATTGGGAAGGTGTAATGACCAGTGTTTGTTCTTTAGGATTTACAAGGTTGATTTACAGTGTTAGTGGAAAAAAAAAGTGTTTGAGGCCAGGAGATGAATGTACAGTCGTCTCCACTCGTAACGAGTACAGTGTCCAGTTAATTTAGCGAAATGTGGCACCACTGTGTTTGTTTACTCGTAGTAAAAGTAAATGAATGGACAAAACAGACCATTTTGAATTACTCCCCTATATGTAAACAAACACAGTGGTGCCACATTTTGTGAAACCCACCCAACTCTGTGTTCATTACTAGTGGAGGCAACTGTATATAATACTGTGATACCTTTGTTATCCATACTAAGGGTTTACTGTCACTACTCGGGGTACCAGTGAAAGCTCTTGTACAAACATGGTGTTGGTTTGATGGATTGAGACAATTCTAAGGGGGAAACACAGTGTTTGCTTGTAAATCTGGAGCAACTGATTCCTCCAAGCTTTTCTCAGCAACAGGACATCATTATTTTTTGTTAATTTGGTCCTGTGTCCTGGCATACTGTGGAGGAATCAAGGTGATCTAACGACCAGAACCCGGCACTGCTTTGAAACCATAATACACACTCCTACTTCAAGACAAACAAAATGAACCACTGCATTGAAATTAACCTGAAATATTTTGTTGGTGTGCTTGATCAGTAATGCAATCATACCAACAAGTACAAACTCTGAGATGCTTTGTAAAGACAGGCCATGGTATCTGCTAGTGACATTTTTTTATTTTTCCAGGTTACCAGCGAGAACTCCGGTACAGACATCGTGTTGGTTCATACAGTGCCTTTGGTAGTTCTGATGCAGAAGGGTCCACTTGGCTCACCGCATTTGTTCTCAAGTCCTTTGCTCTGGCCAGACAGTTTATTCAGGTGAGGATAATTAATAGATGTACACTCGTGATACGTAATCCCTGACCAGAGACGAGCAGCAGGCACCACACATACCCTGCATTCAAACTCAGCCTCTGTATGTGCACTGAGTGAGGAAATTTGGCATCTCATAATATAGGGGGATGGGGTTGGGGTTTGGGGGACTCGTCACTGAATCTTGATATTCAGTGAGTGTGTGTGTGTGTATTTACTATCAGAGGGAGGTCCTGTGTATTTATGTATGTCTGTATACTTAGAGCAAGTGTAGTGAGTGGTGCTTTTCTCTTAATTTTCAGAGATGCCAAATGCTGCCAAACGAGTTAAAAAAGTTCTGTCTGGAGTTCTACATTTCCTATTGTACTGTATGCTTATGGTCTTTACAAATAGTTGTGGATGTTAATATAGTTAACGATCCATCAAAAATTGCCGGAATTTTATTTTGCCAACTGTACAGTCGGCGGCAAAAGTCCTGTCGCCTCGCTTGCTTCACCGAGGCACACGATGTTCATAGACTCGAGATTATTAGATGTAGAAAACGTGCGTATTTCTCGAGTCCATGAACACTGCTTGTCTTGGTGAAGCAGGTGTGGCGACAGGACTTCTACCGCCGACTGTACTATGGTGCACAAATGTTGGTTCCTTCAGCCAACCACATTGTGTCTAATTTCTCTGGTTTAAACCATCAAGCACAGTTTACCATCTACCCTCTGTTGTTTAGTCATTGAAACCACAGGTGCTTCAGTTATAGTGTGGCTGAATGAGGGAACCAGCTTTTGTCCACCATACTATAGTACAGTTGTATCCACTTGTAACGAGCATAGTGTCCGGTGGGTGTGTTTGATGAAATATGGCACCACTGTGTTTGTTTATAAAGTGTCCTTATGGTGGATACTATAGCAGGAGTGAGTTCTCTCCATTCATTTACTATTACTACGAGTATACAAACACAGTGGTACTACATTTCACCAAACCCCACCGGAAGCTGTGCTCGTTACTACTGGAGACAACTGTATAAGTATAAACATACTCTGGTAGTTGTACAGTACACTTGTTCATGTGTAAAATATCACTACAAAACAACATTGAACAAACTGTGTACTTACTTGGTTCATGCATTAAATATATTTATTCCTTCCCTATATTTAGTAATTAATTATTTAACTCTGTTCTTCCTGTACTGTAGACCCTCTATATACAAAGAATTTATATTTGTATCCAACACTTCAATTTACACTCAGTCCCTCGTTGAAGACCACCAAATGTTATCCCAGGCTTCTGCTACTCATTACTATACAAATTAAGTTATTTACTGAAAATGTGTTAACCTTTACATTTAATGTATTCACTCACTCAGCATCTTGGGTAATCAATGTTTAGACTATTGATTTTTTTTTTTTTTTTTATCAGGTTGACAGCGAGGACATCAACATGAGCCGGGAATGGTTACGCAGCCAACAGATGGAAAACGGATGCTTCCAGTCGAGAGGAAAGGTGTTCCACAAAGGAATGAAGGTAATTACATAGCCAATAAGCTGGCCTATTATATTATGTATTAAATATAGCAGATTTGGGTTCCAATTCTATGCCTAACCTTTATGCTCATGGGATAACATATTGTCATTAATATTGTAGTAGCAGTTATATATCTGATAAAATAAGATTTGTGTCTAATTGTAGTCACATGTGTATTGTTATTAATAGTAATAGTCACATAACTGATAGAATATAGTTGTCTGTCAAATTTTAGTCTATACAGTAATCCTTTGATTGCACAGTTTTTATGAGTGTGTATTATACTGTTTTGTATGAATTCGTGTACAGGAAACCCTCATTATCCACTGGGTTAATGGGTATGTAATGTATAAAGAGGGTTTACTAAACACTTATTCATTACATCAGTGCACCACACACCCATAAAACCAACAGTGTAGAACAGGGAAGTTACTGTATGTACAAGTATTTATCTAAAGGTAAGCATCATGTGAATATTCCAGGGAGGCCTTGACAATGGCGGTTCTCCTGTACCTTTGGCTGCATACATTCTGGTGTCTCTGTTGGAGTCTGGTGAATTGTCCACGTCTCGTACTGTGTCAGAGGCAGCCTTTTGTCTACTGGCTGACAACACACAGGACCCCTACACCTTGGCTCTCAAATCCTATGCCTTGGCTTTGGCTTCTGCCCCCGAGGCTGAAACGGTCGTACAACAACTGATAGCTCTGGCAACTGTCACTCCCACCTCAATGTACTGGGACCTTCCAGCTGGCTCAGGTGGGTTACAATTATATACTACGGTACGCCCTCCATATAAAATGATTAAGCTTATCACTATCCTTTTAACTCAGGCTTAGTTGTTGTTGTTGTTGTTGATGTTATCCAGGGGCAGAATGGCCTCCTGCCCCACAGACCCCTGGTACACTCTGGTCGCAGTGAAAAAACAAAGTAAAATATAGGAGGGGCTGGCCCTATATGCCTGGGCTACCGAAGCACATCCCAGGGAAATGGGACCAGAGCTTACTGGACCAGGGAGTCTGGGGGCCTCATTGATGAGGGGCTACATCTAACCTATTATCATTGTACTGTTAAAGGTAAGAGTAAGGGTGTGGCAGTGGAAGTAGCTGGGTATGCCATCCTTGCTATGACCACACTCGATGCTAACCTCTACCACCACAACACATTCAAGATTGTCAAGTGGATATCATCACAGAGGAATGGTCAGGGAGGATTCATCTCAACACAGGTATGTACTGGACTGTTTAGTATTTATTTAAGGTGGTAGGATACACTTTCGTATATTGGAATGCCTTGATATTTTCCGTAAACTTGACAGGCGGCTAGGCCAGATGAACTAAATTGATGGTGACCTGTTGTTGTTTGGACTAGTATAGGGGAATGAGTTTGTTCCAGACTTACCAACAACACTGTACTATACCCCCTTATAGCACTGATAAAATTCCTTGGTAATGTGGGACACTGAACTTGTTACTAACTTAAGTGTCTCATGTTAACTTACTGTAATCATACTTTCAAAGGTATTTTTCTCCTTCTATTTAAATCATATAAACCAATAATAATAAAAAAAAACTATCTTGATCTTTTTTTTTTTTACCACTACTATGACCCTTGACAGAAAGAAGTAGAAAGTTTTAGTAGGGTAAGATTCACTTCAGTCAATCCCATATATGGCCCTCTCTTGCCCACCAGTCACTCCCCTATACAAGTTATATAGAAACATTGTTGTGTGCAGTAAGTTGTGTTGAAACCTGGTTTGGCCTGTGTGTGTGTTTATGTTCTCTAATAATGCTGTACCCATTTTCCTCAAAACAACTCCCAAGCTGTGAGTTAAATTATATATTACCTTGACAGAATGGATAAGGAACAACTCGGTAAGAGGAGGGAGACTATATTGACCACATTTCACAAATTCTTCTTCAGGTCAAAGGCACATTCCTATAAGAAGCAGTAGTGAAACATTGACAATAAAGGCTCCTTCCTCCTCCTACAGTGTTGCTCCTTATCAACTCCATGGTGTATTATTATCATCAAACACAGTAATGCCATGTTTTGCAATGTTGTTATGGGTGTGATTGCACTGTTTGTAATGAATATGTATACAGTAAACCCCTTTGCAAAATACACACCCATAAACCCAGTGGTGGATAATGAGGGTTGTTGTATACAGCTTCAATACAAACAGTGCAATAAAAAAAAAAAAAAAAAAAAACCATAACAACAGTGGAAAACAAACAAGATATTACTGTACTTGATTACTATTAACCTTCCTCTTTTCACTCACTACACAGGACACAGTGGTAGCCTTACAAGCACTAGCAAGCTTTGAGTCTCACCAAGAAGTAGGTAACGGAACAGACCTGGTGGTGACGGTAGATGCGGGTCCACTGCAACATAACTTCCACATTGACAACATCAACAAGCTACTCCTGCAGTCAACTCCTTCCCTACCCTCTCTGCCTACCACCGTCTCACTGGACATGGTGGGGGAAGGTTGTGCTCTTATCCAGGTGAGGAAATGTATGTCATGGTATTCAAGATTTTGATCCATGGTGGTGTTGATGATGGCTATGTAGTTTGTCTGTGTATTCATCGTACCAGTACCAAGCCATCGTATATAAGAATATCGATGATTCCATAGACACACTACAGAGCCATCATACCGGTACCACACCATCGTTAACACCACAGATGTTCTTGCATACATCCCATTTTATAATATATCTGTGTTTGGTTTACTGTATAGATATCACAGAGAGTAATAAAACTGAGTGTGGTTTAGTTTGTAGTTAGATATCACAGTGAGCATTAATATAACTGTGTGGTTTAGTGTGTGTATAGATATCACAGTGAGTACTAATATAACTGTGTGTGGTTTAGTGTGTGTATAGATATCAGAGAGTATTAATATAACTTTGTGTGGTTTAGTGTGTGTATAGATATCACAGTGAGTATTAATACAACTGTGTTTATTACAGGCTGTTCTGAGATACAATGTGCCAGAGGACCAGGCGACGGAAGCCTTTTCCCTCAGCGTTGAGACGGGCACTAGACACGACCCCCTGTGTCTCACCAAGAGTATCAAGGTGTGTGCCTCATACCAGCTGCCAGACAACACCTCCAATATGGCTGTGGTGGAGGTCAATCTTGTGTCTGGCTATATCCCCATCAAGGCCGACCTCAAGCGCATCGTGGGTTACGGCACCGGACTCATCAAACGCTACGAGGTCGACGGAAGCCTGGTAATTATTTATTCATTCATTGGTAGTGATATTGTCCAGTGTTGTTGTTTCTGGTGCTTTTTGTCTCTTACTTTGACTGTGGTCAATTTGTTTTGGTCTGATCTCCACGAGTGGTGGATGTGGCACCTGTGCAGTACTGTTTGTTTGTCTGGTAGAGTGTACAGTCGGCAAAAAAAGTTTCGTTACCATCCTTTTAACAGTGTGATGTAATGTTGGCACACTTGACTGGTGAGTCAGGTGTGCCGTGAGTGTGTTATTATATACCTCCGCCACCCTCCCTTCCCTCAGTGTGTCATGGACAAACAAGCAGAGATGACGTTGTTTCACCCAGTGCTGTTTTTTCTGGGTATTTCACTGTTATTCTTGTTCTAAGATACTCAAACGTATTTCCTTATGTTTATTAATGAATAGTTAAATAGTTAGAGTTCTTGAACACTCAAAATTTAATCTAAAATCAGCTAATCTTTTGATATAAAAAAATTGTCACTGCCGTGGCCCGAGTATTATCGGCTCGGATGACACAAGGCACCAGCGGGGTCCCAACCCTACCAAGCTTACCGATGTTAAAATTAACGTAGGGGTGGTAACGAAACTTTTTTTGCTGACTGTACATGTATGGTAAATGTGGCATTGGCATCTAAATAGTAAAGGTACCACCACGGGTGCGTTGGAGAGGAAGGATACGAATGCTGCGTGACTCACAGAGAATTACAGTTGCTCTCAAAACCTCTATGCTCCTCCCAGGGATATTGTTAAATGAACCACTATATTATCATGTACTGTCAGTCGAGTTGACTGAATTATACTAATAATTCTACTCGTGTTGCAGTAAGGTGCATGACATTATATGTTGGATGGAAAAAATATGGTTGTCAGACAGAAAAATGCAGGTGGGGCACTTACATATAGAGGTTTGTTTGGATGGCCATCTTTGTTGTGAACTTGTCATGATATCACAGCATCACAGAGTGCTCCACCTCCTCTAGTAGCAAGGGATTCATATCGCCAACGTGCACTGTAAAGCTATAGTAATTCTATTTTGTGAAGGCGAGATGGTGTGTTCGGCTAATCTATATGTCCTTTAGCCGTGTTGACATAACTCTCAAGAGATCTGTCAATTAACCTGGGCGATCACATTTCATACACGATATGAATCCTGACATGATCATTAGCAGATGCACATTTTTCACGGGATTATCCCTGCTGCAGCATTTCACATTCATGAAATAGAACGACCTTTTAGGGACAATATTGTACCAGAAATTTCAGAGCTGATACCATACACTCTCTCTCTTTCTAAGCTTTAATAATTCACTATTCACATGCATGGTGTTAACAGGTACATTAGTTACCATCACTCAGAAAAATATTTTTACTGTTTAGAATGATCTTTGTTAAGGAGGTAGTAAAGTGTTTGTAAATTTGGAGCAGTTTATTCCTCCAAACTATTTCAAGCAATAATAGACCATCATTATTCATGTTTATCTGATCCTGTTTCCTGGCATACTTTGGAGGAATCAAGTGCTCCAATGTACCAAAAGTTTACTACCTACCCCATTAATAGAGTTCACCGTGTGTGTGTTTATCTCCCGCTCAGGTAACGTTTTATGTGGATGAGTTCACGAGAAGAGAGACCTGCCTGGAGTTTGGAATGATCCGCCACGTGGATGTGGAACACGTCAAGCCGGGCACCGTCAAAGTCTATGACTACTACCAACCTGAGTACTTCACCACCCAGGTCAGTGTTGTATATATAGTGGTGGTGGTGGTTCTTATTTTAGTAGCATGAATGTCGAACAGGTGAAGAATACCCACAATGGTACCCACAATGGCAGACGAAAACATGTATTTCCAAACACGTTCTGGCAACCACTGTCACCCTCTTCAGTGGTGAATAGTCAGAGAATGAGGGACATACTCGTAGAGGTAGAGATCCATACTCCCTCCACCATTCAGCCTTCACCCCCCCCCCCCCCCCCAATGCCATAATCACTCACCTCACCTGTACTCCCTGCCCTTCCCTTTCATTTGTATTTTGTACTGCATCACATCTCTGTTGGGCCCGCCAGCTTAGGCATAAGGCCCAAGCAGAGGTACTTTCCCCAGCAACCAAAAACAACATACTGCATCACATCTTATATAAATAGGTCTCTCTAATCATTGTATGTTACTCATTCACTGACTGTTTACCACTGAAGAGGATGACAGTGGTCACCGAAACTGTTCCAGACCTTATAGCACCAACTGGAAGTGTGAGTAGGTTTTAATGGCCTGGGAGATAGTGAGGAGCATAACAATTTAGTGCAGTATAGAAGGCCTAGGCCCTAGGCATTGGGTTGGTTCAGTTATTGGCAGCTCCTGATTTACACCCATCCCTTTGATTCCATGTATATGTCCAGTCTATTATTAAAGCCATGAGATATGTTTCTTCGAAGGCAGCAGACGAGGGGATGCTGGCTAATGGGCATGTAGTACCCCCGAGCCAACATTCCCACCGTCTGTAGTCTTCCTTGTTGTGCCACCCGATCGGGCGATCTCGTTGGCTACCCAGAAGGAATGAGATATAGTAAGAGAGAGAGACAGAACAGGCCAGGGTGTGGTAGAGGATGCCAGGTTCCTCATTTCTAGATAGAACCAGCCCTCACCAGAGCCATTCAGTGTTGTTGCCTTTACTACCTCTTTTGGAAGGTCTTTGATATGTGTTGAAGTCCATGTTATATAAATTATTCCACAAGAATTACAAGACTGCTTCATGCTGTGGGATGTAGGACCATAGGCAAGAGTGTCGGTGGCTTTGACGATGGTATGGCACCTGTACAATGGCTCTGTGGTGTGTGTATGCAGTCATCGTACCAGTACCACACCATCGTCAACGTCATAAATGTTATTGCACACGGCCCATAGTACTCCCTTGGGCCACATCTCACATAATATACTTGAACTAATGCTGCTCAGTTTTATGTTATGGCGGAAAATAACGAGTACTAGACAAGAATACAAAAGAGTGTGTTTACCTGAAGAGCTAAAAAATAACTAAAGTAAATCCTCGATATAAGATGATTATATTATATTTAGCACTATATTTTTAACATAGGTTCAGTAAATCAATTAGTGTGTATGGTAATGAAAATAGAAACCTTGGACATTTTTTAGTGTTCTTCAGTGAGGGAATGAGTGTTGTTTTTTAATTTCCTCGAGCCGTCTGGCCGAGCATCCCCACGCCCCTGAGGAAGGCCATGGTCTGAACTGGGCTTTCCCACAGTGCCTTCAGAGAGTGTATGTTGTGTTGTTGGCGAGTGTGGTTGTGTGTTGCTGTCTTCCATAATGTGTTTAATAAAATGGGGTGCTGTGTTGCATCCTGGACAGCCATCCACAGATAATGATTATGTTGTGTGTATTACAGTCATATATAATGTGTTTAATAAAATGGGGTGGACTCTGTCCTTACGAGGAAGGGAGGATTCAGATGGGTGGATGTCAGGAGGTCCTGCATGCAGCCGAGCGTTGTTCTTGAGTGTTTGGATGGATTTGTGAGTGATATGAGTATGGATATGTTTCTGGAGACTTGGTGTTGTTTTGATGTTCCTTGGCATGTGTGGGTGTTCTGCCATGTAGTGTATTGGGTGGTGTAAAATTGTGGAAGCTGCAACAAGTGTTTGTGTGCCTCTCATTTCAAAGAGGTCCTTGATCTTGATTACTTCAGTTTCATGGTGTAGGTGATCTGTAGGTGTAATTATCTTTAGGGCTCTATTCTATATGGTCTGAAGGGTATTTAGGTGTGCCTCAGTGAGGTTGGAGGCCCAGGCAAGACTTGCATAATCCATCACTGATCGGATATATTTTGTGCTGGCAAGTGATCTGAGGGTATTAAGTCTTTGTGTACATTTGTTTTTGATGGCTGTGATATGTTGTATGTTATGCCAAGTATTTTGTGTGTGTGTGTGTGTGTGTGTGTTTGTGTGGTATAGGTGTGTTGTTTATGGTTAGGTGTGGTGTGTAGCAGTGTTCTGTGTTCCAGTTGGTGAGAATTCAGGGTGACAGTTGACTTGGTGTTACTGTTGGACAGTGTGATGCTGTTTAGTGTTTTGCAGAGTTTGCTGGTGTTTGTTTTGTGATCGAGTGTGTTGACAAATCTTTGCCAATTTAATTCATGTGTTTTGGTCTTTAATTTTTTAGTTTATTTGTGTATCAAGTGCTTGTATTTGGTGTACGATGTGTTGTGCGAAAGAATTTGGGGATATGTGTCTAAGTGTGTCTCGTTGTCTGATGAGGCGTTTATTTTTCACTCAGGGACTGAGTGTAAAATGAAGAGGTGGATACAAGTATTTATTAATTGTAAAATATCAAGGTTCTACTGTAGTGCCGTACTAGAACAAAATAATATTTTAAAATGTGTTTTCCTACAGAGCTACACACTCCCTGACGAATGCCTGACCGAACCCGAACCAGTCCCAGAGATTGAGGGAATAATAGTCAGCCCCATCCGAATCGAGGGTTCCGATTACGAGTATTATGGCGAAGAAGAAATTGAACCTGTTGGAGTTGTACGTGAACCTGGTGAAGGAGGAGTTAATGAAGCTGGTGCTGGAGTCAATGAAGGGGACATAGACAACTTGTTGGCTGTACTTGATAATACTATGATGCCCTGATTGATCTCTATATATATTGCTTTTATACTCTCATATTCCTAAGGTAAATTTAAGGCTTGTCAAGTACTGTACTGCATCTACAATTATCAAGGTTATCACAGTTACCTTGGATTAAATTAAACCAGGAAACTGAACTAGACCAACAGGCATAATGGTGATGACCTGTTGCTTGGAATAGTTTGGTGGAATCAGCAGTTTTTCCAGATGTACTGTACCTACACTAATTCATTACTTGCTTATTGTGCCACTCTTTCCCAGATAAACGAATTATTGTTTCAGTCTTCAGGAACATCTCTTTATAATAAAGTAATCCCTGGTTTTGTACTGTTATTGTTATGGGTGTGTATAATACTATTTGCTATGAATCCGTGAACAGTAAACCTTCATTATTCACTTGGACTATGAGTGTGTAATGTACAGTGAAGATTTACTGTACACAGATTCATTACAAACTGTACAATACACACCCATATCACCAGCCGTACAAAACAAAGCATTACTATAACGGTTCAG
Organism: Petrolisthes cinctipes; assembly: GCA_033782935.1. Taxonomy (NCBI): domain Eukaryota; kingdom Metazoa; phylum Arthropoda; class Malacostraca; order Decapoda; family Porcellanidae; genus Petrolisthes; species Petrolisthes cinctipes. The sequence continues at coordinate 6,644 of JAWQEG010002844.1, read as the reverse complement.
AAGAAATAAACAGTTGCTTACTTTGTTTTAGCATCAATGACATTACAGAGTTTAAGAATATGCTAGGCCTCGTTCAGATGATTGCTGCACACACACACACACACACACACACATTTAATCTTTATGTACTGTACAACATAAGTGATGTCATATAACCAGTATAATTATATATTATGTGCCAATTTAATATACATTACCAGTATATGTGGTAATGTGGACTTGGGCCAACAGCCCTGTTGCATCAAACACCTTCCCCCCAATCTCCCTGGTCCAGTAAGCTCTGGTCCCATCTCCCTGGGATGTGCTTTGGTAACCCAGGCATATAGGGCCATGCAGACCCACCTTTATTTTAATTTGTTCTTATTTCACTGAGACCAGAGCGTACCAGGAGTCTGTTTGCAGGAGGCCATTCTGCCCCAGGACAACAACAATCAGTATATACAGACAGATTTAGATGTTCTCTAATTATTCATTATAGTGTACTAATATATTTGATAGAACTCATATAGTGAAGGAAGTTTTTATAACCTTTATACCTTCTTCGTCTCTCTCTCTCTCTCTCTCTCTCTCTCTCTCTCTCTCTCTCTCTCTCTCTCTCTCTCTCTCTCTCTGTTATACATGGTCTTCGTGGCCTAGAGCAGTCTTCATTCATCGTCAAGCAATAATGATAATAATAATAATAATAAAGAGGTTTTGATGTCAACATACGTGTTTGTATTTCCTGAAATTTGTATTTAGTTCCTCATGAAACAAATGGGTTGAATATTAACGAAAATGCGTTACAGTCTCCTTCACTGCCACGTTCATCACTCCAGCGTTGTCAATGTGTGTACAGTCACTCATAAAATTAAAGGCCTCCCCCCTCAGGCCAATCACCTTATACGTGTGATATCGGTTCTGGCAACAGTGTACGTGACGTCAGTGATGGCGCTTGAGAGATGAAATTGATCTGCTCGACTCATTTGGAACTAACGGCAGATGAGACGAAGCACGAGTTGGGATAATGTATCGAACAATGCAGCTTTCCTCCAAACACCATCACCTCTGACGTCAGGTACAATATATTTTATGTTCCCACACTGGACATATGCTTCATCAAGCCCGTTACCGTGGCCAAGGTCAACTGCTACTCACACACACACACATCAAATGTGTACATAAACTTCCTAAAATGGTATATAGCAATGTGTAACTAATTATCCAGGAAGAAATTACTTCTTGGCAACTTACCTAATTCACCCACCCACCTCGATCCCAACTTGCTCACGGAAGTTTATAACTCCAAGGGTCAGTATCGTCAGTTTCAATACGTTCGTTTATCAGCGTGTAGTGTATTACTTGGTCTCCCACGATTAACCCACCCTTTCTTCATGCACTATAGTAGTCAAGTTCACATTATGGCTCATTGGCAATGCCTAAACCGAATACAAGGTGGCGGACAGGAAAAAGCCTTTTGTTACAGATTTATAGCGTATATATAAAAAAAAGTTGCTTTTGCAAAGAATTATTTCTCCTGGACCTTGGATGACTGGAGACGTATTGTGTTTATAGATGAATATGCGTTCTGTGTGAGTGAATCAAAGGGTAGAACGTGTGGCGTGGAAGAAACTCTGATCCCTGTAACCCGAAGTTCACGAGAAAGACTGTCCAGCACCCTGCCTCCCTTCTGGTATGGGGGGCGTTTTCTTATGGAGGAGCAGCCGACCATATAATATTCTTGAAAGGCCAGACTGTCACAAAAGACGTTTATCTTCACCTCATAGACGATAATTTGAGTGAATGTCTTGCAGTTACTGGCTCTGAAGTGCTTCACACGGCCCAACCCGTAAAACAATGGCTTCACACAAATGTATTAAATTATATTTCTGATTGGTTAACCGTTAAGTAGTAGTAATGATATTTCACCTATTGAGAACCACTGATATATTATGAAACAAAATTTAACAAGTGAAAACACATCCATCGTGACCAAATTGGAGATTGCCCTTCGTCGTACGTTGAGCAGCATTTTTCCAAGTAGGCTGTATACTCACAGGAAACTTGTTGACATTATTCCGGATCGTCTTTTGGAAGTGCGAAAACGCAGAGGTTATCCAATCAACAAGCAAAGAGATAAATGGTGAGTGTTCAAGTAAAAAGTAGGTGTATTATTATTATCAGGATTTTATTTAAGTATAAAGTTTTATTTTGGTGAGGACATGTCGAGATTCACTGAAGGTATATATGTATGTATGTGTGTATACAGAAAAACAATTAAAATTTAAAAGTAATATTAATATAAAACTTGTTGTTTATAGATAGCTATATGTATTTAGATATGTATGTATATTTGAGTAAGTGTGAGTGAATACTGTATGTGTGTTATTAGGTGTGTATGTGTTGTTGTAGATGTGCATATTATATTGTATTATGTGTGAATGTATGTGTGTACTCCTGTATGTTTGTGTGTATATTATCTACAGTACATAGACGATTATACAGCAGTCAGCTGGTACGCACACCAATTTTCTCTCTCTCTCTCTCTCTCTCTCTCTCTACATCACACCCACATACACGCGCTCTCTCTCTCTCTCTCTCTCTACATCACACCCACATACACTCACTCTCTCTCTCTCTCTCTCTCTCTCTCTCCACATCACACCCACATACAAGCTCTCTCTCTCTCCACTTCACATCCACACACACACACACACACACACGCTATCTCTCTCTCTTTCCTACACACTCTCTCTCTCTCTCTCTCTCTCTCTCTCTCTCCTTCACACACACACACACACACACACACACACACACACACACACACACAGTAACACACACGGGGGTCAGCACTTCACACCTACACACACACAAACACGGGGTCAGCACTTCACACCTACACACACACACACACACGGGGTCAGCACTTCACACCAACACACACACACACGGGGGTCAGCACTTCACACCTACACATACGCACACATACACGGGGGTCAGCACTTCACACCTACACACACACACACACACACGGGGTCAGCACTTCACACACACACACACGGAGTCAGCACTTCACACCTACACATACACACGGGGGTCAGCACTTCACACCTACACACACACACACACACACGGGGTCAGCACTTCACACCTACACATACACACGGGGGTCAGCACTTCACACCTACACACACACACACACACACGGGGTCAGCACTTCACACCTACACATACACATGGGGGTCAGCACTTCACACACACGGCTGCTGCACAAAGTCTAGACAGAAACCTCTATTGTTGAGTTCAGCAGGACTGGCGCTGCCCTCAGTTGCATCGGTGTGATAGACTATACGGAACGGACGAACATAACCTGTAAACAACACACACATATATATATATATATAAACATAAGGTAAACTTCTATAACTATAATATTTCTCTCTCTCTCTCTCTCTCTCTCTCTGAAATATTATTAAGTTATGTGTTGTGTGTACAGTAAATAACACACACATATACAAACACTAACTGAATTACTATTATGTGTTGTGTGTACAGTAAACAACACACATACACACATTAACTGAATTATAAAGTTATATGTCATGTGTACAGTTGCCGACGAATGGATCGAGGACAAGTAGCTTATAAATGTGGGGGTAGTATGACTTTCCCACTTGGCAACACTGTTCTTCATATTATGAATCTTTAACACGGGTTTATTCGTCTGGCGGATCAAACCGATTTTGGAGATTTGTCGAGATGAAAACAATGGCACTGCCACTTTATCTGCAATGTCATGAACCACATTTGTTTCACGTGTTCGTGAACAAATCAAATCCCATTAAATTCCATTTTATCTCAAGTTTTCCATCTAAGCTCCTTTTCCTCGCTCAATGACCCGCTTCACGTACATATTTTCTCATCTTAGTGTTACATAATCATGTTTTGGTGCTAGTTTCACCATATATTAGTTAAATAACAATGGGTAACACAATTTCACCACTGAATGGCACATTTCACAATGCAAACAGAAATATGATCAAAATCTATCGGGTGTATTTATGGTCTTACGTTTCTCTCTCTGCAGTATATCTTTGAGCAATCTGTTCCTGTTTGTTCCCTGGCATTAGGCTACTTTAGAGGAATAGGGGAGCCCACTCTTTGAGTGATGTTGCCAGATGGTGGTCTATTTTTTATCTGCGACTTTTTAAGTGCTGGACATGGGTAACTTACTAACGCTTTCAGGGCCCGTGTCGCACTGTTTTTCGGGAATAGCTCTGTAACTAAAGGTTGGATCAGTATGATGTTTTGCCACGGGTTATTTCACACCTTCCGCTAATTTTTGGCACTATAATGGCTTACTAAAAGTGAATAATTAAGGCACTTGTCCCCGAGAAATGCGTCATTTTTATGAAATTTAACACTGGGATACGAACGATCATAGTGTGACGTCATACCACGTCAGTCCACAGGCTCCACCCATCCCCTTCTTTCTCTCCCCCCACCCTACACACTCTCTCTCTCTCTCTCTCTGGTCTCGAAACTTTGTTCAAAAATACAACACGGTCACAAGCTTTGTCATATATATATATATATATATATATATATATATATATATATATATTGGAGGCATTTATTATGTGTATTGGTAAACTATTATCTGATGGTGTCACTGACAGATCAGGGCGGACGTAGGGTTAATTATTATTACAACATATATAATTAAATACTGAAGCTTTATTTCATGTAAGACAAACTGGTTTTGGTGCTGATGCAGTATTCGAAAATCGTGTTTCTCACATGAATGAATGTATCATTATTTGGATATATGTATTGTAATATTGTTATTTTAATATGTCCATAATGTTTATAACATGTTACTCATTATCAATATAATACGTTTACTAACATGATATTTATTAGAGAACAGTTAAACCTGCATATTGACAAATTATAATTGGGTTTGTTTCGCCCGAGCAGACGACTGAATTTCTGCGGTTCAATTCATAGCTGCCACTGTTACCAGATACAACACCAGCATATTGGTGGATGAGGTGGCCTCGAGTCATATGTGTGCAACTGTACATAGAGTACAGCCGCATGACAAAAGCGTTCCTACAGCCACGAGGACAATGTAACATCTTCGTCATGACGGACACGGTTGGCTCTCACACAGCATCTGACTGTGTGTAAAGCACTTCGTCCATGTGTACCCATTTCACACGAATGAAACACACCACTCCTGAATACCAACAAAGCATTGCTATCCCGTCATGCACTGGCGTTATCGTACACAACTCTACCATATATATATATATATCCTCATTGTTATGTATCACTATATGATAATAAGTGATAACAATAATATTAAAACATAATTCCTGCTAGCATTATATACATATACATATTTTTAGGACTAAAGCTTGTGACCGTGTTGTATTTTCGAACAAAGTTTCGAGACCAGAGAGAGAGAAAGAGAGTAGGGTGGGGAGAGAAAGAAGGGGGATGGGTGGAGCCTGTGGACTGACGTGGTATGACGTCACACTATGATCGTTCGTTATCCCAGTGTTAAATTTCATAAAAATGACGCATTTCTCGGGGACAAGTGCCTTAATTATTCACTTTTAGTAATCCATTATAGTGCCAAAAATTAGCGGAAGGTGTGAAATAACCCGTGGCAAAACATCATACTGATCCAACCTTTAGTTACAGAGTTATTCCCGAAAAAACAGTGCGACACGGGCCCTGAAAGCGTTAGTAGTTAAATTTCATACCTTATTTTACACTAGAAAATTAGCGTTCTAGTTCACGACCTTTTACTTAGATGTATAAAAAAATACATACTTTTGTGTTTTCGCATAATATATGCTGAATATACTATATTTTTCATATAAATTAGTAAATAGTAAAAGTCGAAATGTGTGCATTAAGCGGCTTTCACGAACTGCATGAGTATAACAGTCTACAAATATTAACAATTGTATTTAGCATGACCCATACCATGAAGCGGAAAATGTTTAAAATGCCATAATTTTCACATTTATTAGCATTAGAAATATGCATACCTTGCGCTGCCAGACGCATGAAGAGGTGAAAGCAAGGCTAACTGAATGTATGGATACGCGGGGATCGCACACTGGTTGCTGCAGCAGCAGAGAACGTATCGTACGGAGACCCCAATATATTATCAACATCTTATTGTGATTTAGTACTGTTATTATCATTGACGACGTAAAATGTAAAATATAATTATAAAAGGCCTGTATAAGTTTGTATATCATTCTAATTTTGTTATCTTTGCGTATAAGCAGACTAAAAAGCCTCTTCTGAAATAATAGGAGATATATTTTTTATTCATGGCTGTATTCGTATGAAAATAAGTCCAAGATAAGTTAAAAATATATAAAAAATATTGAATAAGTTATAATAAGTCGTTCCACAATAGGAAGCCCAATATAACTTTGCCCGACATAGGACATTTTTTCCAGCCTAGAAATCACCATCAAAATGCCGTTTGGCAACTCGCCTTAAAGTGTGGGCTCGCCTATTAAGGCGATTTACTGTACCATATGCATACTGTCCCCTTATTTCAAATGCTAAACTAATCCGACTATCAATGGTAAATAGATCAATTGCTGTTATCAAGGGTATGGTGGTAAAACTAGTTA
>JAWQEG010002843.1:0-32469 GCA_033782935.1 Petrolisthes cinctipes | reverse complement strand
GGTTAGGTTAGGTTAGGTTAGGTTTATCATATTAAGGTTAGGTTAGGTTTATTATATTTAGGTTAGGTTAGGTTAGGTTAGGTTAGGTTAAGTTTATTTTATTAAGGTTAGGTTAGGTTAGGTTAGGTTTATTATATTAAGGTTAGGTTAGGTTAGGTTAGGTTAGGTTTATTATATTAAGGTTAGGTTAGGTTAGGTTATGTTTATTATATTAAGGTTAGGTTAGGTTAGGTTAGGTTAGGTTTATTATATTAAGGTTAGGTTAGGTTAGAGTAGGTTAGGTTAGGTTAGAGTAGGTTAGGTTTGGTTAGGTTAGGTTAGGTTAGGCTAGGTTTATTATATTAAGGTTAGGTTAGGTTAGGTTAGGTTTATTATATTAAGGTTAGGTTAGGTTAGGTTAGGTTAGGTTAGGTTAGGTTAGGTTTATTATATTAAGGTTAGGTTAGGTTAGGTTAGGTTAGGTTAAGTTAGGTTTATTATATTAAGGTTAGGTTAGGTTAGGTTAGGTTTATTATATTAAGGTTAGGTTAGGTTAGGTTAGGTTAGGTTAGGTTAGGTTAGGTTAGGTTTATTATATTAAGGTTAGGTTAGGTTAGGTTTCTTCTATTAAGGTTAGGTTAGGTTTATTATATTAATGTTAGGTCAGGTTAGGTTAGGTTAGGTTTATCATATTAAGGTTAGGTTAGGTTAGGTTAGGTTTATTATATTAAGGTAAGGTTAGGTTAGGTTAGGTTAGGTTAGGTTAGGTTAGGTTAGGTTTATTATATTAAGGTTAGGTTAGGTTAGGTTAGGTTAGGTTAGGTAAGGTTAGGTTAGGTTTATCATATTAAGGGTTGTAGTCGTGGTATTAAGTGTTTTCCTTGGCCCCTCTGCTCTTTCTTCTTATCCCATTCATCATATTTTTTCTTCTCCCTTTGCTATAATATCTCCTCTCTCCCTTTTCCTTAACCTATCTCCTCCTCTCCTCCCCTCACTCCTCTTCCTCGTTCTATTATCCCCCTCCCCTCTCATCTCCTCGGTTCACTCCCTCTTCTGTTAACTCCTCTCCCCCTTCGCCACCACTACTCTTTCCTCTTCCCCCTTCCTTATCCCCCCTACCCCCTTCTACTATCTCCTCTCCCCCTTCCCCCACCACTACTCCTTCACCTTCCCCACCACTCCTCCTACTTCCCATTCCCCCTCCCTTATCCCCTCTACCTCTCTCCTCTTTTCCCCTTCCAGTATCTCCTCTCCCTCCTCTCACCACTCCTACTTCCCCTTCCCCTTCCCTTATCCCCCCTACCCCTCCCCACCACTCCTCCTCTCCCCCCACCACTCCTACTTCCCCTTCCCCCTCTCTTATCCCCCCTACCCCCTTCTGCTATCTCCTCTTCCCTCCTCTCCTCCCACCACTCCCCCTTATTCCCCTCCTTCCCCACCCACCCACCACCACAACAAGGACTGGCCACCATTGATTGTCCAACACAGCATCACCACCATCAACATTTGCATACACACACACACACACACACACATTTACATAAAGACGAAATGCTGACAGTACAGTATATAGAGAACCCCATGGCAGTCACATACACGTGGTCTCAGTCACCACACCCAACCTGGTTTAGTTAAGGTGGTCTTTTTTTTTTTTTTTTTTTTTTTGAGTGCCTTGATTCCTCCAAAGTATGCCAGGAAACAGTACCAGATGAACAAAAATAATGGTATCCTGTTGCTTGGAATAGTTTGGAGGATTCAGTTGCTCCAGATTTCTCTTTGAAGTAAGGGGGCTGGTCTTTGAAGTTTGGGGGTTGGTCTTTGAAGTAAGGGGGCTGGTCTTTGAAGTTTGGGGGTTGGTCTTTGAAGTAAGGGGGCTGGTCTTTGAAGTTTGGGGGTTGGTCTTTGGAGTAAGGGGGTTGGTCTTTGAATTAAGGGGGTTGGTCTTTGAATTAAGGGGGTTGGTCTTTGAATTAAGGGGGTTGGTCTTTGAAGTAAGGGGGCTGGTCTTTGAAGTAAGGGGGTTGGTCTTTGAAGTAAGGGGGCTGGTCTTTGAAGTTAGGGGGTTGGTCTTTGAAGTAAGGGGGTTGGTCTTTGAAGTAAGGGGGTTGGTCTTTGAAGTAAGGAGGTTGGTCTTTGAAGTTAAGGGGTTGGTCTTTGAATTAAGGGGGTTGGTCTTTGAAGTTAGGGGGTTGATCTTTGAAGTAAGGGGGTTGGTCTTTGAAGTTAGGGGGGTTGGTCTTTTGTTGTGGGTATTATGCATCTATACTTTCTCTGCCTCGGATTCTATAGATGAGATAAAGACCCGAATTAATATATATCATAGGTTACATGCATCTATACTTTCTCAGCCTCGGATCCTAAAGAGAGGAAGAAAGACCCGTGAATTATAGCAGTTAGAAGGACCCGTGAATTATAGGAATTAGAAAGACCCGTGAATTATAGCACATAGAAGGACCCGTGAATTATACCAGGGAGAAGGACCCGTGTGAATTATAGCAGTTAGAAGTACCCGTGAATTATAGCAGATAGAAGGACCCGTGTATTATAGCAGCTAGAAGGACCCGTGAATTATAGCAGCGAGAAAAACCCGTGAATTATAACAGATAGAAGTACCCGTGAATTATAGCAGTTAGAAGGACCCGTGAATTATAGCATGCTAGAAGGACCCGTGAATTATAGCAGGAAGGAAGGCAGGAAGGCAGGCAGTGAGTGAGTGAGTTTGTCCCTTCCTCCTTCACCTGGTCTTAATTAATTAGCACTGAGACGCATGCAGGGTAACAGATAACAAAGGCGGCCAGTTCAAAGGAGGAAGGAAGGAAGGAAGGAAGTGTGGGACCTGCAGGCGATTCAAGATTTTCGACTTGAGATCAAACTCCGACTGGCTAATGGCGATATCAGTTAATAGGAGAGGAAAGGAGAGGAGGTCTTGTATGCGTCTTGTCACCTGTCTTTCTCTTTCATTCATTATCATCCCATCGTCTTGTCAGAATATGGATATGATGTGATGGTGTTGGCTGTGTTGTTGATCATGCTTCCAGTGTAGTAATGATAATAAAACTACTACTACTACTACTACTACTACTACTACTATTACTACTACTACTACTACTACTACTATTACTACTACTACTACTACTACTACTACTACTATTATTATTACTTCTACTACTACTACTACTACTACTATCAAATTCAGTGTTAAGATGCAGTTTCTCCTTCATTCACTGTTATATTATGATGCAGATTTTCTTTCTTTCATTCATTCATTGTTGTTGTGTGTTATTCCCAAATACTAACTAACAGATCTTCTACATTAGGTCCATGGTGTCCAGATTGAAGGTTTTGATTGATTGACTGAATGATATTAGGCTCCACAACAGAGAGGCCATAATTATCGAGGCCGAGGAAGAAGGTGATTGAGAGGTGGAACAGTATAAACACAAAAGGTATTAGATAAAAAGAGGGACAGTTGGAGAAGTGGGCATCCCTTTTAGTCGCCTTTTAAGACAATCAGGGATACTGGAGTGGGGAGGTATTGATAGCCTCCTCCTCCTACAGTATATGAAGGCTTTGTAAACACCGTAAAATGTGTGTGTGTACTGTGACCCTCTCTATCTAGAAATATTTGTTTTATCATATGTTCATCTGTATGCAAGGTGAAAAGTGGAAAGGCAAGGTGGGAGTGCAAGGTGGAGGGGAAGACAGAAGTACAAGACGGAAGGGCAAGGTGGAAGGGCAAGGTGGAAGATGGAAGAGGAAGACGCAAGAGGAAGATGCATGGATGGGGAGGACGGAAGGGGAAAACAGGATTAGTGAGGGTGATTTGGACAGATGAGGTCGCTATAAGGGAAGAAGAGCCTGAGGGGAGAAGGTGGCAGGTAGGAGAGGGGAAAGACATTTAGGAAGGACACGAGGAGAAGGAACTCAAGTGGCAATAACATGTTCAAGATAATATGGTACAGTCTTGAACATAACTTACCTACCTACTGTACCTACCTATCTACATACCTATCTACATACAGTCTTGAACATAACTTACCTACCTACCTATCTACATACAGTCTTGAATATAACTTACCTACCTACCTATCTACCTACTCCACTACCTACTTCACTACCTACCTGTCTACCTACCTACCTATCTACATACTCCACTACCTACCTACTGTACCTACCTACTCCATTACATACCTACCTACCTACCTACTACACTACCTACCTACCTACCTACTGCACCTACTCTACTACCTACCTACCTACTCCCCTACCTACCTACCTACCTACCTACCTACCCAAAAATCATATTATAGTACTAAGCTTATTGATGTACAGTCGTGGTCAGTAATTATCATCCACATATGGGTGACTCACACGATTTGCTGTCTAATGTTTTCATGTTCACATAATTATAATGTTGTTATTTTAAGTAGTGTAAGTAGTAAATAAAAATGTGTGCGTGTGTGTGTGTGTGTGTGTGTGTGTGTGTGTGTGTGTGTGTGTGTATGTGTGTGTGTGTGTGTGTGTGTGTGTGTATGTGTGTGTGTGTGTGTGTGTGTGTGTGTGTGTGTGTGTGTGTGTGTGTGTAGTAGTAGTAGTAGTAGTAGTAGTAGTAGTAGTAGTAAATCAATAGATGGTACTTTACCTATTTATAGATAATTATTTTTATTACTACTGTACTGTCGTTACCAGACATAAAAATAAAAATCCCCATTCAGTTATTGATTGATTGATATTAGGCGCCGGAACAGCGAGGTCATATAGTGCCAGAAGAGGCGATAGATGATAGAGAGGTGGCACAGCTGCAGAGAGGAAAGGGTTCAGCTCAGGTCCGAAGTGGCGCCAAAATGTTAATAGCACTGATCACATAATAGCAGGTATTACCCACCTATGGCTACGGGGAATTAGAAAATGATAAACTCGAAATATTCTATTCTATTCACAATTGGCTTAGTTACCCATATAAATACATTGTTTTCTTTGTTATAATAGTGAAAGAAAACAATAATAAATATGGTTAACTAAACAATATGTGTACAGTACTCTATAATAAAAATAATAATTGTATTTTTAGTATATATATAAATTTACATAATAGATTTTCACTCCCTCAGAGAGAGAGAGAGAGAGAGAGAGAGAGAGAGAGAGAGAGAGAGAGTGCTCCTTGATATGCCATGAAACAAGTTCCTTAAATATAGGTGTGTGTGTGTGTGTTTCGGGGGTCTACAGGAAGCACTCACTATCCTCCAATTTCCTCACTACTACAAAACGGGGTCCCTTAACGTATTACATAACATAACAGGATTGATTGATTGAAATTAGGCGCCGCAACAGCGAGATCATATGGCGCCCGAGGAAGAAGGTGATTGAGAGATGAGACAGCCCAAAACAAGATAGCCAACTGTACTGTATTAATTGCATAATAAATGAGTGTTGGTTAATTAATATCACAAGAATCACACGAAAAATTGTAGGAAAAGGTAATGTTCTGTCAGGAAAACTTTTAAAACGTAACCAAGCTTAGCCTAACAACCAAACTTAACCTAACCTAACCAAACTTAGCCTAACCTAACCTAACTTAATCTAACCTAACCCCATTTGGACTGTCGCGACCTCTGGGGTTAGGTTAGGTCAGGTCAGGTAGAGTTGTTTCCTCTTAATAATTTCGTAAAAAATGAAAAGACATACATTAAATAAGTTAGATATGTCCAGACAGCTTTGTAACAACTACTGTACTAAATATTATTAGTCATCAGTCAAAGTTTGGAAGACCTAAAGTTGGGGGGGGGGGGGAGGATTCTTGTGGGAGAAGTGAAAGGTCTCTGATTATTTCAAACTTCCAAGAAACAGATGCCCTCAATGGTACTAATAGGGAAACTGTTTCGTGACATATACTGTAGTTTAGAAGAATACAAAGACCTTCCAATTTACCAACACAACAAACCTGCCTGCCTGCCCTTATGGAGTGCATGGCAGATAGAATTGATTGATTGATTGATATTAGGCGCCGCAACAGCGAGGTCATATAGCGCCAGAAAAAGGGGATAGAGAGGTTTGACAGCAAGCAAGAAGGAAATAGGAAGAAAGGAAGGGCAGTTGAAAAACTGAAACCTAGTGGCTGGGGCCGATGGGGCGCTAAAATTCTTAAAGTATTGCCTACATCACTACAGGCAATACGGGGTGGCAGATAGAAGTTACTTAAGCATGAGAATTGGATAAGATCAATCTATAAATATAATACACGAGAAAAAAGGCAGATTAGGAACAGGTCAAGGGTACTAATGTCAACCTACCTTAATATATTCTGGTAATACGGATGGAAGATGTACAGTATGTACAGTCACGAGCTGATGGAACGAACACACTTGAAACGGGCCCCGCACTGAGCATAAGGTAAGATGTTTAGTGGCATGAGATGCCTAATGCTTGATATGGGGTTCGTTTCAAGTGTGTCCCTTCCATCAGCTCGCGACTGTACAGCCAAGGAAATCTACAGTAGGTGTGTGTGTTTCGTGGCAGTTTTTGAAGCACTCATTTACCTCCAATTTTTTCTGACTACAGTACATTACAGGGTCCTTAATTAACACTATCACGACACCAAGTTAGTTGTTATAAGATTACTGTAACTTGAACACACGATAATCCGAGCAAGACTGAGACTGAGAGATGTAAAGATGTTCCTTCCAGTAGTTCCTGTTCTACGAGTCTACATACCTAAGTCTTTGGTGTGGAGTCAGGAAGGAAACAGCTGCATGTGTACAGTCAGTAACCAGCGCCACCATCGCCATCTATTGGTGGAGATTCACAACTTTCCTCGTGGGACAATAATGATACCTATTGCTTTAGTTTAGAAGGATAGATATTTTATTCTTAATTTGTATTTTGTATTATATGTATTTATGTTGTTTTGGTCTTAATTAACATGTTTTTAAATTAGTATAGGATTTTTTGTATTCATTTGTAACATAATGATGATATTTAAAGGGAGATTCTGTTGTTGGTGAATTGGAAGGCTACTGATTCCTCCAAACTATGCCACGAAACAGACGACCTTAATGTTACGAATAGGGGATCTGTTTCGTGGCATAGTTTGGAGGAATCAGTAGCCCTTCCATTCCACCAACAAGAGAATCTCCACTTAAAAGGAGGAAATTTTATGTTGGTAAATCTGGAGCAACTGAATCCTCCAAACTATTCCAAGCAACAGAACACCATTATTTTTGTTCATCTGGACTTGTTTCCTGGCATATTTTGGAGGAATCAAGACACTCCAATGTACCAAAAAAGAATTACCACCTTAACGCCTTACCAACCTCACTGTGAATTGTGAACCCGAGAATTGAAGCACTTACTACAGTTCGAACCATAAAGGGGCCTCATTACTAAGTGCTTCAGGTTTACAGGGCAAGGTTTCATGGTTCACTGTGAGGCGTCAATACCTTACAAAGTCCGTGTATCATATGGGTGTAGTGTTCTGTACAGTCACGAGCACTAATAAGTATACAGCTTTGCATGGTTGAAGCTTTGAACAGTCCAAATCACCAGCGAACTAATTCCAATGGAGATCTTCTTATTGTGGATTTATTTTACTGTCTCTAGGTATTCGAAGCACACCTGCATACTTATTAGTGCTCGTGACTGTACACTATAACAACATCGTCACTGCTCACTTTATTAATTACTGCTATTAATTAAATATATCGAAGGGGCTAGACTCTTAATTTTCATATCCCATCATCATGTAAAAATGAATACGTAACATTATGAGTAAAGATAATATGAATAAAGATAATAAGCCACAATACTGTTTTTGTTTTGTTTATAAGGACAAAATTATAATCACGTCAAACCAAACAATTATTATATTTTCAATTAATTCGACACCCAAACAATCTCTACCATTTTTTGTGGTGTTTACGAAAGGTGAATGAGATAAAAAGAAGAACATATCTGACGTATCACTGACATACATACATACCTAGTTTAATTTAAATGATAATAGTACTAACATTATCTGTATTATCTGTAGTTCCCACAATTCAGCTTTTAATTGTTTGCTTGTGTTTGTTTTAATTAATTTGCTTTTATTTGTTTTTATATTTATGCTTTAATTTGCTTTTAATTTGTGTGTATGTTTACTTCATTCTCTCGTTGGTGAAATTAATGGAAGGAAGGTCTGTGATTCCTGCAAACTGTGCCACAAAACAGATCCCCTTTGAGTAACATTAAATTAAGGTCTTCTGTTTCGTGGCATAGTTAGGAGGAATCAGTAGCCTTCAAATGTACCAAAAATATAATCTCCCTATAACTGAATGTACCAGTTATAAGTGCCGGCAACTGTACACTATAACAACATCTTCACTGCTCACTTTATTCATTACTGTTATTAATTAAGGGGGTGTGTGGGGGTAGGGGACAGGCTTGGGGTGGGGGGGGGGCATGAGGGGGGTGCAGGAATAGGGGGACAGGCTTGGGGTGGGTAGAAAAAGCCTGTCCCCTATTCCCGAACCCCCCTAACCCCCCCACCCCCACCGTTAATGTAGTCAGAAGAAAATTGGAGGTTAGCGAGTCCTTCAAATATTTACTATCAAACTCTATCCTATCTATCCTGGTCTAGCGAGGACGAATATATTTTTTATCATTTATTTTATCAGATGAAATTCCCACAACCTTGTATATGCAACATACCAGCTCGTGTTACCAAGACCAAGATGATAACACGTACTACACTCCAAGGACAAAACAGTGTAGTGTGTCTGGTTGGATACAAACATACATACATACACCTCTTTTTCTATTTATCTATTTTTTTTTTTTTTTTTTTTTTTTTTTTAGTAGAAGTAAGTAGAGTACGTGTTTGGTTCAGTGTGTATATTGGGTACAGCACTTCACTTAAGGACCCTGTGTGATGTAGTAAAAAAAAAATTGGAGGTGAACGAGTCCTTAATATTGCCACGAAACACCATCTACTCTATATGGAAGGAGCTTGTTTCGTGGCATAGTCAGGAGGAATCAGAAGCCACCAAGTAAGTCTCATACACGATCACAGGGTCCTTAAGTGTTGGTAAATCTGGAGCAAATTATTTCCTCCACACTATTCCAAGCAACAGACCACCATTATTTTTGTTCATATGGTCCTGTTTCCTTTAGTATAATTTGGAGGAATCAAGGCACTCAAACGTAATCTACCAAGCATATACTATCCCCTTAAGTAACCTGTGATTGTGTATGAAAATTGGAGGCTTCTGATTCCTCCTGACCATGCCACGATACAAGCTCCTTCCTTGTAGGTGGTGTTTTGTGACAATATTTGAAGGACTCATTTACCTCCAATTTTTCTGACTACCGGTACATCACATAGGGTCCCTTAAGTCCCACGCCTTACAGTCTTGCCAAGATTCTAACTCGGAGATCACCAGGAAGTTTTTCAGTGGATATGGGTTACCTGCCTCACCTCCAATAAATCACTAAGCTAAGGTATGTTTGTACAGTTGCGGCCATAATTCCCTTTCCACCGTCTCTACCCACATCCTCGAGCCCCTATATACACCTCTGAGTGGGGTAATAATTATGAGATATGTATGTTGTTCTGCCTGTTGAAGTAAAGTACAGCCACAATCAATTATCCTGCAATACTTTCCTTCCATCGTGCAAAATAAATCAGTATCATATCCAAATATACTCCTACAACAACACCTTTATGTCAACTCAACCCCCTCAATTATTATTATTATTATTATTATTATTATTATTATGAGGTGCTGCAAAATCATACATACATACATGTGTTGTTCTTTATTACCAAGATATTTACTATACGATGGAAGGAAAGTGTTGCTGGATATTTGACTGTGGCTGTACACACCATGCACATATGTCCTAAAATGATGTCTAATATATTGGTTGATCCTGCCCCCAAGACTGTTAATATATTGTCAATAAATACTGACAACCTAAGAGGGCAATGAAACGTCAAGGGTACGAAATGTCAAGTGTAACTAAACCTTCAGTCACTCACCGATAAGAGATAAAAGCACAGCCATCCAGACAGGGAACAAAAAATGGGAGTGATTGAGGAAGCATTACCAGACGACCACTGACCTTCTGACCACCTATACTGACCGACCCTGAAATGATAAACGACGTGTGTGTGTGTGTGTGTGTGTGTGTGTGTGTGTGTGGGTTGATATGGTTGTTATTACATGCTGTGTGTGTGTGTGTGTGTGTGTTTGTGTGTGTGGGGGTTGATATGGTTGTTATTATATGCTCTGTGTGTGTGTGTGTGTGTGTGTGTGTGTGTGTGTGTGTATGTGTGTGTGTGTGGGTTGATATGGGTGTTTATATATGATCTGTGTGTGTGTGTTTGTGTGTGTGTGTGGGGGTTGATATGGTTGTTTATATATGATCTCTGTGTGTGTGTGTGTGTGTGTGTGTGTGTTTGTGTGTGTGTGGGTTGATATGGTTGTTATTATATGCTGTGTGTGTGTGTGTGTGTGTGTGTGTGTGAGTGTTGATATGGTTGTTATTATATGCTGTGTGTGTGTGTGTGTGTGTTTGTGTGTGTGTGTGTGTGTGTGCAGTTGTTTTTATATGACCAGTATGTGTGTGTGTGTGTGTGTGTGTGTGTGTGTGTGTGTGTGTGTGAGTGTTGATATGGTTGTTATTATATGCTCTGTGTGTGTGTGTGTGTGTGTGTTTGTGTGTGTGTGGGTTGATATGGTTGTTATTATATGCTCTGTGTGTGTCTGTGTGTGTGTGTGTGTGTGTGTGTGAGTGTTGATATGGTTGTTTATATATGATCTGTGTGTGTGTGTGTGTTTGTGTGTGTAAGTGTTGATATGGTTGTTATTATATGCTCTGTGTGTGTATGTGTGTGTGTGTGTGTGTGTGTGTTGATATGGTTGTTTATACATGATCTGTGTGTGTGTGTGTGTGTTTGTGTGTGGGGGTTGATATGGTTGTTATTATATGCTGTGTGTGTGTGTGTGTGTGTTTGTGTGTGGGGGTTGATATGGTTGTTATTATATGCTGTGTGTGTGTGTGTGTGTGTGTGTGTGTGTGTGGTTGTTTTTATATGACCAGTGTGTGTGTGTGTGTGTGTGTGTGTGTGTTGATATGGTTGTTATTATATGATCTGTGTGTGTGTGTGTGTGTGTGTTTGTGTGTGTGAGTGTTGAGATGGTTGTTATTATATGCTCTGTGTGTGTGTGTGTGTGGTTGTTTTTATATGACCAGTGTGTGTGTGTGTGGGTTGATATGGCTGTTATTATATGCTGTGTGTGTGTGTGTGTGTGTGTGTGTGTGTATAGTTGTGTTTATATGACCAGTGTGTGTGTGTGTGTGTGGATGTTTTATATGACCTGTGTGTGTGTGTGTGTGTTTTATGACATGTGTGTGTGTGTGTGTGTTATATATGACATGTGTGTGTGTGTGTGTGTGTGTGGATGTTTTTATATGACCTGTGTGTGTGTGTGTGTGTGTTATATATGACATGTGAGTGTGTGTGTGTGTTATATGACATGTGTGTGCGTGTGTGTTATATATGACATGTGTGTGTGTGTGTGTGTGTGTGTGGATGTTTTATATGACCTGTGTGTGTGTGTTATATATGACATGTGTGTGTGTGTGTGTGTGTGTGTGTGTGTGTGGATGTTTTATATGACCTGTGTGTGTGTGTTATATATGACCAGTGTGTGTGTGTGTGTGTGTGTGTGTGTGTGTGTGTGTGTTATATGACCTGTGTGTGTGTGTGTGTGTGTGTGTAGTTGTGTTTATATGACCAGTGTGTGTGTGTGTGTGTGTGTGTGTGTGTGTGTGTGCATGTGTGTGGTTGTTTTTATATGACCAGTGTGTGTGTGTGTGTGTGTGTGGTTGTTTTTATATGTCCAGTGTATATGTATGTGTGTGTGTGTGAGTCATGAGATCATCAGTATAGGTGTGCCATATCTCACCAATTTTATCTTAACGTGTGGTGTGTGTGGTCCTGTACTCACTCTACAGTACACTCTTGATCGCAGTGGACGCCTCATCACACGTCAACCCTCTCATCACTCCACTCAACGCGTCGTGTATAGAGAACAAAACAGAGAGAAGACTGTATTGTAGCCTACACTCTCTCATTGGTGGCCATGTTTACTTAGGTCTGTGTCTGGAAAATGAGTTACAAATGAAGAGATATTATATTTACACCAAATACTGAATCCAGCGTGGAATGGCTATGACTTAAATAACAGCAATAGAAAGAGTAATAATAATAATAATAATAACATAAACAATACCGAACCGACATACATCTGCTGCCATCATTATTCAAAATATTGTTATTGACATGATGAAGAGAACGTGCTGAGAACACATTCACTACCAGTTCATAAAAACATGTGTAAATAACAATTGTGTTCTACGGAGTTGCTGTGACAGTGCTGCTTCGAGAGTCTACACGAATACAATTGCAGAACTTCTCGAGAAATTATATTGAGGAATTTACACACGTTTTAAACAGGTACAATTGTCCACTGGCTCGACCCCTTGTCAATTTTACTTACTATGGCAAAGAGAATCGAGATTTTACTGTATACATATTATGGGATACAAGAGTTCCTTCCCTCAGCCAGTCACAATATCACTGTCTGTGGCTTCAACAACTGAACAACAAAAAGGCAAAGAATTCAGTCATAACTCCTACCCCCTTTCATAATACCATCGATCTCCCAAGGCATTAATTAAGGACCCTGTGATCGTGTATGAGAACTGGAGGCTTCTGATTTCTTCTGACCATGCCACGAAACAAGCTCCTTCCATATAGGTTGCAGTTTCGTGACAATATTTGAAGGACTCACTAATATTATAACCTTCAATTTATTTTCTAACTACATCACATAGTCCCTTAATTAATGTACCCATCCATATAATACAATCAAGAGAGAAATGTAATAACCCGCCTCAGGATCACTTCTACAATTATACATTCCTGCACTGTGGGAAAAGTATAGTAGCCTATTTTTTTTTATAGGCAAAGAATTCCCCTTCACTCATGTTGTTGGGTAGAGGTTGGGATGGGTTGTGTCAGGTTGAGGAGTGTTTGTGTGGGAGTGGTTGTGTTATGTGTGTGTGTGAGGTGTGTGTTGGAGTGGCTGTTTTATGTGTGTGTTGAAGAAGTATGTGTGTTGGAGTGGTTGTGTTATGTGTGTGTTTAAAGAGAGTGTGTGTTGGAGTGGCTGTGTTATGTGTGTGTTGAAGAAGTGTGTGTGTTGGAGTGGCTGTATTATGTATGTATGTGTGTGTGTGTGTGAGGTGTGTGTTGAAGTGGCTGTGTTTTAGCAGTGAATCTAACATGCTTTATAGCTTGATGCCTCGCTTAATCAACTTCCACAGAGTTAGCTTAGCTTAGGTACAGTACCCTCAGCATAAAAATATACTTAGCTTTACATTACATTAATTTCCCATGCAGCTATACCAGATAAAAAAGAAAATACAAGCTAATACCCAACAATACAAGGAAATTCCCAACAATACTGGCTAATTCCCATCCAATTTCTGGTGCTTAGTCTTTTTAACAGCAAAATTGACTTATTCTTATCTAAATTTATGATAAGAGATTGGACTCCACGTTGTGCCAGTCAGTGATAGGCATTGATATGATAGATAAAATACGGAATGTCTATCAATTAAGCGCAAGTGGTAATTCAAAGGGAGATTCTTTTGTTGGTGAATTGGAAGGTGTGTGATTCCTCCAAGCTATGCTACGAAACAGATCCCTTATTTAATAGTACACCAATGAAGGAGTCTGTTTTCTGGCATAGTTAGGAGGAATCAATAGCCTTCCAATTAACCAACACTGTACTATCTCCTTAAGGTCCCTGTGATCGTGTATGAGACTTGGTGGCTTCTGATTCCTCCTGACTATGCCACGAAACAAGCTCCTTCAGTACAGATGGTGTTTCGTGGCATTGTTTGAAGGATTCGCCAACCTCCAATTTTCTGACTACAACACACAGGGTCCCTTAAATAGTTCGACAATAAAGGCCTCAACATTTATTTTTTGTTTTAAGTGAAGTGGAGGCTACTGATTTCCGTGCAACAAAACAGAGCCCCAACAAGCATTCTGAAGTACCTGATTTTATTACTTATTTTGGAGGAATCAGTAACCCTACAGTGTCCCTCCAATTCCTAATAATTAATGAACTAATGTATGAAGCTTGGTTCCCAAAGATTCATAATATTTCTTCACTGAATAATCCCATGTGTTTTGATATATGCTAGAATTTATATATAATACTCCATTCATTATTCTTACTTTAGGTATGAATAATAACAACATTTCTTAGTATTAATATAATGACATTTCTTAATAAACCGAGTGTATGTTTATGTGTGTGTTTATGTAGGAAGAGGCCGCCTGTTGTTGTTGCTGCTGCTGTTGTTGCTGTATGGTGACGCCTTGAGAGGGAGAACAACAACAGTAAACACACAACAACACAACAACACACAACACTATACCAGAGATGGGGACCAAGGCAGGAATTGACAACCATGGATATACTGGACCTGGTGAGTCTGATGAATCTCTATTATATCCTTCTTTCGATTTATCTTCCTTTTCATTTACATTTTTTTTTTTCTACTCGTAAATTCTTATCTTTAAATGATCTTTTCCCTCACTCCCTCCTTCCCTTCCCCCCTCTTACCTAATCCCCCCCACCCCCACACCACCTCTCCAACTGAAGTGATTGATTGATTGATTCGTGAGGAGAGGGATGTGAGGTTGGTAGGTTAGGTTAGGTTAGGTTATGATTCGTGAGGAGAAGGATGTTATGAGCATGAGGTTGGTAAAGAGTCGTCATGTTGTTGTTGTTGTGTCTCGGATCAGGGCAGAATCATTGACCCTCCCTCAGTGAACCCTTAAGGGGGAAATTTGTGTTGGTAAAATATCTGGAGCAACTGAATCCTCCAAACTATTCCAGGCAACGAGCCACCATTATCTTTTCTCATCTGGTTCTGTTTCCTGGCATACTTTGGAGGAATCAAGGCACTCCAATGTAACAAAAGCGAATTACCCCCTTAAGAGGATCAATACTGTCTGTCATTGAGTGAAAACTGGTGAAAATATAATGAATTACACTGTCCCTTTTCTGATGAAGTTGAATTTAGGGTTACGTTATATTGTCTTGTTCAGCTGACAGTTAAAAATAAGAATAAAAAGTAATAATAATTTAATCTAAAGTAATCTATTTTAGCTCTATGCAGACCAGCACAACTTAACCTCCCCTCAATCTAAGTCAACGTAACCTAACGTAACCTAATCAAACAGTACCTCCCCTTAACTTAACCTAACCTAACCTAAGCTAAGCTAATCCAACCCAGTTCAACTTTACCTCCCTTCAACCCAAGTCCACATATTCTTACCTAACCTACCCCAACCTAAGGTAACCTAACCTAACCTGACCTGACCTAACCTAACCCAAGTCAACCTACTGTAACTTAACCTACCCCCAACCTAACGTAACCTAACCAGCATGACCTGACCTAACCTAACCCAAGTCAACCTACCGTAACTTAACCTACCCTCAACCTAGCATAACTTAACCTGACTTGACATAACCTTACCCAAATCAACCTAACTTAACCTACCCCCAACCTAGCATAACCTAACCTGACCACCTACAGAGAAGACGTGGGAGGAGACAGAACACGAGACGGTCAAAACGAAAGCCAAGGGAAAATGGACGTGTTGCCAAATAACGCTGCTGGTGTTGGGTTGTCTGTGTGCCGTGGTGGGTATTGTCATGTTAGCCGGCGCCTACCAAGCCATCTTTGACATCATCTTCCAAAACGTGAGTTGGGGCGCACGGGTACTGTTGCAGACATATGAAAAACACACACACTTACATCATTGTTGGCACAGTTTGGAGGCATCAGTAGCCCCTCCAATTTTCCAATAAGAGGTTCTCTCCTAAACTTAACGTTACCGGGAATACAGTGTTAGTAAATAAGAAGCCAGTCATTTCTCCAAACTATTCCAAGTAACAAGCCACCATTGTTTCCTGATATACTTTGGAGAAATCAAGGTGCTTTAATACAGTATATGTACTAGTACCGAAAATGTATTGCCTCCATTAAATGATCGCTCCCCCTCCACCTCTACCACCCACAGCAACTACAACTGGTGCCTGGAGGGAGAGCTTTTGACATGTGGCGTACTACTCCTGTTCCACTCTTCCTTTCCTTCTACTTCTTCAATCTCACCAACCCCAAGGAGTTTGAGAACGGTGCCGTGCCACTCCTGGAAGAGATCGGACCATATTGTTACAGGTAAGGTTTAGGGGGTTGTCTGTAATTAATGGGGTCATACAATTTTGGTAGGTTACAGCGCCTTGATTCCTCCATGGGTCGCTCTAATTCCTTCACCTCACTCAACCTCACCTCCCATGTTTTATCATACCATAACAACAAGCAAATGGGATTAATTATCACACCGAAAGTTCATAACGCAAGGTAAACTCTCCTAACTTAACCTAACGAAGCACAACATATACGGTGAGTCACTAACCTAACCTCACCTATAACCTAAACTAACGTAACGAAACATAACATATAGGGTGAACTGCTAACCTAACATAACATGACCTAACTTAAGCTAACCTAACTTAACCTAACATATAATGCGACTTACTAATTTAAGCTAACCAAACCTAACATATAATGCGAGTTACTAACCTAACTTTACCTAACCTTGTGTCACGTGCAGAGAATACCACGAGAAGCAGAACCTGACCTTCTACCCAAACTACACCGTGTCCTTCTATCAGCAGCGGTGGTGGATCTGGGACCAAGACAAATCCGGCAACAGAACACAAGAAGACGAACTCATTATCCTCAACACCGTCCCTGTGGTAAATAAAGGCTCACAAACACACTCATTCACTCTCTCTTCGTTTATAAATCATGGCTAAATATTCTGGGGTTCGAACGGCAAAGCACAGTTCGTCATTGACCCTCTGTTGTTTATATTAGTCGTTTGAGCCACAGGTGATTCACTTTTATTATTGTAGTTGGCTGAGGGAATGAACTTTAGTATAGTAAGTATACTACTATAGTACAGTAGTTCCCCAAACTATCGTTAAAATAAAGTGCTACACATTCTGACACAATGGACAATGTATCTGACATGTACAGAGACGACAAGTGGAAAGGGACAAGGTTTCATTCTCTTCATTCCACCATCCTTCTAACCCACTTTAACTATCGATAGTTTTGGGAGCTACTGTACGTCCAGCCATAGTATTCTTGATAATGGTCGGACCTACAGGACAATGAACATAACAATGAAACTTGGAAAAAATATAAATTTCCTTAATAAATTGCACTAATAAAATAACACCATGTCAACTTCTTAATTTTCATGCAGCTGCCAGGTGACGTAAGTAACACAAATAATCTTCAATTAAGCAACCTTGCCCAATGAAACCGATAATTATCATAATAATAATAATGTTATTAGAGAATTCATTCCCCTGGGGTTACATAGATGCATGACCTGTATTAACAATTTATAATCTTGTGTTGTAGCTGTATGTCACATAAAAAAAAAAAAAAAAAAAAAAATACGTTCAGATGTGTGTTGAGTGATAATCCAGTCAGTCATGGTCTATAATTATCATTGTCTCCCTCTGTGTCCAGTCAGCAGCGTGGTCAGTGAGAAACAATAATGCCTTACTCAGCGGCCTTAGTGCCTTCCTTGACCAAGTGGATGAACAACTCACCCTCACCACCACTGTTGGCGAACTGGTATTTGAAGGTGTTGAGGTAAGTAGTGTTGTGTAGTGTTGAGGTATGTACTGTACTGTAGTGTTGAGGTATGTACTGTACTGTTGTGTTGAGGTATGTACTGTATTGTAGTGTTGAGGTATGTACTGTACTGTTGTGTTGAGGTATGTACTGTACTGTAGTGTTGTGGTATGTACTGTATTGTAATGTTGAGGTATGTACTGTACTGTTGTGTTGAGGTATGTACTGTACTGTTGTGTTGTGGTATGTACTGTATTGTAATGTTGAGGTATGTACTGTACTGTAGTGTTGAGGTATGTACTGTACTGTAGTGTTGAGGTATGTGTTGAGGTATGTATTGTATTGTAGTGTTGAGGTATGTACTGTACTGTAGTGTTGAGGTATGTACTGTACTGTTGTGTTGAGGTATGTACTGTACTGTTGTGTTGAGGTATGTACTGTACTGTTGTGTTGAGGTATGTACTGTACTGTTGTGTTGAGGTATGTACTGTATTGTAGTGTTGAGGTATGTACTGTACTGTAGTGTTGAGGTATGTACTGTACTGTAGTGTTGAGGTATGTACTGTACTGTAATGTTGAGGTATGTACTGTACTGTAGTGTTGAGGTATGTACTGTACTGTAGTGTTGAGGTATGTACTGTAGTGTTGAGGTATGTACTGTACTGTAGTGTTGAGGTATGTACTGTACTGTAGTGTTGAGGATTGTACTGTACTGTAGTGTTGAGGTATGTGCTGTACTGTAGTGTTGAGGTATATACTGTATTGTAGTGTTGAGGTATTTCATCCATATCAGATATTAGTCATTAACTCACAAACATTGTGAAATTGATGTAGTTCCACCTCTGGTTTATAAGCAATATACATGCAGTAACTTCAAAAAAAACCCACAATGACACAAACCAATATAAGTAAAGCCCATAATACTGGGGATATTTAGCTGTCTGTGTTATCAAGTTTATCACGGGATGACATAAACAACTTCCCGTTAAACAGTTTTGTGTGAGATTCTTTGGTTGAGGAAGAAGGAAATACCGATATGATAAGAGTTCCAGCATTGCCCAATTCGTACTGCGGTTACCTTCAGTATATATGAATACATCACAGCAGAGGATAACCTAATGTAATACTAAATAGGAATAAATGATAGGAATGAGGGATGTAGGCACCTCTATGTCCTCTATATCGAGACAACTTGTTATATGCGTACCCCACCCCCCTCACTTGACATCTATTTCCCCCCCAACCCCCCTTCACTTGACCTCTATTTCCCCCCCCCCTTTACTTGACCTCTACTTCCCCCCCCCCACTTCACTTGACCTCTATTCCCTCCCCCCTTTACTTGACCTCTATTTCCCACCCACCCCCCCTCACTTGATCTCTATTTCCCACCCCCCTTAACTTGACCTCTCTTCCCTCAGGACCCACTGTTGACCTGGATGGCCAAAAACTTCAACAACACCTTCCTGCCTAACCTCGACCTTCCCCCTGGCCTCACCGACTACGACAAGTTCGGATGGTTCTACAAGGTTCGGTTCGGTTCGGTTCGGTTCGGTTCGGTTCGGTTCTCTCTCTCTCTCTCTCTCTCTCTCTCTCTCTCTCTCTCTCTCTCTCTCTCTCTCTCTCTCTCTCTCTCTCTCATTCGATTTGTGGCCAGCTTTCTCACGCTCCTAATTGTTATTGTTTCTCATCTGTTTTCTCTCTCTCTCTCTCTCTCTCTCTCTCTCTCTCTCTCTCTCTCTCTCTCTCTCCTGTGCACTTGTTGTTATTGTTTTGTGACACAGTACACAAATTAAGTTATTATAATTATAAACTATATCCTTTTATAAATGTCAACAACACGAATGAGATAACACATTAAACACAGGAATAGAATCACATATTTCAACCTGCTATATACGACTTGAAATTTTAATAAGACTGTCTGTATAGCCTACTTCCTGCCTATCTTTATACACGTAAAAATTATAATCATGATAAACTCAATACTTTCTCTATAACGAATTAAAGTACAAACATACATCATAATTATAATTTTGCGTACCGGTACTACTGTGTATTTTATATAGTTAAAATTGAGCCTTCTTCCAACAGCGCAATCGTTCCTTGACATATGATGGTCTGTGGAATATGTACACAGGAGAGGACACTTTGGATAACGTGGGTAAGTTTTTATCAAGTACATTCATCTGTAGTTCATTCATCCCCATTAATCTATCTACGTGTTGTCTCCTCCCCCCCCCACCTCCCCCTCTCCTTCCCACTACTACCACCACTTTACTTGCTGTCCCTCTCCTTCCCACTATACCACCACTCCACTTGCTGTCCCTTTCCTCCCCACTATTCCACTACTCCACTTTTACCACCACCACAAATCCACTTACTGACCCCCCCAACTACTCCACTTGCTGACCCCCCACACTACTACTACCACCACCACCACTCCACTTACTGTCCCCCACACTACTCCACCTATTGCCCCCCACCCACTCCACTTACTGTCACCCCCCACTACTACCACCACCACCACTCCACTTACAGCCCCCCCCCCTCTCCCTCTCTCCACTACCACCTAGAACTCTACTTTCTGCCCGACCCTAACCTACACCAACAATAGAGGTGTTGTATAAAAAAAAATGTTGTGTCATCATGGTTTATCTTATCATCTTATTGGTGGTACACTCGTAGGTCAGGTCAGGGTTTTGATAGGTGGGGGGGGGGAGGGTTTTGGTAGGGGGAGGGGGAGGGTTTTGGTAGGGGGAGGGTTTTGGTAGGTGGGGGGGGGGGTTTTGGTAGGTGGGGGGGAGGGTTTTGGTAGGGGGGGAGGGGGGGGAGGGTTTTGGTAGGGGGGGGGGGAGGGTTTATTATCGTGGTATCCGTCAATGAAGTAAGCAGCTATTGTAAATGGATTAAATCAAACGTAAATCAAATGTTTAATATAATATGTCATGTTTTAGTAATCTGTAGGCTAACTTATTATCGGTCATCTTAAGATATAATTCATTGTTTTATTTATTATATATACGTGCTGTACTCAGACTGTTTACTTAGGGGGGGGAATATGAAAATAGAAGAGTTTACTTGACTAATCCATAGCAAGGAAAGATAAACCTACCCCAGAGAGAGAGAGAGAGAGAGAGAGAGAGAGAGTGTGTGTGTGTGAGTGTGTGAGTGTGTGCATACCTTCTGATAAAATGTCTGTCTCAGTCGACTTTGCTTTTTTTCAACGTGATGAACTCCATAATCAGTGAAGCAGGATATAATTATAGGCCTATCTATACCCTGTAGTAATAATCAAGATAGACACTCTTCTTTGTCTTGAATTTACAGTACAGTACATTCTTTTGTCTGTAGTCACTGCTCCTTATATAACATCGCTCACGTGTGTTTCAATCCCGTGTACAGGGACCGTCGACTTGTGGAACCAGAGGAATGAGACGGATTATTTCGAAACTCCGTGTAACAGGGTGAATGGGTCAGCTGGTGAAATGTGGCCCCCTAACCAACAAAAGGACGCTATATACTTCTACAGCTCTGATCTCTGCATGTGAGTCACTATATTGTACTGTATATATTGCACATATCTATTCCCTCAGGTAGATTGAAAAGTGTGGGGGGCAAGAATACACCCCTGTCTCCTATACAAGAATACACCCCTGTCTCCTATACAAGAATACACCCCTGTCTCCCACACATGAATACACCCCTGTCTCCCACACATGAATACACCCCTGCCTCCTATACAAGAATACACCCCTGTCTCCTATACAAGAATACACCCCTGTCTCCCACACATGAATACACCCGTCTCCTATACAAGAATACACCCCTGTCTCCTACACAAGAATACACCCCTGTCTCCTACACAAGAATACACCTCTGTCTAACTCCAGTACGAATTGAAAAGTAAGAAAATGTAAATACAGTAAACACCTATTAGCCTTTTTTCCCTTGAGACCCCCAAAATAATCCACCAATTTTCGTCCATCATCACATATAAGTCCTCTCCTTATACTCTTCTACCTAACAACACACAGGACAATGAAGCTGTTTTACGAGAAGGAGACACGAGACCCGAACGATTTGCCTTGCTACCGCTACGAGGGCACCAATCACAGCTTCTCCTACGACGGTATACTGGATGGGGACGAGTGTTATTGTATCGGCGAAACCTGCGCCCCCGTTGGTCAGTTTACTCTCGCTCATCCCTTCTTAAATTTATCATGGTTCTTTGCTTTATTATATACAAGGTCTGGGCTCCCATTAAAGCCCTCTAAACAATGCAACAAAACAGATCCCCTACATATAAACCGATGTACTGTAGTCTGATTTCTGGCATAAGTTGGAGGAATTTGGAATAGAGAAGCCATGGCCCCATTTGGCTACACTCACGTCCCACCATCTCTCCTCCTTCCTGGTGTAGCTTCCCTCATTATTTTACGCTTTCCCTTCCCCTTCCAGGTACACTGAACGCTGAGTCGTGTCGGATGGGGGCCCCAGCCTTCATTTCCTTCCCACATTTCTATAATGCCGATCCTGAACTTGTGGCCAACGTCACGGGAATGGCCCCAGACGAGGAAAAGCACGCCTTCTATATCGACCTTCTACCGGTGAGCAACAGCTAGAGGTCATATTACTATCCTGTGCTAACAACTTCTAAATAATTTATGCAGAAGGGTGCAAGATGTCCAAAATCACGTCCATTTTCATTCGAGATGCCTAGACAACTTGTGTTTGATATCTCAGAAGTCATAGTAAGGAAGATGGATGACGTTCAGTGTTCCATAGTTTATGTGCATGTGGTGTTTTCAGCCTTTAGAAGGTCAATTCATATCTATGATGCCCAACTTAAGGTCTCTTCAGCTAGGGGAATAAAGAATACCGAGATGTTATGTACCTTAATTCTATTTTCTAGGAGACGGGGACACCTGTGAGTGTGGCAGCCAGAATGCAAATCAACATGCACGTCAGACCGTACACTGGCAATAAATTGGGATTTGGTCGTGTCAGGTGAGTCAACCATGCTAATCTGAAATTATAATTATTAGCTCAAGAGTGTATAAGAGACATTAAGGTCACCAATGCTCTCATCACAGTTCATTATACAACACAACTTACAGCACACTCCACTCAGCACACAGTACACTCAATTCAGTTCAAAACAGAATACTCTTGATTCGTTGATCTAATAAACAACATGAGCATTTAGACCCATGAATCCGTGTAAAGAAAAAAGTTAAATGGTCAGACAGTAAGTCAACAAGGGTCTGCCACTCCTTGCCTCATTTTAAATTACATGATAGTCAAATTAATGGAAAACTAATACAATTAACTACTTTCGGAACTAATGATGTGTACACTGCCTTAATTCAATCCACCAAACAATACTATATACCCTGAGAAAGTGAAGAACAAGCAAACTTAAATGAACTTACAGTAACTTAATCTATTCAAATCCAACCTAATATAATCTATTTTTTTGCAACAGATTATTGGCCAAAGTGTCTGAGGTTATCCTACCAGTGTTATGGTTTGAGGAGGTGGCTGGCCTTCCTGAGGACTTGGCCAAGGAAATGAACACACTGCTATTCATCATGAACTCACCAACCATCACCATTATATTCTCAGTCATGGTGGGACTCGGAGTAATCGGGGTCCTCATCGGGTTGATAAGACACTATAAAGTATGCTAAGTAAGAGCAAAGATATGTGCTGCTAAAATGTGCTTCATGAAAGAAAAAAAATTTGCTACGTTAAAGCAAAGAAATGTACTGCTAATATGTGCTCTAAAAATGTGCTATGTACAATAAAATAAATGTGCTGCTAAAATGTGCTACTTAAAAATAAAGAAATGTACTGTACTGCAGCTTAAGTTTAGGATACATTTAAGGAATGAACTGTAGCCTGTCTGTCCTGCTGATTTACTATGTATGTTTATATATAAGTAATTCATTTCCCAATTCCCACTGGAATGTGTATCAATTTCATAACTACATTTTATGGGAGGAAATAATTTGTTCATACCAGATCTTTGACAATAACTATGCTACTCTGTATAAATTAATTGAAGGAAGTTAATTTAGGTAAAATGATAGTTTACAGAATCTTCTTATTGTATTTGGTCTGCATTTCACATATTTCTTACCAGAATTAGAAGTCATGCAAGAGTTTTGTTTTTTTCTGCTTAGTAAAAAACTTGTAAATTCAGTAATTAGTGCTATACAGAATATACAACCAGAATTCCAGACTGCAAGCCTTAACTTAAAAGCAGATCTTTCCATCAGTTAACAGTACAACATTTTAAATTTAAACATTTATTAATCTAGTACACAGAGAAATAACTGTACTGTATACCTGGGTTTGACACTCACACATTCACCATACTCAATACATTACCATACTTTTCACATACACTCTAACACACATTTTGGATACTGTACTTGAATGGAATTTGAAACTTGTTTAAAAATTTCCTTTGGATAAATTATACTGGTCTGGATACTAAAACGCGGAGGATATACCTAATGCAGAACTGTGATTTGATGTAATTATGATATTTAAGCAAAACTATAGTTATGCAAATTATATATCTTCTGGCTGTTTCTACATTCTTAAAACTCACATTATATTTCTATCATAAAAAACTAATAATATTTGAACATTTCTAGGTTCACCAAACGGGCTAGCAGCCTCTATGCAAGGTTTTATACTGAACACTATTCCACGTGACATTAAATATGCCTGTGCAATATTTATACATAATCTTTCAATACAAATATTCCCACTACATCGTTGACATATAGAAATATCTACTGTGTTTCAAGACCCAGCAATTCTTGAGACAGTACTGGACTAGCATATCAAAACTACACTGGGAGGTATAGTATAACCTAATGTAACTCTTATTATAAAATCTTGTGCATATTGACTCGTATATTGCAATACAGTACAGAGTATGTCTTAAAGTTCTCAAGCACAGATTGAAAACAGTAATAATGATTATCTATCTATCTATCTATAGCTCTGACGCCTCGTTCCCTCCGGGAACTCCCCCCAAGGGGGTGGCCAAGGCATAAGTGTCTCCAGCTTTCCCTGTTCCACCACTCCCTCCTTACTCGTTCAAGCCCTCCTTTGGCACCTCTCCCTGCCTCCAAGCCAATGTGCACATAAACAACATCTACTCCACCACTACATTTGAGCTGTTATCCCATCCACCCCCCGTGCCTTTCCCATCTTCAACTTTCCTATTGCTTTCCTAACCTCTTCCCTCCCTAATTCTCCCTGTACACCCTGTCATCGTCTACCACCTGCCTCCATCCCCATGCATGTCACCACCGCCTCCCCTCCTGTCCCCTCATTCATCAAATGCTCAAAATGCTTCTTTCACACTTCTTTCACTTCCACTCACAGTGACTCCATCCTCTCTTCATTCTTACGCTACCAGACTTTTCTTCTCTTTTTCTTTTAACCTCCTTCCAGAATAATTTCTTGTTTTCTCCAAACTTCTCACTCACTCACTCTGGGAGGCATAAATGATGAAAACCAAAGGCACTCCACAAATATCACTTCCACGACACTAACGTAAAGAAGTGCTAGCCACCACAGCCACCACATCCCCCGCATCCCCCACACCCACCTCCATCCCCACCTCCATCCCCTCCTCCATCACCTCCAGCATCAGCCATTGACTCTAACATGAGAGAGAAAGGATCTGTTCCATCACCACCATGTCCTCCTCCATCACCACCTCCCTCTGCCTCATGACCGCCATACTGCATGTCGACTCCTTTCACCCATCCCCCACAACTGGGATCACCAAATGTTGCATAAAAACCACCCCCACACCCACCACACCCACCACAGGAGCCACACCCTCCCCCAATATTTGCCGTCACTACACCCACAGTACACGCATTGGTAACACTACTGTATTCTTTGTGGCGACTGACAGTGTTAGTAGGAGCTGCAGCACAAAAGAACCCCATGGCTCCCAGCAGCTTGATGTTTTCCACGGGTATTCGTCGTGGAAACGTCAAGGGGTCAATTGGCTTCTCAGTGAATCCATCAACACTGTCTACAATTTCTTCTGGAATAATGCGAGGCTGGCACAGGATATGGAGAACGGTCACGCTTAGACCCAAGGCCACATTTTCCACCCAATCCTCGGTGTTCCCACTTACCTGTGAAGGGGAAAAGACAGTAATCTTTATGTGGATAGTGTGGAGGGGAGGATATGGAAAAGAAGATCCAGAACCAAAATTTGGTACACTGTACGACGGTTCAGTGTAATAGAAATGCTCAGATAAGATGATGTTAATAATTTATACCATATTTGAAGTTTCCAGTCAAACATACCTTCAATATTCCATTTTGCATATCAATATACAAATCATGGCTATTATAGCTGTAGATCTGTTGGTCATAAGGCATCGAAATAACAGTGGCTGGGGCAACTGGAGGACAGTGAATTCGAAGTTCAAGATGACCTGGATTGCCTGGTATTCCACGCTTAGCTTGAACATAGAAAGATTAAGAGCCTAATTAGCCGAGACACAATACCTACTTCTATAGTAAATATGGTAATTATTTCTACTTATATAAAACATTTCTTTTAAAAATTAATTTAACTAAGTTCTTGCTTACTTGTGTATTAATATTCAGCTTATTGTCATAAATCTATTTTATTCTTTTAAACTATGATCATACTTGCTGAGCCTGGAATTCCTCGTTTCAGTCCCTTCCAGGCAGCCACCACCAGTGCCCAGTCCCCCTTGTGGGATTTAATTAACATCGCTCGCTCACCCTCGTTCAGATCACACATTGCAACATCGTTTGTCTGGAAAGTTTCATATAATAACAACCCTCCCTCAATAAAAGTACAGAGCTGTATTGCACTTAAAATTATCAATGAAATATTATTAATATCACAGAGGAAATACAAAATCAAGGAGCCTATCAAGTGAAGTCACAATCTTTGCAATAATTACAACCCAGTTGGGTGATGACATACAAATTTCATGAAAAACAAACAAAAATCCTCCTGGAAAAATGCCCAGAGCCTTGGCTAGACACCTTTTTACCCAAGCATTCACCAAATATTCCTAAAACAATTTAATGATGTAATACAAGTACTGGATGTTGTACAAAATCTCACCCTCTAAAAATACAGTACTTTTAAGCAAATGAATTGGAACTGTTTTGTTACAGTAAATGGAGAATTATTTAATTTATATTTTGATATTACTCTATACAGTAGAATAACTACCCTTCTGTCTTTAGGACACTTGAGAGTTGCAGGAGTAGGGAGAGTGTTGGCATCCAGAGTGTGAGCAAGGGCTACGAGAGAAGACCCAGTGTCATTCTCAGCATAGAGATGGACGGCAGACATCATGAGATTGCGGCAGTGAGACACTTCAGCTTTCAGTACAGGCAGCCTTTTGACATTGCTTTCATTCACTAATCTGCCATTGGGAGAGTTACAATTACAAAGGTAACACTAGCCTATACAGACTTCAGTTGTTGTTATTCAATATCATGCCACTGAGAGAACGAAAAAATATGTAAATAAAAAATAAAAAAATAAACAAACCTGTGAGTTGCAACCTCTGCCAGGAAAAGGTCACTGGAGGAGTCCAGGCCAGGTGTGACTATGCCCTGAGATTGGGTGAGCATGGGAGGGTCAAGGACAGTGGGCATGAAGTTACCAGTAAGCACCCCCAATGGTACGAAGGCATCTGTGCGTCTCTGGGCCACTTGAAGGGTCACCTCAACAACAGCACCACCATCCTCAAACACCTGTAATATATTGTTCTGTTACACTTGCTTCACCATGTAACTTTTCCTCTTATGAAGGCAGGTATATAAGTACAGTATGTTTCATGACACTTGGGTAGTGTTAGTAAATCCTGTATGGGTATGGGTGAGCACTACACTAAAAAGACATTAACTTGCCTGGTTTAAACAGTAGATTAAAGCTTTCAAACCTATACTACAACAAATCCTGAAGGTGTTGGTTGGGAATATGGCTTTTTTTTAAGTTTTTACAGCATCATAGTAGTGGTGCTGACCTTGACGATGGTTCCCTCGGACTTGATATCACTGAGCTCGTGGAAGTAAGCCATACACCAGAAGTTGCCATGGCCAAACAGCTTCATTAATTTGCAGAATCGTCGCTTTGGGGACATTTTCAGTACCATCCAGTCATTCAGCATCTGTGAAAAATACATATACTGTAGTACCATGAGACAACAATGCATTTGGTGCGGAGAGTTGGCAGCCATATCGTCCACCATCACTTATTTGGTGCAACCAGCCTCATTTTCCCTAATATACAGGGTACCACACTTTCTGTTATATCGTATCTCTCCCATAAATGGTATAAAAAAAGCGTAAGGGTGGTATTATTAAACTTTCTCTTCGACGAAGCTACTTTTCTTCACTATATTCGCATTGCAAAATAATGGAAAATGACCGACGAAGAGAAATTTTCATCATCAAGAGAAAGTTTAATAATACCACCCAAAGTTTAATAACATGACCCATAGACTGAACCATCCCTTGCCTGTCAGGGGTCCAGTACACTCTGACAGGTAAGTATGGCCATGTGGAATGTAAGGGGTGTGAGTGAATGAGTGATGACCAGAAGAGGATGGATTGGAAGAGGTCAAATTAAGTGTTTCAGAGGGGAAGCTTGAATTAATGTGTTGTAAATGTGTGAAACAATGTAATGAATTGGCTGTATGGAAAGTGTGTGTGAAGAAGTGAGTAGCTGTTGTGAGAGAACAAGACAGTGAGATGTAAGGAAGAGTGTAATGAAGAGTGGAGCTTATACCATAATAAGTTATTATGTATGTGTGAGCTCAAGGGACATGTAAAGTATATTAATATTATGTTTAAGTTTTCAAGAGGTAGGTAAGAGTAGCTGCTGTGCTTACATAATTATGCATATTGTGATGATAGAAGCATTAACTATGAAGGTAAGGGAGGGAGGGGAGGAAGGGGGAGGGGAGGACAGAAATTGGGAAGGGGGTAAAAAAAAAGTAGTAGGGAGGGAAGGGAAGGAAAGTGGAGTAGGAGATCAATGGGAGTAGGGAGGGAAGGCGTAGAGAGGAAAGAGGGGTAGTGAGGGAAGAGGGGTAGGGAGGGAAAGAGGGGTAGGGAGGGAAAGAGGGAGTAGGGAGGGAAAGAGGGGGGTAGGGAGGGAAAGGGGGGACAAAGGAAGGAGTAGGGAGGGAAAGGGGGGACAAAGGAAGGGAGTAGGGAGGGAAAGGGGGGACAAGAAGGAGTGGGAGGGAAAGGGGGGACAAAGGAAGGAGTAGGGAGGAAAGGGGGGACAAAGGAAGGAGTAGGGAGGGAAAGGGGGGACAAAGGAAGGAGTAGGAGGAGAAAGGGGGACAAAGGAAGGAGTAAGAAAAGCGGTTGGGGGAAAGGGGGGACAAAGAAAGGAGTAGGGGGGGAAAGAGGGAGTAGGGGGGAGAAGAGGGAGTAGGGGGAAAAGAGGGGGTAGGGAGGGAAAGGGGGGACAAAGGAAGGAGTAGGAGGGAAAGGGGGGGACAAAGGAAGGAGTAGAGAGCGGTTGGGGGAAAAGGGGGGACAAATGAAGGAGTAGGGAGCGGTGGGGGGGAAAGGGGGACAAAAGGAAGGTAGGAGGAAGGAAAAGGGGGAACAAAGAAGGGTAGGAGGAAGAGGAGTAGGGAGGGAAAGAGGGAGTAGGAGGGAAAGGAGGGGACAAAGGAGGAGTAGGGAGGGTCAAGGGGGAGAAGTGCATAGGGAGAGGGGGTCAGAAGGCATAGGAGAGGGGGAGAGAGTGCATAGGGGAGAGGGGGGAGAAGGCATAGGTGAGAGGGGGAGAAGGCATGAGGGAGAGGGGAGGGAGGCATAGGGAGAGGGGGTGGAGTCAGTTCCCGGCGCCACACAGACTCCCGGATCAATCAACCCTTCCCCCCCCCCCCTTCCTCCCCTCCCCCCTCCTGCCTCACACCGACTCACTTTGCGGCGCCAGCAGAGAAAAATCGCCAAAAATTTCTCTAGGTCATCTCCCCCTCTCCTCATCCTTCATTTCCCTCTCAATTCCTACTCCCCTTCCCCTCCTTCTCTACTATACTGTACACCACCTCTTCTCCACCACCACTCACTCACTCCCCACTCCCCATCCAGGTCCACCCAAAAGTCCCCTATCCAAGACACGACACATGCAACACAGGGAAGGCATTTATGATTCCCGCTGGTACTTCATATAATATAAAGTCTAATAAGGACACCTACTATATACACCGTCTCCAGGGCCTCCTTTAACGACCCTCTGCGCAACTGAGAGAGAGAGAGAGAGAGTGTGTGTGTGTGTGTGTGTGTGTGGCTCTCAAACACCAACAGGACTTCCGTAGACTATAATATACACAAGCTAGAAAAAGCGTATAGCCTACATCTTATTGTATACTGTACATCCACAATCAAATATTTAACCACAGACACCTACCTTCCTTCCATCGTGCAAATAAATCAGTATCATATCAAAATATAATCATACAACAACAACACCTTACGTCAACTCAAACCCCCTTCAATTATTATTTTTATGAGGTGCTGCAAAATCATACTACACGTGTTGTTCTTTATTACCAAGATAATTAATTATTTACCACGACGGAAGGAAAGTGTCGGTGGATAATTATTTGATTGTGGCTGTACTGTACGTGTTGTCTTTGTGTTTTTTCCATGCACAGTTGATTGGAAGTATGTACAGTTACGGACATATGAAACAGACACACCTTGAAACGGGCCCCTCATTGAGCTTAAAGGTGTAGTAGGACGTAGTACACTGTTGGTGAATCTGGAGGAAAAAATGATTCCTCAAACTAGTCCAGGCAACATACCACCATTATTTTTGCTATTCTGGGTCCTGTTTCTTGTCATACTTTGGAGGAATCAAAAGTGTACTATCTACTTAAAGCATGGTATGAGATGTTGTTGTGTAGAGGCGCCACCTATCATAATATGCGTGAATCATATTTTTATTTTTTCTTCTTCTTCTTCTATATCGATAAAAATGATATCCTGGGAATAGTTGTGGTTATGGTTGTGGTGGTTGTGGGTATAGTTGTTGTTGTTGTTGTGGTGGTGGTTAGGGCTATGAAGTGATTAGGACAGGCGGTGACAGAGGGTAAACAGGGTGATAGAGCGGAGACTGTGATGGAGTGAACACATTTATTTACAGATGTGTGTGTGTGTGTGTGTGTGTGTGTGTGTGTGTGTGTGTGTGTGTGTGTGTGTGTGTGTGTGTGTGTTGTGTGTGTGTGTGTGTGTGTGTGTGTGTGTGTGTGTGTGTGTACATATATCGACAGACAGACACAGAGAGAAAATCACAACCCGGAAAATATGGCGTCTTGAGAACCCCTGTGATGTAGTCAGAAAATTGAAGGTTACAGAGTCCTTCAAAAACATTGCCACGAAACACACACACCTACAGAACATTAATTAAAAGGAGCTTGTTTCGTGGCATACTCAGGAGGAATCAGACAGGCAATGAAACCGCTTATCGTCCTCATCTATATATGAAATCAAAGTGAGAGAGGCATTATAAATTTTTTGGGGGTATAATTTGGACAGAGGAGTGTGATGTATTTATTGGTTGATATTGTGTTCGTTTGAAGTGGGTTTAGGTATATATTCACAACTTTACTGTACATACACTGCAACATGCCACTCGTCCATCCATCGTTGCTTTGTATTGATGAATGTTATAATATACCCCGGGGTGTGTATTTATCGGTGCTAACCTAGGTGTCATCATCATCATCCACAACAATAATACCCCATATCCCTGTCATCTGTGTGTGTGTGTGTGTGTGTGTGTAAGTGTGTGTGTGTGTGTGTGTGTGTGTGGTGTATGTGTGTGTGTGGTGTATGTGTGTGTGTGTGTGGTGTATGTGTGTGTGTGGTGTATGTGTGTGTGTGTGTGGTGTATGTGTGTGTGTGTGTGTGTGTGTGTATGTGTGTGTGGTGTGTGTGTGTGTGTGTGTGTGTGTGTGTGTGTGTGTGTGTGTGTGTGTGTGTGTGTGTGTGTGTGTGTGTGTGTGGTGTGTGTGTGTGGTGTATGTGTGTGTGTGTGTGTGTGTGTGTGTGTGTGTGTGTGTGTGTGTGTGTGTGTGTGTTAAGACAGTCATTCATCAGTATAAGATTTCTGCCATTGTTTGTCAGTTCTATGAGTGGTATAGCATTATCATTGTCATTCTGGGCTGTTCGTGGAAGCAGTTAATTAAGTGCTATAGTTCAAAGCCGCATGCTATAGTCTACCTGTACCTCCGATCCTTTCTGTGTGAACGAATAGGAAAACAGTTACTATGCTATTTTGGTGAGCCGGGAAGCGTAATAAGTGTAAATAAGTCTTGTAATGACGTTTCCTTGACATGCATTCACTGTGATTGAACCTTTTTTATGTCCAACCACCACCAAACTTATACCGTCCAAGTCTCCCCAACAAATCTGATGGAGACACTGTTGTTGTTGTCGTCGTAGAAATGGGTGGCAACAGACTCCTCCAATGTATACAGTCCTCAAAAAAAAAAAAAGTAACGTCACGTAATTATACTGATTTTTGGCAGTTAGGGGGAATACATAACATCTAAACACGCAACTAAATCACAATTACAATGTCTTCAAACAATTATTTTGAACCTGTGACTCCAGAGTGGAGGGGGGGAGGGGCCGGGG
>JAWQEG010002842.1:122500-127500 GCA_033782935.1 Petrolisthes cinctipes | reverse complement strand
TATATATAAAAAAAAGGGAAATATTTAAAGGACAAACACAGGAATATATTTTGCAGATCTTCCGACGTTTTAACACAGCAAGGACGGATCGAAGGAAGGTTTATATTATATCTATGAGCGGCGCGACTCACCATGACCCTAAACTGAGATAAAATTACCATAAAATAACAACAACTAAGCTGTATGTTACGGTTGATCAATAAATATGTAATAAACTTGTATACAATGAACGACGTCACTGTTGATCAATATCCAATACAGAATTCCAGATGTAGTGATGATGAGGTTTGGTTGGTTTAGTCATCGTTCGTCACTCTGCTTGGAAAACTCACTCACCAGGTCATCAAGTTGATAGATTGGTTGGTTGGTTGGTTGGTTGGTGTTTTCTCTAGAACATGGTGAATCAGAGTCACTACTGCCTGCCTCGCTTGAGAAATAACACGAATTTTGGAAGGAAATAACTAGCAATCATACACAACATACACACACTATCTCACACGCACTTAATCTACCCCCCCCCCCCACACACACACGAGCGCATATACGCACTCGCCTGCACGTACACACACACACATGCACACAATCACGATCACACACACACTCACACATACACACTAGGACGTAGGGTATAACTGAGGTGGGGGGGGGGACGTAGGGTGGAGGGTGGAGGGGTAAGCAAGCAAATAGTGGCGTAATTGTGTTGCGTCAAAACGTTGAACCCCAAGTGAGAGACTGGAATTTCCCATCATCCACATCATCCACATACGGAGCTTTCATACATACATACACACATACAAATACACATACATACACAGTTACATACAGTATACACAGATACGTTCGTCGAGTATACAGTACTTTTGTTGGTGTGTATAGTACAGTACAGTACATTCTCCATAATAATAATCAAGCCTGCACTGCGCCACACACACACACACACACACACACACACACACACACACACACTCACACTCTTCACTTAATTATCAGGTGTTGTGAAGGAGCGTCTTGTGGTTGAGGCCGCCTTGCCTTGCCTCCCATACTTCACCCTGAGTGGTTGGTATTATTACCCTTATATCCAGAAAAGTATACGTCACGGATTTACTCTCTCCTGCCCCGTTGACGCACATGTGAGCCTTCCCTTACATCATACTCTGTGCATATCGTCGTCTCCATACCTATGATAATTTTAGTCTTACACTCGAGTTATGATTTGAGACTCTGATGATTTTATTCTTACATCATCATTATAATTATAGTTTGTGCATTATCGTCTCAATATCTCTGATGATATTTTCTGCATTAATAATTATAACTTAATTTGAGCTTTTCTTTTCAGAGGTAGGGTTGTCAGAATGATGTGTTTGCAAGGAATGAAGGTAGGAAGAGTGGAGGAGTTTTTACATATGGGGTCAATTAATTATTCAGCGTAATGGAGAGTGTGGTTAGGGAGGTGAAGGAGAGAGTGGAGTGAGTGAAGAAGAGTGTGAGGAGTGACTTGAAATAAAAAGGTATCAGCAAAAGAGTAGAGGAGAAAGTGGGCGTGGTGTAATGTAGAGGAAGGTAGGTAGGTGGGCGGGGTGTGAGATAAGTGGGTGGGGTGTAATGTAGAGGAAGGTAGGTAGGTAGGCGGGGTGTGAGATAAGTGGGTGGGGTGTAATGCAGTGTAGAGGAAGGTAGGTAGGTAGGTGGGGTGTGAGATAAGCGGGTGGGGTGCGAGATAGGTGGGCGGGGTATGTGATAGGTGGGCGGGGTGTAATGTAGTGTAGAGGAAGGCAGGTAGGTGGGCGGGGTGTGAGATAGGTGGGCGGGGTGTGAGATAGATGGGCGGGGTGTGAGATAGGTGGGCGGGGTGTATGATATGTGGGCGGGGTGTAGTGTAGTGTAGAGGAAGGCAGGTAGGTGGGCGTGGTGTGAGATAGGTGGGCGGGGTGTAGTGTATTCAGCAGACTCCTCCCACATTACACCACACCCCTTACTCTCCTCTCACGCTATACTCCCTCTCCCATCCATCCACACCACACCCAACTCACTCCCTACCTAGAGAAATCTAAGATCGATGTTCGGGGCCTCTCTTGCTAAATCGATCACCACAGCTATACTAGATGTAATAATAATAATAATAATAATAATAATAATAATAATAATAATAATAAACGGTTTATTGAGGTAGCAGCCATAAGGCTGAAAATACACAGTATATTATATATGGTTGATGATTGATGGGAATGGTTTTATATATACAACAATGAAAGATGTTATGATGGTGAGACAAATATAGATGTAGTATTATTTGTTGTTAATAATTCTGACCATAGTGGGTATAGGACTGTTGTTGTAGCAGTCAGTACGTGCCCTTATCGGTGTTAATATGTTGGTATGCCTCGTCGATTGTCGTGGTGGTGGAAGAGAAGGGGGGAGCATATCTCGATGTCTCGGGTTTCTTAACAGTTGTATGCTAAATCGACGCAGAATGTTGTGGTGTACTGTGTCTAGGGAGACCATGCCAAGGGTGATAAGGGCCTCACTGTATGTAGTATAGTCTGCCCCCAGTATTATGCGACAAGCCCTTTTCTGTACTCGTTCAAGCTGTTTCTTCTGTGTGGTGTTAATGGATGGAAACCAGCTTGGGGAGGCATAGGTGAGCTTGGGGAGTATAAACAAATGATATATACTCCTCAGCTCACACTGTGGTGTGCCTAGGGACTTTAGCCTTCTCAGCATGTACAGACGGTAAGAGGCGGACTGGGTAGTGGTGGTAATATGATGCTTCCAGTCCAATTTGCTGTCCAGCATAATCCCCAGGATTTTGGTTGTTTCCACAACCTGGAGTGGGTGTCCCCCCAGTGTGACTGTAGGTGGTGGTACAGGTGTGGTGGATGTGTGCAGATGCATCACCACTGTTTTGTTGCGGTTGGTACTGACGTTGTTGGCTTCAGTCCAGGCTTGTAGGTTGTCAAGTTGTTGTTGTAGTAGGTGGTAGTCAGGTGCAGTGTTGTCCACTACAACTCCCACAGTGGAGTCATCCACATACTTACACCGGTGTGTGTCGGTCAGGGCATCATTGATGAGGATTAGGAATCACAGAGGCCCCATCCTGGTCCCTTGAGGCACACCACATTTCAGTGTTTGTGGGAGAGATACTGCACCTTGATATCTTACCACCTGCTGCCGATCGCTGAGGAAATCTGCCAACTACGCCACCAAGCCTGGCTCCATCCCAATACCAAGTGCCTTATTTATTATTACATTGTGGTCCACGAGGTCAAATGCCTTTTTAAAGTCAATGAAAGTTAGTATTACTGAGGTCTTCCTTTGCTCTAAGTTCTTATATACAAAGTCAAGTAGGCTAATAAGGCAATGTGTGGTGGAGGATGACTTTATATTGCCAAACTGTTGATTATCAATGAATTTTTTAATACTAGGTGAGGCCCAATCAAAAACAAAACTTTCACACAAAAGGCTGGGGAGGGGAGTGATAGCAATGGGTCTCAACTGGTCAAAAGATTGGGGATTATTGACTTTAGGGATTGGTGTGACATATGCTGTCTTCCAATCTGTGGGTACTTTAAACTGACTTATGGATGCGTTGATAATAGAGCAAAGGGGGATGGCAAGCTCAACAGCTTTTGTGTGTGTGTGTGTGTGTGTGTGTGTGTGTGTGTGTGTGTGTGGCGATAATGTACCGGGCTGCCTCTTATTTTTACTTTTATATTTATTTTATTTATTTTTTTAAATTATTATTTTTTTTAATATTATTTTTACTTTTTAGGGAAATTTATGTAATGTAATCCAAGACAAATTATGCAACTTGGTATTTATCTGCAACTTTCCAACAGTGCAATGTGCGCGAAACGTTTGCCTAAGGTCATAATAATAATAATAATAGAGACCAGGAAATAGTAAAACCCACTAGCCTACATGTTTTCCTATTCGAGGCTGTACGGTCGTCACTAAAAGTCCTGTGGCCACTCCTGATAATTATGCTGTTGAGAATGAACAAAATCCCATCTGGTGTATAATTCTGAACTCTTGGATACTTCATAGTCAAGTTGAGGTATGTATGTATGTATGAATGACATGTATATACCGTATGTATGTATGTATGTCAGGTATGAATAAATATGTATATACCGTATGTATGTATGTATGTATGTATGTAATCTTTCACGACACTATGGGCCGTATTCAAGAACATACAAGGTGGTGTTGACGACAGTGTGCAGTACCGATACGACAACTCTATAAACACAGTACAGGGCCATCGTAAAGGTACCACGCCATCGTAAACACCATCAATATTCTTGCATACCACACTGTGTCTAAATATAGTAAGTAAATAATAGACTTTAGTGTAGGAGTTAGCTATTGTGTTTTAGTGGTGACTGTACAGGGAGATAGATAATACATGTAGGGGAAAAATATACATGTGTTGGGGGCAGTACATAGGACAGAGATGAAGGAAAGAATGCTAATGAAAAGGTAAGTCTGGGGTTGGATAGGCTATAACGAAACAATAGTTATCCTTAAAATCTTTCCATTTCCCACTCCATCAGAAACTTTCCTTTATGTATCCTTACTCCTCCTCCTTCCCACTCTCTCAAATGCCCCCCCCTCCCCCCCTACCAAAATTACTTCTCTTTCACTCTCCCTCAAACATGCCCCACCAAAATTAGGCTACTCCTCTTACCACTCCCTCAACTTTTCCATACATCCTTCTTATTCCTTCTGCCCTCCCATCCTACATCTTCCCTCACTCCTTACATCCTTACATCCTTCCTCCTTCTGCCCTCCCATCCTACATCTTCCCTCACTCCTTACATCCTTCCTCCTTCTTATTCCTTCTGCCCTCCCATCCTACATCCTCCCTCACTCCTTACATCCTTCCTCCTTCTGCCCTCCCATCCTACATTCTCCCTCACTCCATACTCCATCCTTCCCCCCTCCTCCTACTGTACCGTCCATTACTTCCGCCCACTTCAACTCCTCCTCCACCACCA
>JAWQEG010002842.1:112500-117500 GCA_033782935.1 Petrolisthes cinctipes | reverse complement strand
AAACACATGCACCACACAGAAAGGTATAAATGAATAAATTAACACACACACACACACACACACACACACACACACACATACACACGAATACGCTATTTATAATATTAAATGGATACTATCGATCCTGCGTTCCTAGTCGTTCTGTAGGCTGGCAAAGATGAGAAGAAGGATTGGGCTTTTTGTCATACCTTTTGTGGTTGTGGTAATGTAAAGTGGACAATGAAGACTGTGTTAGGCCAGAAAGATCACGTAGTCACGAGGGAAAAGGAGACAGAGAGGAGGGACAGCAAGCACAAATGAAAGAGTAAGAAACGAGGGACAGCAAGCACGAAGTAAAAAGTAAGAAATGAGGGACAGCAGGCACGTAGAAAAAAGTAGGAAAGGAGAGGCAGCAAACACGAAGGAATAAGTAAGAAAGGAGGAACAGCAAGCACGAAGGAATAAGTAAGAAAGGAGGAACAGCAAGCACGAAGGGAAATGTATGAAAGGAGGGTCAGCAAACACTAAGGAAAAAGTAGGAAAGGAGGAACAGCAAGCACGAAGGAATAAGTAAGAAAGGAGAGGCAGCAAACACTAAGGAATAAGTAGGAAATGAGTTACAGTCATTCTGGAACGGGTTTGTTTAGTTCACTCAGGATTTCATTACTGTTATTTCTCAGTTACTCAGGTGTCCAGGACTCAATATTATTATTTTAGTTTGTGTTGGGAAGATTCTACTTTTCATCTCAAGTGTCGGAGATATACTGTATTATTATTATTATTATTTTATTATTATTATTATTATTACTTCTATTATTATATTTTTTATTATTAATA
The DNA here is from genome assembly GCA_033782935.1 of Petrolisthes cinctipes. Classification (NCBI taxonomy): domain Eukaryota; kingdom Metazoa; phylum Arthropoda; class Malacostraca; order Decapoda; family Porcellanidae; genus Petrolisthes; species Petrolisthes cinctipes. The sequence continues at coordinate 116,684 of JAWQEG010002842.1, read as the reverse complement.
TCATTATAGTTATTACTACAGTATTATTATTATGATTATTACCACCACTACTCCTACTATTATTATTATTATTACTATCATCATTATTATCATAGTCTGAGCATATAATGCTCTTGTGATTATCGCACTATTAAGGGTTGACCAATTAAGTATTGTCTTCTCACATATTTTTAGGTATTATCTCAGTTTTATATTTTGTTCTCAGGATAACCTAGTTTTGTTATGTTTGTGTTATTTTGTACTATTTTTTTTAACCGAACCCAGTTATGTTTGTGTTACACTGTACATTTTTTTTTCCTTTTTTACCAAACTCAGTATTTCAGTATCTAGTATAAAAGTCCTCAAAAATGTATACACTGTTCCCAGGTTGTAGTAATATAATTATACATTGAGCCATTTTAGTATATAAGTTTACAGCATAATTATGTCTGTGTACTTTAAGTGAAATTATTTTGGCTCGTTTCTTTCTTAAATGATCTTATTATTACCTTACGAAATATATCACAACCATTTTAATTGTAAACACGACATTTTTTTTGTATGCTTTCCTGTGTCTGTAGAATTGTCTCATTATATTTACAGTTACAGTTTAGTTATACAATATTTATTTATACAGTTCTCACTTCCTGTAGAAATGTCACAACCTTCTTATTAATTGTAAACACGACTTTTTTTTTCAGTATAATAATTTCTCGTACATGTAGGAATGTCTTATTAATTGTAGTCCACGAATCTTTTTTATACAATTTTCAGTATCCTCAGTAATATTTCACAACCATTTATTAATTGCAACCATCACATTTTTATATAATTTTAATTTCCTGTAGATGTCTTTTTATACACGATTTTCCATATCTTTAGAAATATCTCACAATCATCTTATAAACACGAATTTTACATATTTTTTTTTATTGTATTTGTGTTATGTACAGTTGAGCAAGTAGATAGTGCAAGAAAAATATGGCTGTATATAGCAACATCTTCACTACCACTCAAAGTTCAGCCAATCACGTTCCACCTTACATTGGCTTTGGATTCTCAGTTATTCATTCATAAGTATACGAGGGATTATACTACAAGGAACAGCCAGATGTTGCCATATACAGCCAAATTTTACTTGCACTTTCTACTTGCTCAACTGTACACTCGTGATACATAATTTCTGATTTGAATGCAGTGTAGCCTATGTGTGTTGCCTGCCATTCGTCTCTGGTCAAAGATTACGTATCACGAGTGTGCTGTATATATGTATCCATTTGCCGGACTCGCCAGCAACAAGTTATGATATATAGTAGTTGTGGTGGTTTGGTTAAGAGCAGTTCCTATGTATTATTAATTCTATATAGTTTCATTATAAGTCCAATGGTTTTGTCTGAATGTATGTATGTATGTAATTTATTGTTTGCATATCATCCCTGTGTTTATTTATTTTTTTTAATTTTAGGTCACATTTTGTAACATACTGTAACTCTCATTCATCTATACTAGGTTAGCAAGGGGTTGGTTAGTTATTATAGTTTTTATAACTTTAATATTCATAGATTATTTTTGCACAAAGATGTAATCAAGTTATGAGTCAATTGACATGGAAAAGTTTGTCATATTTGCACAAATAGATAAAAAGAAAAGAAAAGAAAAAGTAGGGGGTTGTTGGTGATTACTTGTTATGATGGTGAATAAATATATTTGTACTGAAAATGTTGTCACAATTGAAGAAGAATTAGTAAAGTATTGTAAGTATAGGTACAGGTTATGTCCTTTAATGGGGAAGGTAGTATACTTTTTGGTACATTCTAGCGACTTGATTCCTCCAAAGTATGTCAGGAAACAGGACAAAATTAATGGTGGCCTGTTGCTTGAAATAGTTGGGGGAAATAATTTGCTCCAGATTTACCAACACTGTACTCTCCCCTTTAAATTATGTGTAGGTCTATGTATGTAGAGTTGTCTAAATAGTGTCCAAAAAGAACATCATTATACAATTTGCATTCCATGAGATGTTTTATTCCTTCCATTACATTATTAATTAATGGAAACATATTGATTAGGGTGAGAAAAATATTTTGTTAAATTATTCTCTAACATCAAAGCTATATTTTCAAGACAACATTTATAACAAAAGTCTTCACAAAGCAAAATACTGTATCGTCATATTATTATCTTACATCAACACAAATTTCATGACATTACTTATAGATCCTACACAAGTCTTCACAAAGCATAATATCGTAATTTTATTCACCGACATCATGGCTGTACGTTTGACATCACTACTGCATTTAATATGACATCACGGACATATACATACATACATACATACAGTATAAGCTTCCCATCACGTCTTTACAAAGTGGTGGAATCTCGGTATAGTGTTTTTTTATTTTTATGTGAGCTTTGAAGGTTGTGTGTGAGTGAGGTACCCTTCCCTATAGCTGCTGCTTCTGCTGCTGCCACGAGTGTTGGTGAGACAAGGCATTCCATCACACACAACAGACGCTACAGTAAAGAAAAATAAAAAGAGATGATATAACAAGGACATAACTGTACACGTTGGACACACTAATGCTCTCTGTCTGTCTGTTTGTTTGTCTCTCTTCCGCGTATTGGTAAATCTTGGTATAACATAATAATAAAGTTAATATCAGAGGCACCATTGTTTTCTATTTATGTATGTATGTATGTATGTCTCTCTCTCTCTCTCTCTCTCTGTCCTTTAAATTCCTTCCTTGCTTCCTTCTCTTAGCACGTACAGTCGTGGTCATAAAAAGAAAACCATCCATCTCCCTTTACTGTACCTCCTCTAGCTTCTGCCTCGACTCCTTTATGCCCGGCAGGTCCCAGTCACAGCAATCTCTCTCTCTCTCTCTCTCTCTCTCTCTCTCTCTCTCTCTCTCTCTCTTGTACTGTACCTTCTATTTTAACCCCATCCCACCAACCCACCATCATCCTCCTCCTCCTCATCTCTCTCCACGTCTCCATACTCCCCCCTCCACCCCCACTTGTACCCTCCCTTCCTTCACTGAGGTTGTCTGTTTCTTGGCATAGACAGGAGGAATCAGTTGCCTTCTAATTCACCAACAAGAGAAGATGCATTCCTTAAGGGGGTAATACAGTGTTGATAAATCTGGTACAACTGATTACTCCAAGTTATTCCAAGCAATAGGCCACCATTATATTTGTTAATCTTTTTCTGTTTCCTGGCATACGGTGGAGGAATCAAGGCACTCCAATGTATGTACCAAAAGTATACTATCATCCCCTTAACATAATACGAGTTGGAAAGGAATCTGTATATTTTTTTTTCTGTTAATAAAAACTGTATGAATATAAAAAACTATGAATAGAAATAAAACAATAAACAAAAACCTATGAATATAAATAAAACAATATCTCGTCCTCTGCTTCCTGCTTTAAACTGACGATCTACCCCCTACCTCGATGCCTCCCCCCCTCCCTCCTCCCTACCTTGATACCTCCCCTCCTCCCACCTACATCTACATCCTACCTACCCTCCCTCTTACCTCTACACTTCTCTCTCTCTACATCCCCAGTCCCTCCTACCTCTCCTCCCGTCCACACTTCTTTGTATGTATGTATGTATGTATCTATCTCTCTCTCTCTCTCTCTCTCTCTCTCTCTCTCTCTCTCTCTCTCTCTCTCTCTCTCTCTCTCTCTCCATTTCGACAACTTCCAACCCTCCCTCAACACCCCCTACTTCCCCCCCCCCACCCCCCAACTCCCCACATCACAGTACACTCACCATCAAAAGTCCAGTACCAGGGGAATGAAAGCGAGCCATATGAGTGAAGTTTACTAACCACTAATTATTATTATTACAGAGATCAACAGCTATACTTTGACCACATTATTTTTCTTTTCGAGGAGGATATTATAAGAGAGAGAGAGAGAGAGAGAGAGAGAGAGAGAGAGAGAGAGAGAGAGAGAGAGAGAGAGAGAGAGAGAGAGAGAGAGAGAGAGAGAGAGAGAGAGAGAGAGAGAGATAATAATAACTCGTGCTCTCCTTCCTGTACAAAAAAATAAAATAAAAAAAGTTCTCACCAGTGTGTGTTAATATATCCTTCCCTTCCTGCATAGAATACACACACACACAAAAAAGGTCATATACTTCACCTTCTCTGTCTTTGTTTCTTGTTTCTTCTCTCTCTCTCTCTCTCTCTCTCTCT
>JAWQEG010002842.1:100000-107500 GCA_033782935.1 Petrolisthes cinctipes | reverse complement strand
TACACCTGCTCCACCATAAAATACACCTGCTCCACCATAACATACACCTGCTCCACCATAACATACACTTGCTCCACCATAACATACACTTGCTCCATCATAACATACACCTGCTCCACCATAACATACACTTGCTCCACCATAACCTACACCTGCTCCATCATAACATACACCTGCTCCATCATAACATACACCTGCTCCACCATAACATACACCTGCTCCACCATAACATACACCTGCTCCACCAACACATACTCACCTACACTTGCGGAAGAGTCTAGTGTCCCTGAAGACGTTAGAACAGTCACTGCACACCTGGATCACCTCGTCATAGATACGCCTGTTGCCAATCCGTCCTGGGCATCCTCCGTCAGATATCTCCCACGTGTCCCCAGCAGCGCCAGACACACACACACACAACATCAGCAACACCAACACCAACACTACCATCAGGCGCTGTCATGTGGGGGAATACAGTTGGTTATCACTACTGCTACTACTATTATTATTATTATTTCTATTACTACTATTTCATAAAAACCACCAGCACCACTACACACAGACATACACACAGTATCACCACTACTTCCAGTCTCTGTGATGTGCAGGAATTCAATTGGATATCACTGTTACTATTACTGCTACACACACACACACACACACACACCTCTGTCGTCCACCATTTTCAATTCAGTCAGCGGTATGTGTATGTATGTATGGAGGTGTTTATTAATTTTTGCATGTATGTATGTATGTAGGGTTGTCAAAATATGAAGTGCAGCAACTCTTGATGGAACGTTAAGTATATTAATGTCCATAGTTGTTTATAGAATCATAAGTATGTAATACAGAAGGAAAATGTACATTTCTTTGGTATTACATGCTTATGGTTCCTACCCCATAGATGGTTGTGGATGTTAATATAATCAACGTTCCATCAAGATTTGTCACAATTCATAGTTTTCCAACTGTACAGTATATATGTACAGTATGTACTAACCTGGGCCAAGAAGGTTGTACTTGTCCTCGTCGTTGTTGTTGATGTTGTTGTTGATTTGCACGTGCCATCACCATCATGACCCGACCTGGTCTGACTTCACCTGACTCTTGACGCTTCGGGTTGGGTGTGTTGGGTGGGGTGTGGTGGAGGGTAGGGGGGAGTAGGAACACACAGGGGAGGGGGGCAACTGTTTTGTCTAGGACTGGGAGTTTCTTTTCTGTATAATTCTGAGTTAAAAAGAAAGAGAGGAAGAGAGAGAGGGAGAGAGGTAGATAAAGTGTAGAGCTTCAAGACAGAGAGATAGACAGACAGATATAAAAATAGAGGTGTCACCCCAGATAGGATGTAGAGGTGTTAGTGTCAGTGTATATGTGTGTGTGTAGTAGTGAGAGGAGACTGGGAACGGTATCTCAGTGTCTTGTCTTCCTACCACCTCTCTTTATATAGGATGCTCGCTCCCTTCCTCGCTCTCTCCTTTCCCTCTGTCCTACCTCGCTCTCTCCACCCCCCTCCCTTCTCCTCATTTCCCCTCTGTCCTACCCTCGCTCCCTCCCCCCCTTCCTCCTCATTTCCCTCTGTCCTACCCTCGCTCCCTTCCTCTCTTCTCTCCCCTTCCTCCTCCTTTCCCCTTGGTCCTAACTTCCCTCCTTCTTCCCTTCTCCTTTCTCATCTTTGTCCCCTCCCTCTCTTTCTCCCTCCACTTTTCCTCCATCTTCCTCCTCTGCTCTCTGCCCCTTCCTCCTTCTTCTCTCTGTCATGCTTTTCCCTCTTCTCCTCTGTCCTTCCCTCCTCTTCTCTTTTAAAAAGCATCTACCTACAGTAAATATATATAGGGACGAATAGGTTTGTTGCTGTTGAGTCATCTGTGTTTCTATATAATTCCTCCTTCCTCCTCCTACTCTTGCTCTGTCCATTTCCTTATGTCTTTCATCCTATCTATTCTTCCTACTGTGCTTTATTTCCTTCATAATAGACTGAACTAGAGCCTTATTTATAACTCAGTTCCTTATGTCCTCATCCTATCTATTCTTTCTACTGTGCTTTATTTCCCTTCATAAGTAACACAATATAGTAAAAAAGAAATCATAGGAGTTATTCCCTCAGTATACCTTCCCCCCCCCCCATTTTTCCTCACTTCCTCTAACCCTCCACTACTTTCTCTTCCCTTATTACTCTTACCCAATCTCTCCCTCTCTGATTCGCTCTCCCTTCAACCACAGAAACACCCCTCTCCTTCCTTCCCCCATTCGTTCCCCTTCTTCTACCTTCTCACCATCACCATCCTCTTCCTTTCTTCCACCTCCTTTCCTTCATCCACCCACTCACAAATTTCCTCCTCCTCCTCCTCCTACTACTCCACATCCTCCTCCACATTCTCTGGTCCTCCTCTTTTCCCTCACCTACGCTTACCCCTCTAAAAATCCCCTTTTCCACCATCCCCTTTCTTTGACTTCCCCTCCTCCTTCCTTCTTTCCCACTCACTAGCAGTAACACGTGAACGGAAACATACATACATACATACATACACCATAATATTATATACATACATACACACTTGGGCACCGACCATACTGAGAAAAGCTGGCACCTACTTCGGAATGTCTGGGAGAAAGTGAAAGAAAGAAAGAAAGAGAGAGAGAGAGAGAGAGAGAGAGAGAGAGAGAGAGAGAGAGAGAGAGAGAGAGAGAGAGAGAGAGAGAGAGAGAGAGAGAGAGAGAGAGAGAGAGAGAGTATGTATGTATGTAAAGTGTGTGTGTGTGTGTGTGTTCCCTTACTGCACAGCCGCCTCCCCAACCCTCCCTCCCCAGTAATGATGAAGGCTAAGCAAAGAGGGAGAGGGGATGGGGAAGGAAGGAGAGGGACTGAAGAAGACGACAATTACGTCCCTAACGAGTGTAGAGGCAGTGGGTGTTATTTAGGCACGTTGGTTCAAGTATTATAATTTACACCTTCACACACACACACACACACACACACACACACACACACACACACACATCTGATCCTACTGACCCTACTCCCCAACACACACACACACACACACACACATACACACACACACACACATCTGATCCTGCTGACCCTACTCCCCAACACACACACACACACACACACACACACAGACACACACACACATCTATAGGGTTACACAGAATAGTTAAATATGCATGTGATAACCCTATTGTTTATTACACATGGATTCCTATATGTGTGGTGTGGACAAGAACTTATAAACGAGTGGTGGACCTACGACTCATTCCTATTCTAACATAAATATTTCTAACCCACACATAAAAATTTCTATCCCTATCACTATGGACGGATGGAAATGAGGTCATGATGATAAGGAGAATTATTAAGGGGGAAGTTTTGTGTTGGTAAATCAGAAGCAACTGAATCCTCCAAACTATTCCAAGCAACAGAACACCATTATTTTTGCTCTTTTGGTCCTGTTTCCTAGCAAATTTTTGGAGGAATCAAGGCACTCCAATGTACCAAAAAAGAATTACCACCCTAAGGAGATAATATAGTGTTGGATAAATCTGAAGCTATTAATGATTCTAGCAAACTATTCCAAGCAACACGTCACCATTATTTTTGTTAATCTGGTTCTGTTTCCTGGTGTACATACTTAGGAGGAATCATGACCCTCTTATGTATTACCAAAAGCATACTGTCACCTTAATATGTGTATTGTTTTTTTTTTTTTCAAAGAACTTAGGATAATTGTTGAATCTTAAGTTTTATCTATATATGTATGACTGTAGCTGCTTTGTTCTATTTGTTATATTTTTTTGCTTTCAACCCCTGTTTACACTATTTGGAGGGGAATTTTATATAAGTAAAAGGTTCGATGTATGTGTTAACATGCACCTCTCTCTCTCTCTCTCTCTCTCTCTCTCTCTCTCTCTCTCTCTCTCTCTCTCTCAAGATAATGGTGTTCTAAATATAAAATAAAATTATACCATATAAAAATGATGGTAAGACTGAGTGGCAATGTCGTCACAGTTTACCAAAGTCCAATATAAAGGTATAGACACACTCTTACCAAAACAAACTATGGTCAGATAAAAAATTAGACCTTTATACACTTATGCAAATACATGACGTGTATGTAAAGTACACAGCAGCTTCTGGGTTGTGTGTTTGTGTGGTGCGCAGGCGTGGCGTCACCCCGTCGCCTAGCAACGAGCAAACGCCAGTAAGTCGGTGGGGCGGTCCTTCACTCCCTCCTCTTCCTCACGCCTCGGATGAAAATTTTCCCTATTGTTGTTGTAGTGGGTATTGATTGTCAGGGAAGGTATTAACGAGTCGAGTGGAGATGGTGAATTAACATCTTGTATACACAGTGACAATACACACACACACACAGACATATCCCGTTTTACTGATTACGTTTACCTTCAACCCTATACTGTGACGTAAGTAAGTATTAATGAATTTACTATATATTATGTACGTAACACCAACAGAGGAATATTAATTGCAACTACAATGTTCTTCTATTTGTCTTGTGTTTTAACTGTACTGTAAATACAAAACCTTACAATGAGCTCAGCCGCGTCATGTTGTTTTTGTTTATATTACGAATTAAAATCTAAAAGACATACATTTTATAATTATGTATATAATAAAAAAACCTAAAATGCTTGAGTGGAATTTTTTTTTTAGAAAATTCGACGCCAACAGATCCTTAATGTGGAGATAATATTATGTTGTGAGTGAATAGGAGTGTAGTGATTCCTCCAAACTAAGCTAAGAAACTGTCCAAAAATAGACCAAAGAATTAATGCAGCCTGTTTCTTAGAGTAATCTGGAGGAATCAGTCCATACAATGTGATGCTGAGGACTGAACTGTACATCAGTGCCTTGACGAAATTATATCTGCTCGTCTTTCACTAATATTTTTGGTCTTTCCTTCACTGAAATATCTTAGTTTTGTGAAATGCTTTAATATAATGAGTTGCGTGAAAGCCATTACATGGTTACATGTTGACTAGAAAAACACAATTATCATTATTCTAAGGAAGTGGTAAAATTCTAATGGCTTAATATTTCCATAAAAGAAAATTACATAAGCTAAATAACTTGAAGGACTATTGATTCTCCCAGACTATGCACCAAAACAACCCCCCTACAAGTAATACCCAAGTACTAATCTGTTTTCTGCCATCATTGGGAAGAATCTGTTGCCCTTGCAATTTACCTACAAGAGAATAATGATCTCCTTGGGATCTTAATAATTTTTTTTACCTCGTGTGAATTTCCCACCACTTGAAAAAAGGGAAACGGGGTATTGACTTTAATGATGATGATGATGATGATAAAAATTCTCTGCCTCGCTATTATATTTCATCACCCACACCACTAACTTCAACTCATCTTCACTTCGTTTCACTCGACTCTTCCTCTACTTACCAAACCACTATAATCCATCTTAAACCCATTTTACAAACCATTCACTATAACCCATCTTAACCCATTTACCAACCATTCACTATAACCCATCTTAACCTATTTACCAACCATTACTATAACCCATCTTAATCTATTTACCAACCATTACTATAACCCATCTTAATCTATTTACCAACCATTACTATAACCCATCTTAATCTATTTACCAACCATTCACTATAACCCATCTTAATCTATTTACCAACCATTCACAATAACCCATCTTAACCTATTTACCAACCATTACTATAACCCATCTTAACCTATTTACCAACCATTACTATAACCCATCTTAATCTATTTACCAACCATTCACTGTAACCCATCTTAACTTATTCACCAACCATTCCCTATAACCCATATTAAACTACTCTAATATAATGCACTTTGTTTAACCCCAACCTAACCTAGGCCACTTATTCTAGCCCACATTAACCCATTCTAACCCTCCTGGAGCCCTTCGTGAACCCACTCCTATACCCTTCTAAACCCACACTAACCAACCTGAAGCCATATTTTCCATTTCCTATGACCTATGCTTCATCAAACGCATTATTTTGGCATCTTAAAGGAAACTGGACATGATTTTGAACTACTCTCACTCTTTTCAATTCACAGGTGAGCACAAGAAGCGGGCTACATGTCTCTAGTCCTCATCTTCCTTGATAGGAAAACAAAATTATCCCACCTAAACTCACAATAGATATCCAGGAACAAACACGACCATCCCTATATAATTATCACTGAAACCAATACCTCCCTCCATTCACACATCGATCTCTGACCCATGCAGGTGTGAGTGAATGAGTGAGTGAGTGTGGGAAGGAAGGAGCCACACAATAAGACATCCAACATCACTTACCCCTTAAACATCACCATAACTAGTACCTCCCTTCACATATTATCTTCTCTCTCCAACCCAGGTGTGAGTGAAGGAGGTAGGGAGACAAGAGAGGCAGTATGGGTGGGTGTGGAAGTAAGAAGGTGGTGGACCCTGGCTCAGCTCTCGATCTGGTCATCTCCCAAGCCTCCAGCGATGACTGTGTTCTCTATCGCCTCGCTGACTATCATAAAGGTGGGTCTCAGTTTGTCTCTCTGTTACTCCCTCGGTCAGTCATTTATTTAGTTTGTCTACCAGTTAGTTCATTGGTGAGTTAATTAGTTATTTAGGTATCAGTTTTTATCTATGTCATTGCCTTGGTCATTCATTTAGTAATTTCGTTAGTTAGTTTGTTAGTTACGTAGTTAGATATATACAGTTGATACTATTTATTCATTCTTTCGGCTAGTCAGTCAGTCAGTCAGTCAGTCAGTTGACGTACTTTCAATTAGTTAGCTGGGCATTAAGATAATATTCAATTCAATCATTCATGCAGTCAAATATCCTCTGTACTTTACACGAATATATGTGTTGCAAGTTTTAATTGTTGTTACAGGAAATGGTTAATGGGACAACCTCTTGGTGGTAAATTGGATGGCTACTGATTCCTCCAGACTATACCAGAAAACAAATAACCTCATTGTTATTAATAAGAGATCTGTTTCGTGACATGCAGAGTTTGGAGGATTCATTAACCCTCCAATTTACCCTCAAGATGTTTTCCCATTAAGGGGGTAATACAGTTTTGGTACACTAGAGTGCCTTAATTCCTCCAAAGTATGCCATGAAACAGGTCCAGACGAACAAAAATAATGGTGGTGTCCTGTTGCTTGGAATGGTTTGAAGGAATCAGTTACTCTCCCCTTAAGATTATCAACCTCTGACCCATGAGCTGTATAATTGATACCTTCTGCTGCCACCACTTCAGGAGGGAGACTGCTGGAGGAGTACGCGAGGGGCGGAGGGAAGGAGGTAGAGCGTCTGGTGCTGGAGGAGTTCGGTGTGTTTATGTACAACAACGGCAGAGGGAAGGAAATCACACGTACCGAGTATCTCAAATGGAGGTACAGGAAAGTCCCTAAAGATCAGGTGGGTAGTGGGAGTGATAGTGGTGGGAGTGGGGGTGGTAGTGGTGGTGGGAGTGGGGGTGATAGTGGTGGTG
>JAWQEG010002842.1:10000-97500 GCA_033782935.1 Petrolisthes cinctipes | reverse complement strand
TGTGTGTGTGTGTGTGGGTGGGTGAGGGGTGTGTGTGGGTAGGCGGGTGAATGGGTGAGTGGGTTGGTGAGTGAGTGAGTAGGTATATAGGTAGGTGGGTGGGTGAGTGGGTTGTTGGTTGAGTGGGAAGGTGAGTGTGTAGGTAGGTATGTATATACTGTTGTAGGTATGTACATGGTTTGGTGGGTGAGTGAGGAGGTGAGTGCGAGGAAAAGTGAGTGAATTCTAAAGTGAATCTCCTACAATATATACTTTTCTCCATTGGAAGTTCGTTTAATAAAAAAAAAAAATATGAATAGCTTTTCTCCACGCAATGTCCTTTTAATTTAACAAAACATATAATTATCGTGATTTCTAGGACGTATACAGTACTCTAAAATAACCCCACACTGTTCCCTACTAGATATCCACCTATGAAATATATATACAAATTGACAAACGTTCATCAGAGTACATTCTCCAAAATAGCCTCACCTTGTCCTCCACTGAATGACTGGCCTCCTATAAATAACACACAAACCACGTCTTTCAGGGAATGTTCTCGTACGCCCTCCGCCACCCCCGCATCCCAGCCCAGGACGGAGTGATGAACGAAGCTGGACTCACCCCCCTCACCCTGGCCTGCAAGCTCGCCCGATCCACCATCTTCAAGGAGATGTTGGAACTCACCTGTATTGAGTTTTGGCGATACTCAAACATCACCTGCAGTGCCTACCCTCTCAATGCTCTAGACACTATCAGACCTAGTGGGGAGACCAGTGAGTGTGTTGTTGTTGTTGTTGTTGTGTGTGAGTGTGTGTGTGTGTGTGTTGACCCTCTCAATGCTCTAGACACTATCAGACCTAGTGGGGAAACCAGTGAGTGTGTTGTTGTTGTTGTTGTTGTTGTTGTTGTTGTGTGTGTGTGTTGACCCTCTCAATGCTCTGGACACTATCAAACCTAGTGGGGAAATCAGTGAGTGAGTTTTGCTTTGCTGTGTTGTTTGTCGATGGTGGTAGTTTATGTAGTTCGTTGTAGTGCTATTAGTTGTAGTTGTTATTGTTGCTGTTATTATTTATGTTGTCGGGGTCCAGTTATACACATAAAAAAACACACATTCATAAACTAAACCATAGAGAATTATTTACGCTTAATCTCTCTCTCTCCCTCTCTCTCTCTCTCTCTCTCTACACACACACACACAGACTGGAACTCGGCCCTGATGATCATTTTGAACGGCACCAAGAGTGAGCACCTGGACATGTTGGAGGGCGGCATCATTCAGCGCCTACTAGAGGAAAAGTGGAAGACCTTTGCCAGGGTAAGTGAGATTATTATGTGGTCGTATTTTTACTCTCCTCAAAATTAGACCTAAAGATAATGATGATAATTGTGGACATGGTAGAATAAAGATAATACGATGATGATGATGATGACTTGTGTGTGTGTGTGTGTTGATAATGACGAGAGAGAGAGAGAGAGAGAGAGAGAGAGAGAGAGAGAGAGAGAGAGAGAGAGAGAGAGAGAGAGAGAGAGAGAGAGAGAGAGAGAGAGAGAGAGAGAGAGAGAGAGAGAGAGAGTGAGAGAGAGAGAGAGAGAGAGAGAGAGAGACGAGAGAGAGAGAGAGAGAGAGAGAGAGATAGAGACAGAGACAGACAGACAGAGAGAGAGAGAGAGAGAGAGAGAGAGAGAGAGAGAGAGAGAGAGAGAATGAACGAACAGCACACAAACTTTTTTTTTCGTGTCATTTCAGAACCAGTTCCTGAAGCGCCTGGCCATCATGTTACTACAGCTGATCCTACTGAGTGTGGCCGTGTACCTACGACCATGTTACTGTGGACCCAAGGACATGAATAAGGTCACTAGTCACTCACTCAGTCAGTCGAGGGAGTTTCAGCAGGTTCCTTTTTTTTTTTTTTTTTTTTTTTTTTTTTTTTTTTTTTTTTTTTTTTTCCCTGACCTCAAAATTTTAATAGTAACCCTAGATAATCACTCGCAACAAGCCCACAATGATCAGACCTTCAAAATTATTACAGATTCTAGATGATCAGTAGGCTAACTTTAAATTATCAAAAAAAAACACCAAATGATCACAGACTCCAAAATAATAAACACCGATCTTTAACCACCTCAAAAGTTTTATATATATATATATATTTTTTTTTTTTTATGGAGGGCATTACATTCGAAGGTGTTGCATGCACGAGCAAATACTGAACATGACTATCTGTCTGTATTGTACTGTAGTGTATATTCTATCTCCTTCTCTCCAGTACGAACCCGACATGCGAGACCTCCTCCACAAAAAATTCTTCAGCCTGGATGCGGATGGTATTGCTCGTACTGCTTTGAGGCTGGTGTGTTGGGCGGGTGGTGTATGTGGTGTTTCAGCAGAGTGAGGAGATCATGAACCAGGGATTCGCTTCATTTCTCAGGGGTCTGGTGAGTTAATGGGTGCTGTGATATGAGTCAGGTTATTGGGGTTGGGTTATGGGTAAGTTATGTTTAGGTTAGGTGATGGGTGGTTGGTAAGTGGTGGGTTGGGTTGGGTTGGGTTGGGTTGGGTAAGGTTAGGCTAGGTGACCTGATGGGTTGGGGTAGGTTAGGTGAGCTGATGGGTTAGGCGGTGGTGGTGTGGTGTGGGTTGGGTTTGGCCAGGTCAGGTCAGGTTAGGTGATGGGTTAGCAGGTGGTGGTGGTAGTGTGGGTCAAGTGGGTGGTAGTAGTGGTTTGCTTATAGTCGTCATAGTGGTTTGCTTATAGTGGTAATGATTTATACATATAAAATCATATATATAATATAATATATTTATCGCTCGGTAATCAGGTATTTCTATGTAACTATGCCATCTTTTTATCTTAAATTAACCTGCAATCATCCTCAATCCATCACACACACACAACTAACTCATTACATCTCTCTCACACACACAATCAACATATCACTCTCTCTCTCTCTCTCTCTCTCAACATATCACTATCTCTCTCTCACACACACACACACTCAACATATCACTCTCTCTCTCTCACACACACACACTCAACATATCACTCTCTCTCTCTCTCTCACACACACACACACACAATCAACATATCACTCTCTCTCTCTCACTCACACACAGGCCTCCAACCTCCCCAAGGCAATCTTCATGGCGTCCAACGTGCTGATCATGATGTGTGTACCCTTCCGTATCGTGTACTTCTTCAGCCCAGCCAAGGATCCCTACATGAGGTTTATTGAGGACGAACTCTTGTCATATGCTGTAGCTGGATCCTGGTTTATGCTCATGTTTTTTGCTGGGTGAGTTGTGTGTGTGTGTGTGTGTGTGTGTGTGTGTGTGTGTGTGTGTGTGTGTGTGTGTGTGTGTGTGTGTGTGTGTGTGTGTGTTCTTACCTATTTGTTTTTTGCTGGGTGAGTTGGCTGTGTGTGTGTGTGTGTGTGTGTTCTTACCTATTTGTTTTTTGCTGGGTGAGTTGGCTGTGTGTGTGTGTGTGTGTGTGTGTGTGTGTGTGGTGTGTGTGTGTGTGTGTGTGTGTGTGTGTGTGTTCTTACCTATTTGTATCTTTACAGGATTGAGTCAAGCTTGTAATGTCCCGATTATTTAAAACCAATTTGTATATTGTTCTTTAAATGTATGTATGTATTTATGTATGTTTTTTAGTACACACAAATTTTTCTGGTAATGCGTTCCACTTATCTATTACTCTATTTGGAAAGCTATATTTCTGTAGCCTACATCTTTGTTTCCTCTTCTTTTCATTAATTTCTTACTGCGACCTCTCATTGTAGGCATCCCTTGGTGACACAAATTTTCTATATCAATCTTTTCTTTACCTGTGTTCATATCTATACACCATAATCATATCGCCTCTTTTTCATCTTTCTTCCAGTTTCTCTAGTCTTTTCTCATAGGTTACTTCTCTTGGACTAGGTACCCATCTTGTTGCTGCTCTATGTACTTACTCTAGTTTGGTGATATGTTTCTTTACATGTGGGGTTCCATTCCACTGCAGCATATTTATTCCTTATATAAAGATGTGATTATTTTCTTGACCATTTCTTCGTTTACATACTCGTAAGGGTAAATTTCAAGCAGTGTATACATGTTTCTCAGGTTTTTATTTATATGATCATCTGGGGTCAATTTTCCTATTTATCGTTACCCCAAATCTTTTTTTTTTTTTTTTTTTCTGTGTGTGTATGTGTGTGAGGTGTGAGAATATGAAGCACTTCTGAATAGTTTCTTTTTATATACAGCTTAATGTGTATGTATGTATGTATGTATGTGTCTGTTTACTTGGTGGTTGAGGTGGGTGAATATAAAGCAGCTCTGAATATAGTTTCTTTTAGATACCACTTAATAATCCACGTTTTCTCTCAATACATGCTACTCTACTTTACACCGGAGACTTTAGGATATTTCACATACGATCCTTTCCCACTACTCATACCTGTCTTCCTTCTTAAATATACTGTACATACACTCCTTGTCCCATACACCAATTTCCACTTGATCCCCTCCTCCCCATGTGTACCTATTTTCCCCATTATAACAAATAACTTACACCCTCTCTATATCACCATACTCCGCTTCTGCTCTCTCTTTTTATCTGTGTGTGTATGTGTGTACTTTTCTCTCACCATCTCATTCACTTTTCCTGTCCGTCTGCCTCACCTCTCCCTCTCTTTCCAATTTTTCTCTCTCTCTTCGGTCACACTTTCTGTTCGTCTGTTTCCCTCACCTCCCTCACTTAATCTTTCTCTCTCATATCCCTCCCCACTTTTCTTTCCCTCCTCAAACACACACACACACACACACACACACACACACACACACACACACTCTCTCTCTCTCATTTCCCTGCCCTTCCCATTATCTCTCCAGGGCTCTCAAAACTAACCGGTCCCTTCGTGGTGATGATATACAAGATGATCTCTGGAGACCTGTTCACCTTCAGCATCATCTACAGCATCATGTTACACGGGTTTGCTCAGAGCTTCTACTTCCTCTACAAATCACCAAGGCAGGACTCTGAGAGCAACTTCTACAACTACAAAAGCACTTGGATGGCACTCTTCCACATGACACTCGGGGATTATGATGTGAGGAGGATGAGGGGTTGTCGATGGATGTGTATGTGTGTGTGTGTAAATATTTTAGAGATTACGATGTGGAGGGGTTGTAAATGTGTGTGATTGTGTGTGTGTGTGTGTAGAATGGAAAATTTTTACGGATTATGATGTGGAGGGGTTTGTAGATGTATGTGTGTGTGTGTGTGTGTGTGTGTGTGTGTGTGTGTGTGTGTGTGTGTGTAGAAAAACGTTGGGGGATTACGATGTAAGGTGGAGTGGTTGTGGGTGGGTGGATGGATGGATGGAATGACAGAGGAGTGGCCAAACTAATGAACAGAGATAGACAGAAATACGTGGAGAAATAGATAGATAGATAGATAGATTGATATAGAAACGAATATACTGATGAATATTATTATTATTATTATCATTATTAGTGAATCTATTGTTATATTGTTTTCAGTACGGAGCCATGAGTGTGAACATCTACAGTGACATGACCAAGTTTGTGTTCCTGGTGTTTACAATCATGGTGCCTATCTTGCTACTCAACATGTTGATCGCTATGATGGCTAATACATACAGTACTGTCATATCCATGTCTGAGAAGGAGTGGGTGAAAGCCCGTGAGTAAAAGTTTTTATGTATTACTACTACTACTACTACTACTACTACTACTACTACTACAACAACTATGACTACTACATACTGTTATACCAATACTACCACCACCACCACCACCACCACCACCACCACTAGTACTACTACTACTACTACTGTTACTCCTCCTCCTCCTCCTCCTACTACTACTACTACTACTACTACTACTACTACTACTACTACTTTAAGAGTCACTTCCAGGTGTATGTTCCACTTCTCATAACTAAATATGTGAGATTCTTTTTCACTTCACGTTGATGGAAACCGACCCAAAACTGAAAAGATTTATTACCTTTAGATTTCCCACCAATCATCACTCCTCCTTTAACACACTGTAGGTTTTGCTTCATTCTCACTAGGGATACTGAAATACTATATTTATATATATATATAAACGGTAGCCAAGTACAGTTCCGAGCAGATGATGGGGAAACACTGACTCAGCTGCTGCACGGTAACAGTAGGTAGGTGCCGGAAAAGCTTGTTTATAATTGTTCAACTCTATTGTATCCTCGCATTTATATGATACAGAAAGAAGCAATCAAGTCTCAGAATCGTCTCCATTCAAGTGTAGAGTGATGCTAAGACAGTGAGGTTTGTATTATTAAACTTTTTCTCTTCGTAGCTCAGTTCTCATTATTTTGCAATGAGAATATAGCGACGAAAAGTTGTTCAGTCGAAGAGAAAGTTTAATGATACCACCCTGAGAGTTTACATTCCTCTGCTCGTGACTGGACAACACAGGTCCACCAAGCAAATCACAAACCGACCTCCACTTCCGTTTCAGTGGGCCAAAATCGTGATAGCTTTGGAGCGTGCCATATCCCAAGAAAAGGCCAAGGAGTATATCTACATGTATAGTATGCCGCTGGGTGGAGGAGGTGAGGGGGGAGAAGAGAGTCTGGGTGTTTTGGTCATCAAGTGTAAAGACAAGACCAAGGCAAAACAACGCAAAGGAGCACTCAGCAACTGGAAGGTGAGAGAGAGAGAGAGAGAGAGAGAGAGAGAGAGAGAGAGAGAGAGAGAGAGAGAGAGAGAGAGAGAGAGAGAGAGAGAGAGAGAGAGAGAGAGAGAGAGAGAGAGAGAGAGAGAGAGAGAGAGAGTACGTATAAACTAATAAATACAGTAATGTGATAATTTCAACACACACACCACAATATCGTACACCAAAACATCATGCTAATCAATACAAAATTTTAACCATATGTACTCGTCTCTACACAGCGAGTGGGACGAGTGACAATAGACGCCCTGGCTCGTCGTGGCGTGACGGGCGAGTTCCTAAGGAGGGAGATGTGGGGCCTACAAACAGCAGCATCCACGCCAGTCAAAGGGTATAATTATAGGCCTAGTGGACATTACCTGCGTCAGTCAGCTCGTATTATCTGCAATGTTTTTATTTTATTTTTATTTTATTTTTATTTTTTTTCCACTGAATTAACTTTGCAATGGATGTTAGTTCGTTCTCCATTAGGGATTTCTGATGGTGTAGAATGTGAAGGTATAATTTTTATGCTGCCACATAAATATTAAGCCATATTATCCAACCAAGAACTATTGTTGTGGACTAGGTGTGTGTGTGTGTGTGTGTGTGAGGAAGCATTGATTGTGGAGGTATGTGTGTTGTTATGAAGGTAGTTACCATGTGTGTGTGTGTGTGTGTGTGTGTGTGTGTGTGTGTGTGTTGTTGTTGTTATGAAGATATACTAACTGAGTTTAGTGTATGTGTGTGGTGTTTCAGGCCTACCAAGAAGAAAGGTTATGGTGGTCTGCTTGGGAACGATACTGGGCCAGGCACTTTGGACATCATGGGGGAAGCACTCGACCAGTCCTTGTTCGCAGGAGACGACATCGACCCCAACGACGAGATGGACGGCTTCGGGGCTCTCACAGGGGCCATCGACCAGCTCGCCTTCACCAACGACCTCGACTTCTCAGGAGACGGGGTTGATGACGACCCTATAAAGCAGCTACAAACGGGCCCGGCTGGTGCTCCCAATTCACTGGCACCACCTGGAAGGAACAACGCTGCAGCTGAAGCAAAACGGAAGAAACAGAAGAAGAAGCGAATGGAGGGCGAGGGGCACGACAACCCCGCCTTCCTGGATGACGAGCAGCTGCTGTTGGCCGCCTCTCTCGTCCCCACGGCAGACGACTCTGACTCCGACACTGACCTGGAGGCTGCTCGACGCCTCAAGCAGCCCAGGATTATTATTCAAGCTGAGACTCCCGCCGTCACCGCCACCGCCACCGCCACCGTCACCGCCACCGCTGCAGTCCCTGGTAAAGCGGTACCTGCAGCAGCCAAGACCGCCCCCGCCGCTACCAAGGATGCCAAGGGTAAGGTTACCAAGGAACCCCCGCCACCCCCCATCCTGCCGCAGCCCCGCCTCCCGTCCGCCAAGGTGAGACGCATAGGGTCAGCCCGTAGAACCCCAGCCAAGTTTACTATGACCTTCACTGAGAAGTACACCCCGATCCCCGCCTCCCGTGGCTGCCCTCCTCCACCCCCTCCTGCCGCAGGCACCCCAGCAGCACCCAGCACTCAGGCCCCACCGCCGGCACAGCCAGAGACGAAGGGGCAGAAGGAGGTGGGGACTAAGAAGAAGAAAGAAGAAAAAGAAAGTAAGAGACAAGCAACAGCAGCAGCAGCAGCAGCAACAACAACAACAACAACAACAAAGGAGGAACAATCACAGGAGGACAAGTGGGCAGAGAAGAAAGGGAAGGGCAGCAGGAACAAGCGCCCTCTAGTAGCAGCAGCCTGGAGGAGGCAAGCGGCGAGGCGAGGGCACAGGACGACCTTGGGGTGGGCCTGGCGACGGAGGAGGGGCAGGAGGCAAAGGCAGGGCAGCGACAGAGACCCAAGACCTCAGTGGCGCCCTCCCAGAAGATGAAGCAGAGAGCTACACAGGAGGTGGGCAACATGAACACCATCCTGCCTTGGGATAATGAAGACGGTGACATCAAATAGAAGCAGGGAGGCAGGTAGGCAGGCAGGGAGACAGGCAAGGATACAGGCTAGGGACACAGGCAATAAGAACGTGTGTATACAAGACATACCAAGAGGACACAACAGTACATCACAGGACATCAACAGGACATAGCACCATATACCACAGGACAATGATTGAGGGGCACAGAGATAATAATATAAAAAAAAAAATCATACAAAACACGGCACATTACAGTATATATAATTATACTGTATACAAGGCACAATATATTTTTATACAAGGTACATTCAAACACAACATGATATATTACCAAGGCACATGTTAAGATTCAGCACATCAGTATTATTACATGCAACACACAGGAGGCACCACCATATCACACACACACACACACACACACACACACACACACACACACTGGTAAGAAACAAACCCCAGGAAACTTTCACTACTGTAAATACTATGATCATACTGAGGCTATTGTTTGGAGAGAGAGAGAGAGAGAGAGAGAGAGAGAGAGAGAGAGAGAGAGAGAGAGAGAGAGAGAGAGAGAGAGAGAGAGGAGAGAGAGAGAGAGAGAGAGAGAGAGAGAAGAGAGAGAGAGAGAGAAAGAGAGAGAGAGAGAGAGAGAGAGAGAGAGAGAGAGAGAGAGTGTGTGTGTGTGTGTGTGTAGGTGTAACTGATATAACATTAGAACCAAGTCAGGTATTGTAGAGTCGTGGATGATAATAACAATTCACACAGGAGTGCCTCATGTAAACATTTGACAGCTTCACTCTGTTCGTTAGCTCAGAAACTTTCCATTAAATAGGTTAGGTACAATACCATCTTCTAATTTACTACAAGCAGCTACACACAGTATACCTAGATAGACGGGGGTGCCGATGGTGTAATGGTTATCATGCTCACCTAGCAAGTGAGAGATCCCCGGTTCGATTCCCGAGTGGAAGTGTTGGACAATTTACCCAGCCCCCTATGTCCCTGTTCACCAAGCAGCAAGTAGATACCAGGCTGTAAGAGCGAGGATTGGAACCTTGTATGTTGGGGGAAGATGTGTTGATGTAACAACACTGACTGCCTTAATGACCAACACTGTCACCTCCTAATGCTGGGTTCATCTCGGGTGATAGGTTAACAATGTGTACTGCTGTGGGCATATGTTATGAAGATGATTTTTATTGTTTATTTTATTAGTTTAGAAATTAGTGTTATGGAGAAGAAATACATGAAGAGAGTGAGTGAGAGGGACTTGTTGTCTAGCTGGTGTTTGCCAGTTGCCCAATAACAGCTGTTAAAGCTGTGTCCGCTGCTGACACACTCGCATGTGATGAAATTAGTTTAATTATGGTCACGTGGAGGTAACATTTGTGCACAATTCAGAGATATTCATACAAGGATGACGGAAGACATCAGGTCCGAAAAACGTAAGTTGATCAGTGTATTTTCATAGCTTAGCTATTATAGTTTAATAAAATATTAAGGAGAAAATTAACATTCATGTAAGTAAAGAAATAATGAGGCTATACATTCATTGTATATGTTTGTTTTATGTTGAGAGGTGTCCTATGTGGACAGAGAGGTTGTTTATGGGTTGGGTAGTGACCTCATATGACTCTGTGGGGTTGATGTTAATATATAGGATTAATTGTAGGATTATAATTAGTATTGAGTCGCACATTTGCTTGTTTGACAGGTTTGACCCAATAAACTGGGATTGGTGTCAACGTGACGGGTTTCACTCTACCTTATCTATATTACTGCCGTTCCTCTGGTGGCGGTACAAAAATCTTCCCAGATATACTAGATAGAGTTTAAACATTTAAAGGCCCCCGTGATGCAGACAGAAGATTGGAGGTTAGCAACTCCTTCAAACGTTGCCCCGAAACACCACCTACATGAAAGGGACTTGTTTCGTGGTATAGTCAGCAAGAATCAGAAGCCACCAGGTTTCATACACGATCACAGGGTCTCTTAACATAAACTGACTTAGGAGTAATTATGCATAGGCTTGTCATGTAGTATAACAAATCAAATCTGCAACCTACACATACTGCAATGAATGTACAGTTGGGGATAATAATAACCAAACCATCCACATTGGGGTGACTCATGCAAACATTTTGACAGCTTCCCTCTGTTCGTTAAGTATGCAATAAATAGGCAAAGTGCTATCTTTTAATTTACTACAGGTAGCTATTCACTATCCAAAACAATAATGTGACGTATTAATTAACTGTGATTGAGATCTGTATGATATTATTGTTCGTCTTGTTGATTCCTGTTCTTGAGTGTTAGCCTATGGTGAACATTTCTGTAAAGAATTTGGGGTTTGTTTGATATGTTTTGGTGAGAGTATAGCAGGGAGATCAGATTTAGAATAATTATGCTAAATTTGGCATATTTTTATTTATCCAAAAAATTATGTGTTTAGCATAAATTAGTAAATGATTAAATCTAGCATATTTTTAGCCTAATTAAATGAGCTTCGGGCAAATTCTAGAATGATTATAATTTACCACTTGTGGCCAACGGTAGTTTCTGGTTTAAAGACTAGGTTACATGTTTCAATATTACATAATTATTTCGTTTGAAAACTGTAAATGTGAGTTGCCACATGTCCCTGGATCATATAATTTGGGGGAAAATAAGGTGACGGGTCTATCTGACAGCGGCGGCACTAGAAGGCACACCTTACTCCTCATTCATCTCCCCACTCACACTGTACTGTACAAGGTATATAGACAATATTGAGTAACTGGGATCAATTAGGTGGGAATATAAAGTTAACAGGCTCTACTCTCGTGAATGTAACGTAACAATAAATTAGTTTACTAAGCTTAAGGACCCTGTGATCGTGTATGAAACTTGGAGGCTTCTGATTCCTCCTTCCATATAAGTGGTGTTTCGTTGCAATATATGAAGGACTCATTTACCTCCAATTTTTACTACATCACAGGGTCCCTTAAGTGAATTTAACAAATTATATTAAATTGAATTAATTGTAAATAATAATCTGTGGTACATTATTTTTTGTAATGTTTTGTTCCCTTTTGAAAACCCTAAAAGCTTTATATTTTCTATTAATTAGTGGCTGTCCAAGTAAACCCTTAGACACTTTTGTGAATAACCTGTGACGCCACAATAACATCTTATGAGAACGTGAAAACATTAGTCAGCAATTTGTTTGTTTGAGTTATCTATATGTTTATTGAAACCTTTGTCAACGACTGTACGTACGTTAAACATTTGGCCTATATATACCTAAGCCTTCTAAGGTTATAAACTATTTACAAGAGAGGGAATAGATGCACTTTCGCCAGGTTAATTCAAGAACGTGTAGTATTAATATGCTCCCATTATCAACTGGCCAATCACTATCTGATCACTATCACCACTACAATTTGAATAATCAATATGACCTCCACTACCACCACCAACACCAACACCAACACTACCACATTTATACCACACACACGTACTGTACATACACATACATACATATATTCACCCATGATTATTACCGACCATATACATCATACCATTACTATCATCACTATATCGACCAAAATACACCACGACCATCATCAGTCGACTCATTATCACAATTTCCGCCATATAATTATACTGCAACGATCACTAAAACCTTGACACAATTACCAATCATTACAATCATAATCACTTACCGAGATCATTACAATCACAACTATCACTATTATCTCACCACAATCACAATCACTTACCGAGATCATAACAATCATTACAATCACAACTATCACTATTATCTCACCACAATCACAATCACTTACCGAGATCATTAACAATCATTACAATCACAACTATCACTATTATCTCACCACAATCACAATCACTTACAGAGATCATTAACAATCATTACAACCACAACTAATAAATAACTACCATATTAAGCACACACCACCTAACAACACTACTATTACTATTACTATAAATGACTACTACTAACCACTTCATATACCGTATTAAGCACACACCCCATTACAAACACCACTACTACTACTACTACTACTACTACTACTATATATGATTACTACATACACCACCAACCCAAACACACACAACACACTACAAACACCACCACTATTACTATTATAAATGACTACCATATTACACACACACACACACACACACACACACACACACATGCCCAAGATCTTAATTCAGTAATGATGATAACGAGGGCCAACCCATGCGACTTTCAAGGCTGGTATTGTTGTTAGATTTTTTATTTTTTTTTATAGTACAGTATCACTCATAATTTATTCAAAAGACGTGGTAGAGGGGGAAAATACAAAACGCAAATTGTACACAACAATAACCCCATAATATCTTAGTACAGTTATTTATATCCTTTCCTGAGTTGGTAGAAATGGTGGAACAAAATTAGTGTATCCCCGAGCTAACCAAGTACAGTACCGGTGCAATAGTGGAGGGTTTTAATCTTTATGAGAATGGACGAAAACCAGTCTGATAAACTAGCAGAGCGACACAGATTATTACATCACAGACGGGTGGGTTCATGGGTAGGGGTTACTTTTTGTTCACTATATAAGCCACGCCCCTCATTCCTGTCTGCCACTCGCCTCGCCTCGCCTCGCCACGCCAGTCTGTGTGTGAGTAGTGTCGGGAGGAGAGAGTACTGGTATTGTGTCCTGTGTTGTACATTCCTAAGGAGCGTACCTAGAGTGAGTCACACTGTGGTAGGCTATACGTGATGTCAGTCGGTATTAACCACCTCATTTTCCGGCCAGTACCAAGGATTCAAAAAATAGCCTGGGGACACTTTTTCTTCGGTGTTTTGTCATAATATAATATACCGCTACATACTGTAGCCTATTAGTTTAAAGAGATTGTACAGTTGGCAGCAAAAGTCGTGTCGCCACATCTGCTAAGTTACGAAGTACAGTATGGAAATAAGTATAAGCTTCACAGGCTCGTAAACTGAAGAACCAGAGAAGTTTATTCATTTATTCCCTGGTCAAGAAGCACTGAGTGAAGCTACACGACTTTTGCCGCCGACTGTACAGTGTTGGTAAATCTTGAGCAACTGATTTCTCTAAACCAGTGGTTCCTAAACTGGGGACCACATATGTACAGTAAGGGACCTTAAGCAGAGGCTAAGTGCAAATGAGAAACCAAAGTGTTAGTGAGGGTATCCAGCCAGTGAACTTACAGATTCAGTATTGGTTGATAATTATACAGTCCTGTAAATCAAGACCTGGAGATGTATTAGGGTAGTAGACAATTGTCACTCGACGTAATTATCAGGCTTCCTGAGCAATGGATTCTGTTATGAGAACCTGGCCTTTATTTTACGACACCGGCGGATAACTGCGAGAACATTATTTTGGACTCATAAATGTAGGACTATAGACACTATATAACTGTAGTCATTGGTTATGGATGGGGGGCCATGGATAAGGTTCATGTATGAAAAACAGGTCACGACCAGAAAGTTTGGGAACCACTGCTCAAAATTATTCCAAGCAACAGGACACCATTATTTTTGTTAATCTGGTTCCGTTTCCTGGCGTGCTTTGAAGGAATCAATGCGCTCAAATGTACCAACAGAGTACTATTCCCTTTTAATGGGTTAATGGGGAGTTTACTGTGTGAGAATTACTGGGGTCTATGTAGCCTTTTAAACACTGCACTGCAAAGAAACACATTCCCTCCTCTTATACTGAAGTTGTTTGTTTTGTGGCATAGTTGGGAGGGATCAATGGCTCTCATATTGACCCCAAACAATTATCACCACGATAATCTCTAAAGGACTTGGTCAAGCCTTTTATGAAACAATGGGCTGTATGCAAGAACATTGATGGTGTTGTACCGGCACGATGACTCCATTAGACAAACAACAGAGCCATTGTACCGGTGCCACACCATCGTCAACACTACGGATGTTCTTGCATCTCGCCCAATTCTTCGTGACCACACACACACACACGCTATGAAATCTTCCAGCTGTAGCACACACACACACACACACTCACTGAAAACAGGTTTATCACTATGCTGCAAATTTAGTGCTCAGAATATTTCTCTTTTTTTTTCTTTTTTTCTTAGAATGCATTCATTAAACATGATGTGGATATTTTATATTATTATACAGAACATATTACTGACAAAGATAATTTGCTTGTACAGTTAGGTCTTGGTAAGCAACAAGTGAGAAAATATGTACAGGCTGGGATAAAAGGTGTCAAACTGGGCGCCCCGTCCACAACTGTAAACAAATAATTGGTCTTGAACTTGGGTGCACTGTTTTGAGAGACTGAATATATAATGTGTGGTACGTTATAACCAAATTCTATATATAACCCGTATTTCATTTACTTTTATGAGTTAATGAACAAAACATGAGACCAAACTTATGTCTGCAACTGTAGGCTACTCACTCCCACTATCCAAATCATCCAGACGTGTTTAGCCTGAGTGACCTTGGTAGAAGAGGCCCCATTAAGTTATGTCAGCTGCGAAGTATAGAGGTAAAGAGTCCTCCATAATGTTACACAAAACAGACAGCCTGATATCGAGGAATTCAGATAAACCCACCACATGTTGCGCTGCTCGTCGTCATACACGTGTACTATTAGTTAACTCAGTATCCATACGACTCCGTTGCTACGCTGGTATTGGTTCGTTACCTATAAAGTGGTGATCGGTGGTAGTGGAGATGTGTCGTAGGTAGTGAAGAGGTGCTAGAAATAAATTTGATTATGCCACCAATATGTTCCGGTACGTGATGATTCCGAACATGTTTTGAGTTTGACGGTGCGATGCTGCGTAATTTTCTAGTGATGCGCGAACACACACACACACACACAAATTTTTCAATCTTCTAGAATCTAGTGTGAAGTAGGGGTAATGGAGATAAGTGGTAGTTTGTTAAGATGTGTGAAGGATGTCACGACACATCACCAGTACCCTTCCTCAACACCTTCAATACACACTACACATTACCTACTACATACACTACACAGTATCCGTGGGTCATTATGTAATATGCCCAATGATTAATAATATCAATAGAGTATACAATAGTCAATAGTCACCAATTCAGTAATCGAGAAACAGAAAAAAAATGCAATTGTTTACCAAACACTGCTGGCCCATTTTCTGCTTAGGCTGGCTATGTCATCTGACTCAGAATTTTTCTAGTTCAAGTGAAGATAAGTCAAGTGGATGTTGTGATGTTGGTGTAAGTGGCTGTAAATGGTGATGTGTAGGGGTAGTGAAAATGTGTGAAATGGATGATGCACATCCCAGGCAAATGGGACCAGAGCTTACTGGATCAGGGAGTCTGGGGGCCTCCAACTGCCAGGGAGATTAGGGGGAAGGTCTTTGATCCCACAGCCATTGCTGTAGGTCCAAGTCCACGTTACCACAAGAGCTACAAGTGGGGCCGCACCTTCCATGAGACCAGCCCTGAATGGACCATAAGGGGGAGGGAGATTAGACTGTTGCATGCAAAGGGATAATGCACCCCCGTGTGCTGACGGTCCACACAACAGTTAAGAAAAAAAAAAAAGAGCCTCCGGTTGTAGTACCCCTCACGTGGATTGTTAATCCATGTGGACAGATCTGGTCAAATCCACTAGAAAGTGACCAGATCCTACAACAATCTTTATTCTAGCCCTATGGGGGATGGCTAATATTCACAGAGAATACAGTCAGCCCCCCTGGGCACTTGTTGTGGTGTCTGCGAGTGTTGTATAACCAGTAAGTTTATTTTCCACATCACCTGCGACATATTATCAGGATCGGAGATTGTAACATGAAGTAACTCAGTTTCTCACTTCCGACCCCCGATGTCCCTGTTCCCTAGCTATAAGAACGAGGATTGCAACCTTGTATAGGCTGGGGGAAGATGTGTTGATGTAACAAAACTGACTGCCTTCTATTAATGACCTACATATGAGTCGATAGGCATAAAGCCCAAAATCTTCAGTTTCTCTCGCCACTTCAAGGCAAGACGGTTTATGGTTGAGAGATGACTGTAGATCTATGTATTGTACATTCTGATACCGACCATACTTTTCACTGACGTATTGCAACTAATAGTTTACACTGGAACACACAAGTTTTACACACACTATATACAATAATAAATGATCATAATTTACCCAGTAATAATAACGGTATACAAATTTTCCCAACACAATATAATAATAATAATATTATACTACTACTAATAATATACTTATATTCCCAACAGATCTGAAAGAGGACGAGTGTAACAACAATATATATAATCTTAACAGTATAGAAGACAAAATGGACACCAACGGGAAAACAGAACCGGGACTGAAAGAAAACAACAACAGAACATCAGTCAACGGAACTCACTGCTTCAAGGTGGGTACAGTTGGTGTCTAACAAGGAAACCATTAGTGACCACAAACCAAGATGCTACTAACCGATTCCTCCATAGTATATCACGAAACAGCCTTCCTCACAGTGTAATAATATATTATACCGTTTAGTGGCACAGTGTGGAGGAATCAGTCTCCTCCATTTCTTAATAGAGTGAGTTTGGAGGACCTAATAGCTAGTTACTTATTCCTCCATACTCTGCTATAAAACAAAATCCAGCCTAATAGAGATGATGGTTGTGGTGGTCTGTCTAGTTTTGGAGGAATCTGTAGCCTCCAGTTCTTAATAGAGTGAGTTTGGAGGACTATAATAGATAGCTACTTATTCCTCAAGATTCTGCCATAAAACAAAACCCAGCCTAATAGAGATGATGATGGTGTGTCTAGTTTTGGAGGTATTGGTAGCCCTTCATTCCTGCCTTGTAACAGCTCGTAACCACCACCCACCCACCCACTAGGCTTTAACTCTACAATTTCTGATGCCAGTTTCATTTTTAAGGGGCCACACATTGTTGTTGTTGTTGTTTCATCTTTAATAATAATAATAATAATGTTGTATGTTTGTTTGTATGTCGATTTGAGAATTACGCGAAATCTACTTTATTTCTAATTTAATAGAGACGTTTGTTTGTGGGTTTGTTTGATTGTAGTTTGTTTGTATGTCTGAGCATCACGGACGAAAACTACTGCGTCTCTAATATATAATAAAGAAGTAGAGCTGTATATTTATTTGGTTACTTGCTTGTTTGTAGGTTTGTTTGTTTGTAATCTTTGAGCACCATGCGATTAGCACGAGTCGCACAGCATGACTAAATTATTATTTTTTTTACCTGAAGGCCTGTTGTTCACACCAGTTCCGGATTCAGGTTCACCTTGCCCGTCGGAAATATATATACCCAATTGAATTAAACTTTGATCATATTCAGGGCGAGTCACTTCCTCTGATCAACAAGGATTAGACAGTCGGCCCTAGATATGTGATGAAAAAAATTAGCACTATCCTTTTAACACAGGCTCAGTACTGTAAATCACTTCGTCTGTTTATTAATGAATAACAGAAACTTGGGAAATAATTTATTGGTCTTTAAAGAGGAACTGACTGTAAAACAAAGTGGTGGAGACAAATATTAGTTCATTGTTTATCGAGGGTTTACATTATTAGATTCGCCTCATGTAATTTTCTGATGCGGAAACGGATCGATCATTCTTACGGCCTTGGTGTGACGAGATCTGAGAGTGTCTGACCTAGAGAGAGTATCGTGTGCTGAATATTGTATTGTAGGAATTCGTACACAGAACATTGGTTAAAATCGGTCTAAATTTTGCACCTCCTATAGGGATTTTTCTGCTGATTGATTTAAATATTAGCCATATAACTTTACTAGAAGAGCTTGGTGTTAAAAATTAAATGTACTAAATTTTCTAGTTGTTACGAGCCCTTGATGTCACAGTGGTGTATACGAATTCTTGAGGCCGACTGTACACCTCATTAACTCTAAGTTAAAGATCAACACCGTATGAGGATAGGAGCCTTTAATGACGACGTTTCTTTTTCTCTTCTGTTTCTTCAGGACTTTATACGGAAAAAGCAACAGTGAAAAGTCGTCAGTACAAGCTCCTCATAAAGTGTTGTTGTTCTGAGATTATTCTGTCAAGTTAAGGGTGGAACCTCTTTATGATAAAACTGAGGGCTACTGATTCCTCTAAACTAAAATTATGTCACAAAACAGAACCACTATTAGTAACATTAAAGTGATTATTTTGTTTCCTGGGATAGCTAAATTGGAGGAATCAGTAGCCCTTCATATTACCAAAAAGATGTTTCTCTCATAACGCCTAACCTTGTCATGCTCATACACACTTATACACACAGGTATTGGTGGGCACGCTTGTCCATTCCACGCGTGAGGATCCCATGGTCATCCTCACCGACAAGGCTCTCGGCGTTCTCGACTCAAAGGTAAACATCATTATTATCATCCATCATCATCATCTCTCTCTCTCTTTCTCTGACACACACACACAGTCAAACTTTTATAACTCGGTATTTGAACCCCCTATTATTATGCCAAGTTATAAGTGATTTATTGTACAGTCGGCAAAAAAAGTTTCGTTACCACCCCTACGTTAATTTTAACATGGGTAGCCGGTGTAGGGTTGGTACTCGGCCTACTTGGCTGCTAAGCCTTATCATCCGAGACTGATATCGTCTTTGCCGGGCTGGACAGTACGGGCGGCGGAGGCATTGGCTTCGGTCCGCCTTCGGATGTCGTCACTCGTCACTCATCAGTAGCCTAGTAGCTTTCAACGAGATAGGATGGGTGCCCGTCGCTCTTATGCACTGCTATGCTAGCTTAATAAACTTACATTAAACCTATGAAATCCTTTCTCTGATGTAATGTTTTGACCATAAAATAAAACCGCCATTTAGTTCTATCCATGTAAGTGGCAAGTGCTTGGCTGAGTGTGTGTAGACGGCGAGTGACAGCCACACACAGCCTACCCTACACAGGCCCCATTGGCGATAATATGCGGGCCGCGGCCCGTGGCAGTCACAAACATTGCATTCCGTTTCTTTATATCAAAAGTTTAACTAATTTTAAATGTTCAAGAACTCTTACTATTTAACTATTCATTATTAAACTTAAACAAATGCGTCTGAGTATTTTAGAACAAGAATAACCGTGAAATACCCAGAAAAAGTAACACTGGGTAAAGAACGTCATTCCTACTCCCCTTCCCAATAGACACTGAGGTCCTGAGCCCTGAGGAGCACTTGGGGTTGACGGAGGTATATATAAGACACTCGCGTCACGCCAGGCCTACCACCATTACATCACAGTGTTAAAAGGATGGTAACGAACTTTTTTTGCCGACTGTACCTCTTATCATCATCATCTCTCTCTCTCTCTGACTCACACACAGTCAAACTTTTATAACTCGGTATTTGAACCTCCTGTTATTATGCCAAGTTATAAGGGATTTACTGTACCTCTTTATTTATGTACTGTAGCGCTCTTATTCATGTTCTTAATAGAGGCCTGGGGCCGGATCCAAGAAACTTAACAACGTCGGTAACTCGAGTTAGCGACGTCGGCCACTACCGACGCGATCCAAGAAGCAAAATGATGACGTCACTGGCGCGTTAGCGACGTCGTTAATAACAACACCTCGGGAGGTGTAGTAAAAGCTGGTAGAAGTTAACGACGTGCACCATATGGGCTCAGATATCATCATATTTAGTTAATATTTCTCATTGATTACAGTGGAAATTGATATCAATATATATTTAAAGACGGCAAGATGTAAACAAAGTGCCGTTAAACACGCAAAAAGCATGCTAGACAACATTTCAAGTACTGCTTGTACTGTACATCAGTGACTGGTCTCACACTGCCAGTCAGCGGACTGAGGCTACTTCACCATGGACTACGTGTTGGCTGACATGGCAGCAAGGGCTCTAAGGAGAGAGAGGTGCTTTCGAGACAGTCTGGACCCTCTAGCTCTCAATGACAACGAGCTGATAAGGCACTACCACTTAACTCGGCATGAGCTGACGCAGCTCATTGATGAGTACATATTGAATAAATAACGATTATTTCAGGTCCAACACAAGCAAGCATCAGCAGAATATTCACCAGAATAACAAACATCATGAGTACCAAGGCTGCTGAGGAAATTAATATGCCATCAACACCACAACAGTTGTGAACATCAGCCCAAGCCTTCAGCAGGGTCACCAACTTCCCACGAGTAATTGAAGCTATAGATGGTAAGCTTCATAGTTTTATTGATGAAATCCATAATGCTAGTTGTTTTCCTTGTTGTTAGAACCCAATCATATAGAGACATGCTTCATAATAAATGATCAGTCTCCCCCCACCAACATTGTTGTGATTCTTGGCTCTACAACATACAAGGTGTAAGAGAGGTAACAGTTTTTTACCCTCAATATTAACTTCAACCTTAACTTGTGTACTTTCCTCTTGAGGAATTATATTGGTTTGGCTTATATAATACTGTACCTGTATACAGTCCTGTATATACTATGTCATTCCTTTGTTTAGAGTATGAGGCAGACAGATAAAATTGATCCTATTGTTACACAATATATTAATGTTTATGCTATGTATGCAGGTACACACGTTGCCATCAAGGCTCCAAATATTGATGAGGCCATGTACTGTACGTCAATAGAAAAAGATTAAATTAACTAAACTTTCAAGTTATTTGTGATGGAAATGGCTTGATCATCAATTATTCTGCCAGATTTCCAGGTACTGTACTGTATTTCATGTACCTAGATTTAAATAATGTGTGTAAATAAGAAATTTTGTGTAAGATACTGTTTAGTATATGGTCTGTATTATTGCATACCCTTGTATATGAAAAATTTCCCAAAACCTGCATGGTTATATCTTTAAAAATCAAGTTTGATATAAAAAGTCTTCCCATTTACACTAGGGTTGCCAAGTGTATTAAAACATTATATATATGTGAGGGCTTCTTGGCATAACATTTGAAGTAGAACCACATGCTTTAATACATGTGTCACTTTGCAGGATCCACTTATGATGCCTACATTTGAAGGAACAGCAACTTGAGGCAACACTTTAGTAGAGGCACTTTGGGGACTACTTACTCCTAGGTTGGTATCAGGAGATGTTTTAACAAGTGTACAGTTCTAAGGCTGTATGATATACATATTCTTCCCATGTGAGTTTATGTATGGTTATATATGTATGTACAGTATGTATAAATAGTTCATCTTTCTGGTAACAATGTCTTGCAGGTGACAGTGGGTACCCATTGGAGCCTTTTCTCATGACCCCAGTCACCAATCCCACAAATGAGGCAGAAGAACTCTACTACAGGGCCCTTGTAAGAACAAGGGTCATTGTGGAGCTGACCTTAGGAGTTGTGAAAAATCGCTTCAGGTTAGGAAGTGACTTCTTAATATCCCTTCGGTTTCAACAAATCACAAGCAAACTCTATATATAGTTATAATTTGCTCCCTCTCCAAACCTCAATTCTAATTTCATAAGAGTTTCCAATCAATGGCAAGGTTTCTAAATCTTTTGACTTTATAATTAAATGAAAATTTCTTTTTATTAATGTATTTCATATGATTACTTTTTGTTCACATTGGTCCATAAAATCCACTGTTACATTTTCCTTTTATATCCCTCTAATAAATGGTATCTAACAGATGTATTCATCGGTTTGGTGGAGAATTACAGTACACTCCTTTGAGATCTGCAAAGATTGTAAGTGCTTGTCTCCTGCTGCACAACCGGTGTGTCAGTAGGAGTATTCCTGACCCTAACAATGTAAGTATACACTGTGGCTTAGTATTTATTGTAGCATTAACTTACCTTACTGTGCTACTATATAAGTACAATGAGACACCAGTAATTACTTCAATTACAGTAATTATTATAATACTGTACAATGCAATCTCTGCAATTGCACTGCTTCAACCCTGAAGTTTGTCTTAATATATCAATGTTTTTCAGTGATTTCTAAAATCCCTTAATACCTTCATTTTCCAGCATCTACCAGAAGAGGACATGCCTATTGAGGCCCATGTAGTTGGAGCTGGTGATCGTGGTGGCACGGGTAGACAGACACGTGACGAGATCATACCGGAGTTTTATGGTCGAAAGGGGGTTTAAAAAAATAAAATTATGTCATGGTTACTAGTGTATTTATTTACCAACTTATTATGTCTGTGTCTGTTGGTGTTTTGCTATATGTTTTTTTAATGTGGCATGTGACAGAATGTTTGGTAACATTGGTACAGTATTGGCATGCAGAATCACCAAACTATATAATTTTATATACTGTATATCTATTTCCTAAGTTGGTGTTATCGGTTATATTTACATTACGATTACATGGTTTTTCCAATGGGATCTTAGAATGTTTATTGTGTTGCTGGAATGTGTGACTGTATGCAGTTCAGTGTTATTTACAGTATGCTCCTAACTTAGCTAGGAGCATGCTATTACTGTCTTCCCTACCATGACAACACTGTATGCTCCTAGCCAAATTAGTAGCATACTGTATGCAACACATCCTGATCCAAAGTTATTTTCCTTATTTCTCAATAAACACTCTTACAATAGAAGCCAGCACTATAATGGCTTCAGCTGCTTGTCTCTGTGCTGCTGCACTTTCTCTAATAGCAGCTGTGGCTTCCTGCTGACTCCATCATCACTTCTAGGATGTCCCTAATGTCCTCTTGTGCATGGAGGAAGTGTGGCAACAATACGTATTCTGCTGTGTGTTCAGAATAAACAATGTTATTAAATGATCTTCAGAGAATGGATCATGGATTCACCACTATAAGCACTGACAGGAGGTGGGAACAGGATTAGAATATTGGGTATTAGTTAGATGGCAGAGCACAGAGTGCTACGAAAATAGAACACAGTACACTACTGTAAATACAGTACTGTGTTATACATCATTGTTTTAAACAAAATACAAGTATGTTAATAATTAATGAAATGCTAAAACCAAGTACTGTATACTGAATGATTAATGTAATTACCATACAAAGAGTGCAAAAAATCAATAAGCATTTCATAACCTTTTCATTATTTAAATTTCGTATGACTCCAAAAACTATTTCCAGATACTAAATAAAAACTGTGGACGTACCTGCTGTGTTTGAAATGAAAAAGTCGAGTACACTCAGTAGAGCGATACGAAGACACTTGTTTTGACAGCTGCCAGCTGATCGCGGTTTTTAAACAAACGCGCCATGTCACACGCTTCGTGATTGGCTACGAGGTGTCCATGACGTCATTGATGACCCTAGCCAATCAGAGGCGTGTACCAGTTACCGCGCTCCTAACAACAGGCGGGCAGAGGCTTCTTGGATCAGGGCGAAGTTAACGACGCCTGCGTGTAGTTAGTTATTACCGACATCGGTATTAACGACGCGTCGCTAAACAATCTCTTTGGATTCCACCCCTGGTTTGATGCTGACTTATTAAGGGGGAAGTTTTGTTTTGTCAATTCTGGAGTAACTGATTCCTCCAAACTATATTCTAAACAACAGAACACCATTATTTTTGTTCATCTGGTCCTGTTTCCTGGCATACTTTGGAGGAATCAAGGCACTCCAATGTAACAAAAGTGAATTACCCCCTTAAAATGAATTAGAGATTAGTGATGCCTCTGAGTAGTGCCACAAAACATACTAGCCTACCTAAACTGCTTCTTCTTAGCATAGTTGTGAGGAGTCTGTCTAATCTGCATTTATAGTTCAACTAAAGATTCTTATCACCTTCAGAGACATTGGTACTATTTTTTTTTTATAGTATGTATTCTGTTACCACATTAATTAACCGGTATTTTTCACAGCCAATTAGCCTAGCCTTAATTTGCATCTATTTAATTATTTGTTTGAGGTATTGAGGATAAAACAGGTATAAAAAATATAACGCATTTTTTACGATCTTATTTCTATGTTTTATTCAGATTAAGTTCGTGGCCGAGGCTGACCAACTGGAGGAACTACAGACTCAATATGGCTTTCCTGACTCAGCTGTCACTCGTCTGTCAAATAGGTGTGTTGTTATGCTCTGGACACTTAACTTTTATTTTTTGTTCCTATACTGGACATTAACTTTTTGTTTTGTTTTTTATCCTATACTGAACATTAACTTTTTTATTATCTTTCTCTACTGGACATTAATTTTTTTTTTTTATGTTCCTATACTGGACATGAACATGCCTTTTTTTTTTTTTTTTTTTCTCATACTGGACATTATAACTTTTTTATTATTTTTCTCTACTGGACATTAACTTCTTTATTATCTTTCTCTACTGGATATTAACTTTTTCCTTTTTTCTTATGTTCCTATACTGGACACTATCCTTATTTTTATGTGCCTACACTGGACATTAACCCTTTTTTTCTTGTTTCTAAGACAGTGGACATTAACACTTTTTTATGTTCCTAAACTGAACCCCGTGAACCCAATTACTAAGAACCACGTCACCAGCAACACACACACACACACACACACACACACATGCCATACCTTGTCGATAATACACACACACACACACACACACACACACACACATGCCATACCTTGTCGATAATACACACACACACACACACACATAGTGTACTATACAATACAATAATAATAATCCTACGTGCCCCAGACAGTTTGTGATGCCCGGGCTGGTCGACACACACATCCACGCCTCACAGTTTCCCAATAATGGCCTCAAGATGGACCTTCCTCTGTTGGAGTGGCTACAGAAATACACCTTCCCCACCGAGGCTACCTTTGCTGATGTCAAGTTCGCCAGTCACGTCTACCCCAGAGTCGTGGTCAGTGGCACCATATTATTATTTCTTCTTGTTGTTGTTGTTGTTATTATTATTAAATTTATTAATATTATTCATAATAGTATTAAAATTATATCTCCGACCTTTCAGTACTATCTAAAAAGGATCAAACATCGGCCAAAATAACAACGCGTGACTTAATAAATTCTCCGACCTTTCCATCCTATCTTAATCGTCTTAACAGATCCTACAACTCTTTATATTCCTCTAAAACAGGATCGAACACTACGTAACGGTACCACTACAGCCAGTTACTTCGCCACGGCCCACCTGGAGTCCACCAAGATCCTGGTCAACGCTGTGGCCACTCGAGGACAGAGGGCGTTGGTGGGTAAGGTCAACATGACACAGAACTGTCCACCTAACTACAGGGAAGACAGTGTGAAGCAGAGCATTCAAGAGACAGAACAACTCATTACATATGTCAACAATATCAAGGTATATTTGTTTATAATTTACTCTCTCTCTCTCTCTCTCTCTCTCTCTCTCTCTCTCTCTCTCTCTCTCTCAACAGAGAGAGAAGGTACTGTGTAACAGAGAAGAAGTTACAGCATCTTTGAATAGGGACTTGGCTAGGATCTCTTCCTGCTGTCAACTTTGGATGAAGCTTTATGCTAACAAAACACACTCCATCATCATCAGTAGATCCCTTACATTGGATTCACTTCACCCCAGACTGAATATTTCTGGTGAACATATTGAGGAAGTCGTTACTTTGTTTGCCAGGAAACAGATCCCCTATATATATATTTGTAATATTGAAGCGATGTGTTTCCTGGTATAGCTTGGAGGAATTAGTTACCCTTCAGTTAATATATACAGTATAGGGTATATAAACAAAAAAGAGGTTCTTCCCCTTAACAGAATCCACTGTTTGCATTAAAAGAAAGAGGTTCTCTCCGCTAACAGAACTCGCTGTTTATATAAAAGAGGTTCTCCCATATAACAGAACCCAATAAGTATCAAAAAGAAGTTCTCCCCGTTAACAGATCACGTTGTTTATATAAAAGAAGTTTTCCCCGTTAACAGATCACGCTGTTTATATAAAAGAAGTTCTCCCCGTTAACAGAACCCGCTAGTGAGTGCCATCGTAACGCCCAGGTTCGCACCCACCTGTCCCGAGGATCAGATGACAGAGTTGGGTCAGCTGGCGGCACGACACTCCACACACATCCAGACACATATGAGTGAGACGAGACCAGAGGTGGCCTGGGTCAAAGAACTCTTCCCTCACCGAACCAATTACTGCGACGTGTACAACCAGGCTGGACTTCTTACCAGGAAGGTACGTGGGTAAGGTGGGAAAGTAGCCTATAGTGGGTTGTAAGGGAAGGTATATGAATTAAATGGGAAAGTATAGTAGGTTGTGGGGGATGGTAAGTGGGTTATGGAGGAAAGTATAGTGGGTTGTAGGGGTCATATGGTAAATGTGTTGTGGGGGTCATATGGTAAGTGTGTTGTGGGGGTCATATGGTAAGTGTGTTGTGGGGGTCATATGGTAAGTGTGTTGTGTGGGTCATATGGTAAATGTGTTGTGGGGGTCATATGGTAAGTGTGTTGTGGGGGTCATATGGTAAGTGTGTTGTGTGGGTCATATGGTAAGTGTGTTGTGTGGGTCATATGGTAAATGTGTTGTGGGGGTCATATGGTAAGTGTGTTGTGGGGGTCATATGGTAAGTGTGTTGTGGGGGTCATATGGTAAGTGGGTTGTGTGGGTCATATGGTAAGTGGGTTGTGGGGATCATATGGAAACAGGGCTAGAATGACAATAAAAAAATAAATAATAATAATAATAATAATAATGGTGGTACTTGCTTGGAATAGTTTGGAGGAATCAATATATCCATATTTATCAGCACCGTGTATATACAGTAGGGCATTCACCTCACGCAGTAGTAGTCGCCGAAAAGTTAAAAAGTTGAATGACATTACACAGTAAACAACCATGGAAATTTACCTTCATCCATCTTTCGCTCATAAAACTACGACTTATATAATATACCCTCTATCAAACGCAATGGGTCTTGGCAACTCGAACGCAATTAGACCTCTCACTTTTACTCTCACTTTTGTGTTACTTGGGGGGAGGGGGGGGGGACATTTAAGCGGGTTTCTGAACTTTACATCTAACCTTCCTCGACTACAAAGAGCATAACAATGAAGTCGATTCACTCAGTTTGTTTACTTACCGTGACTCTGCCGTACTTGGAAGGATTCAAAGGCAGCCAGTAGTGGTGGTGGTGGAGGAGGATAAAAGCTACAGTAGGAGGGGGATGATTTGTCTTGTCACTTGGCCCTACCTGCAGAGAATAAAGATACACTAATTAATGGTTAGACACACCACCATCGTATATATGCAAGAATATCGTCGGTCGGTGGTGGTGGTGTTGACGATGGCGTGGTACCAGTTCCTATAGGAGATGGCTCTGTAGTGTGTCTATGGAGTACAGTACCACACCATCGCCAACACCACGAATGTTCTTGCATACGGAACATAGAATAGTACTTTTTTTTTTTTTTTTTTTTTTATGGAGGACTTTCACCGATTCCCTTGTAAGTAATATGGATTGAAGGAGAGAGCATACTTTTGGTATATTAGAGCGTTTTGTTGTAAATATAAATGTAAAAAAAACGTAAAAATAATAAAATATTCAGTATATAGGTGACATAAGTGGGTAATGAGTTGTGGGCTAACTGGAGGGCCATACCGATGCCTCCAAACCATACCAGGAAACAAACTATTATAAAAAGACATCTGTTTTGTTGCTCTGTTTGGAGGGCTATACATACACTATCAGTTAGCCCACTACACCAGACCAAACTCGAGCCATATTAGATAATAGGTCAAGCCTTTTATCAACAACCATGGAGCGCCTTATCATGCCTTATCTCACATTACTCAAGATAGATTATACAGTTGTTATAATTTATACTCAAGGTGACGTGACGTAGGTAATACTACTAGATATGTTATCACGTGTTGGCTGTGCATTGGATAGTTTCGTATGCACACATGACATAATCTTTGCAGTGTTGTATGTGAAGTTTATTCTTACATCATTCCTGAAAACTGTTATCTCCCCTTCCCATCCATCCACATACGCCCCCCCCCCTTTCCAAAAATTACCTCTATGCTTTGTGCTAGTTCCCAGTGTAATAAAAATATGAAAATGAAAATATTATTAGTAATAATAATAATAATGAAAACAAAATAATAATAATAATAATAATAATAATAATAAAGCAGAATTATATGTTTGTATGTTTGAGCATCACGCGAAAGTTAAAGTAATAATAATAAGAATAATAATAATAATAATAATACTTTTCTTCCACAGACCATCTTGGCCCACTGCATCTGGTTATCGGAGGAGGAGTTGGAGGTAATGAGTCGAATGGAGGCCGGTGTGTCTCACTGTCCCAGCTCCAACCTCAACCTTATCTCAGGACTCTGTGACGTCAGGAGGCTTCTGCACCACGGCATCAAGGTCTCGCTCGGGACAGGTCAGCCACTCACTCAGTTATTATCTCAAGGTCACACTCGTATGCTTTTCTTTTTCAGCGTCATTTTGGGTACAGGTCAGTCACTCAATCTTTATCTCAAGGTCACAGTCGTATATGTTTTTTTTAAGGTAATTTTGGGTACAGGTCAGTCACTCAATCGTTATTTCAAAGTCACACTAGGTCGATGTTTTTCCAAGGTCATTCTCGGTACAGGTCACTCAGTCATAAACTCTAGGTTACACTAGGGAGAAAAAAATGTCCAGGTTATTCTTGGTACAGGTCAGTCAGTCACTCAGTCATAAACTCAAGGTCGTCACACTCGTAGACATTTTTTTCAAAGTCATTCTCGGTACAGGTCAGTCACTCACTCAAGCTTACAATCAGTGATGTAGTGATGTATATTGTTAGTAGTGTAGGGATGTATATTGTTAGTAGTGTAGTGATGTATAATGAATAATGACCGTGTGTGTGTGTGTGTATTATGACGTAACCTAGTATAGTCACGAGCAGTAATAAGTATACAGCTCTGGTTGAAGCTTTGAACAGGCCAAATTCACCAAC
This sequence comes from Petrolisthes cinctipes, assembly GCA_033782935.1. NCBI lineage: Eukaryota > Metazoa > Arthropoda > Malacostraca > Decapoda > Porcellanidae > Petrolisthes > Petrolisthes cinctipes. The sequence continues at coordinate 67,975 of JAWQEG010002842.1, read as the reverse complement.
GAAGTACTTCCAATGGAGATCTTATTGTGCATTTATTTACTGTCTCTAGGTATTCGAAACACACCTGAAAACTTATTAGTGCTCGTGACTGTACATGCTTCCTTTACAGATTGTTCAGGTGGGTACAGTCCAAGCATCCTGGACGCCCTCAGACGAGCCCTACACGTGTCCCGCTGCCTCACCATCCACGACTCTGACCAACACCCCAACCCACTCACCCTCAGGGAAGCATTCCGTCTCGCCACACTCGGGGGAGCTCAGGGTAAGTCAGTACACGCCTCGTCACTCACATATCTTTGAGGTAATTTAAGGGGGAAGTTTTGTGTTGATAATTCTGGAGCAACTGAATCCTCCAATCTATTCCAACACCATTATTTTTGCTCTTCTGTTCCTGTTTCCTGGCATATTTTGGAGGAATCGAGGAGCTCCAATTTAATCCTCTAAACACTACCACGAAACATCACCCATATTGAAGTATAGTGTTTCATGGCATTATAAGGAGGAAACAGTAGCATCTAGCATAGTTGTTGTTTACCTACCAGATTGCAGTGCCCTTCAAGGTTCATTAATTATGGGGGGGAGGGGGTAGTACAGTGTTGGTAAATTAGGAGTAACCAATTCCTCCAAAAAACTATTCCATAAAGCTACAGGACACCATTATTATTATTCCTTGTCTGGTCCTGTTTCCTGATAGGCTATATAAACTTTGGAGGAATCAAGGCTCTCTAATGTACCAAAAGTATTCTAACCCCCTTAATTAACCACGAGGAGGAAACTGTTTCTCATATGACACAAAAGCTTGCTAATAACTAGAATAATAAATAAGTAGTTCATATGTTATTCCATTATTCATAGTCATGCGTTTTATGATTATGACAATCCATTTTTTCTGGGATATTCCTCCACTCTTTTACGACTACTTCATGTTTTATCTACCTTTATTTTCTTTCCCTCCCTCTAATAATAATAATAATAATAATAATAATAATAATAATAATAATAATAAAATAAATAAAATAATAATAATAATAATAATAAAATAAATAAAATAATAATAATAATAATAATAATAATAATAATAATAATAATACTGTGTTTCCACCTTCTAAAAGCACCTCTCAATACTCACTCAATCATCACTCAATTAATTCTTGGTGTTGTTTGTCTGTTGTGGTTCTGTGTTCTGTTTTGTTGTGGTTCTGTGTGTGTGTGTGTGTCCCTTGCTGATTGCGTGTTCAGTTGTTCGCTTCCCAAACAACTCAATCAACCAACCAACACAACAACACCCCCTCATCATATCCTCAATAGTCACTTAAGGGGGTGCGGGAATAAGGGGACAGGCTTGGAGGGGGTTTAGGGGGGTGCGGGAGTAGGGGGACAGGCTTGGGGGGTGGGGGGTTACGGGGGTGCGAGAATAGGGGACAAGCTTTCTACCCCCCTCCCACACAAGCCTGTCCCCCTATTCCCGCATCCCCCAACCCCCCCCAAGCCTGTCCCCTACTCCCGCACCCCCTTAATCACCACTCAATAAATACTCACTGCTCATACCCTTGTAGTGGTGGATATGGAGGATCGCATAGGGAACCTGGAGGTGGGTAAAGAGTTCGACGCCCTGGTTATCGACACCGAGGCTACTGGTTCACCACTGGATATATTTGATAAGGTGAGTAGGATGGATGGATGGATGGTAAGTAGGATGGATGGATGATGATTTGATATTTGGTTGGTTTGGTTGGTAAGTAGGATGGATACTCGACAAGATAGGTAGGATGGATAGATGGATGGATGGTAAGTAGGATAGATACTCGACAAGATAGGTAGGATGGATGGATGGATGAATTGATGGATTGTTGGTAAGTAGGATAGATACTCGACAAGATAGATAGGACGGATGGATGTACTAACTAGACCGTGGATGGATGGATGGTAAGTAGGATAGATACTCAACAAGATAGGTAGGATGGATGGATGGATGAATTGATGGATGGTTGGTAAGTAGGATGGATACTCGACAAGATAGGTAGGATGGATGGATGGATGGATGGTAAGTAGGATAGATACTCGACAAGATAGATAGGATGGATGGATATATGGCCCCCTTAATTAAGTCTGTGTCTATTAGTAATCATCTTTATAAATATAGAAAAAATATATATACAGTATTTAAATGTATGTATGGTGGGTGGGAGATGGAGGAGTGGGTTATTCGTAGTAGTGAAGGCGTGGGTAGGGATGGATTAAGAGTGGATGAAGAGAAGTAGGAGATGGAGGAAACATTATCGACACGGTAGGATGTTGCAGGAGTGGATGAGTGGGTATGAAGTGGAGGGATGAAAGGGTGGAGGAGGGTGAGGAGTGAGTGGGTGGAATAGCTTGAGGAATGAGAGGTTGGTGTAGCGTGAAGAATGAGAGGGTGGAGGAGGGTATGAGACAGAGGAATGAAAGGGTGGAGGAGGGTGTGAAAAGACAGAGGAATGAAAGGGTGGAGGAGGGTGTGAAAAGACAGAGGAATGAAAGGGTGGAGGAGGGTGTGAAAAGACAGATGAATGAAAGGGTGGAGGAGGGTGTGAAAAGACAGAGGAATGAAAGGGTGGAGGAGGGTGTGAAAAGACAGAGGAATGAAAGGGTGGAGGAAGGTGAGGAGTGAGTGGATGGATAGAAAAAGGAGTCTCGACAACAATGTGGATTTTAGTAGCACATCACAATTCTCATCCAAAATATGCCTGGAATCAAATCACCACAATGATACTAATAGGGGATCTGTTTCGTGATATATATAGTTTGGAGGATTCAATAGCCCTTCAATTACCAAAGAGAAGTTCCTCGCTTAGGCTAATGTAAGGTAGGAAACGCAAGAGTGAAGGCAATGATACAGTCCCAGGCAATACAGAATGATACAGTAATCTTAGTCGTGACTGTGTATAACATTAGTCTGAGGATTTATGTCATATGCTTGTTAATGCTTTATGTAAACAATATTAATGTATACTGAGTTTATATTTTCTCTTTTTTTTTTTTTTTTTTTTTCCCCAGGATAAGGAACCGGACATAGTTGAGAAGTTCTTGTACAACGGTGATGATCGTAACATTGTACAGGTGTTTGTGGCTGGACGATGTGTTGTGCAGAACTCTGAGTGACGCTGACAGACACACAAACAGAAAGATAGATTTGATGACACAGACACACACACATAGAGAGAGAGAGAGAGAGAGAGAGAGAGAGAGAGACGCACAGACAGATATGAATATGCAGACAGACAGATGTAGAGCAAACAGACAGACAGATGTGATGCAGAAAAAAAAATCAGACCTTTGAAGTAAACGTATAAATGTGAAGTGAACAGAAATATCAAATACACGGTTCATTTTCATTATTATGCGAGATAGGCGTCAGAAGGATTGTGTGTGTGTGTGTGTGTGTGTGTGTGTGTGTGTGTGTGTGTGTGTGTGCTTCTTGAGTGGGGACCAATAAAGAATACAATAAGTGGTGTGATATTTTACTGTTTTAAGAGTCGAGTTGCGTTAAGATTAACCAACGGAAGTTCCAAAAATGTGTTATCAATATATGTGTGTGTGTGTGTGTGTGTGTGTGCTTCTTGAGAGGGGACCAATAAAGAATACAATAAGTGGTGTGATATTTTACTGTTTTAAGAGTCGAGTTGCTTTAAGATAAACCAACGGAAGTTCCAAAAATGTGTTATCAATATATGTGTGTGTGTGTGCTTCTTGAGAGGGGACCAATAAAGAATACAATAAGTGGTGTGATATTCTACTATTTTAAGAGTCGAGTTGCGTTAAGATAAACCAACGGAAGTTCCAAAAATGTGTTATCAATATATACACCGTTGTATGGAGTTAGTACAGTGTTGGTATAGCCTATCTGGAGCAACTGATTCCTCCAAACTATTCTAGGCAACAAGCCATCAGTACCGTACATTATGAATAAAAAATTGTTTTTCACCAAACCAGTTTACTTATTTATTATTAACCCTTATGTTGTCTGTATTAGCACAACTTATAATACTGAGGAATATACACAATGTTCAAACTACGTCCATATTTAAATACAAATGTTACCAAGTCAAACATTTCACAAAATATAACATAACCCACTGACTAATACCGGTTTCACAGTGATTCTCTCTCTCTCTCTCATAAACCATCAGGAATAAATAACAATATACTACCAGCCAACAAAAGTGAAGGTCGAGATATAACATATATATATATAAACCAGTGACCGAGCTGTGGTGCATTAAAAAAGTTCATATTCCCTCAGTCAGCCACAATGTCAATAAATCACCTTGTGGTTGGAACGACAAAGCAACAGAGGGTCAGGCAGGTAGATGGCCAAATGTACAGATACGGATACATGAAACAACAGACACATTACAAACGCGGGTCCTTTTATCAAGCATAGGATGGACGCGCCTTTACACACAACGTCTCATCCTACCCTATGCTTAATGAAGGAAGTTTTGTGTTGGTAAATCTGGAGCAACTGAATCCTCCAAACTATTCCAAGCAACAGAACACTATTATTTTTGCTCTTCTGGTCCTGTTTCCTTGCTAGCATACTTTGGAGGAATCAAGGCACTCCAATGTACCAATAAAGAATTACCACCTTAATGAGGGACCCAGTTTCAGGTGTGTCTATTTCAAGTGTCCACAACTGTACTTACCTCTTCGTTCAAAATGCAGTCATACATACATAAATAGTTGCTGGCTGAGGGAATTAATTTTTACTACACCATAGGACCGTAACCAAAGCAGACAGTCACTACACTATAAAGGCTACCCAACCCACCATCACCATCACTGCTGCCACCTCGCGTCTGAGTCATGCAGTCTCTCTCTCTCTCTCTCTCTCTCTCTCTCTCTCTCTCTCTCTCTCTCTCTGCCTTTACCCATATTTATAGTCTAGTAAATAGTTTTCCTTCTGTCCCGTTGGCTACTGAAGCGTTCGTACCCACCGATGCCAATTTTGTTGTGTTTTTGTCTTCCTTCAGTTTAATTATTTATACACGTGGACAATAAGCATCTATACTATGTGGGAGGTGAGAGTGAATTGTGCAGCTCTTCACAAATTATTACTTTTATTATTATTATTATTATTATTATTATTATTATTATTATTATGTGAGAGTCTATAGATATATTTTTTAGTGCAAACATACCGTGAATTCTAGAGGTACAAGACACGACTACAGAATGTGACTGTACATACATGATTACGTGTATACGGTACGACGACGACAACAACAACAATACGATGGAGTTACTCAGTGAACTCGTAAAATGCCGCTACAGTAAGTAACATCCGGCCTCATACGGGACTTGGACTGATGCCAGAAATTCCAAAATACCAATGATAAAAAACTCGTCACGAAAAGGTTCATATTAATGGGAAGCTAAAAAAAAAATGTATAAAAATAATTGTCTTTGTTTTTACACTATCTATCCGTTCACATAATGATACTAGCCATAAACCAGTCAAGTGTATGTATGATTTACCGCCAGAGTATATATATGAGGTAAGTGGGGTTAGGGGAGGTAGGCTAGTGTGAGTGGGGGAAAGGGGGAATGACAGAGGAGGCAGGGAGACATAAGATGGAAGGGACATAATATGGGGAAGTTAGGAGTGAGTGGGGAAGTGGGTAGGGGAGACTGAAGGTGGATAAATAAAAGAGTGGAACGGGATGGATGACTAGGCAAGGAGGGAAGGAGGAGGAGGTAGAGAGTAGGAGAGGTGGGAAGAATCATGTGTTATTCATGACTATGTTGGGGGAAGTGGGGGAGGGGAGGGGATGGACAGAAGGGGTGTATTTTGGGTGGGGTGGGGTGGGGTGAGGTGCAGTGGGTGGAGTGGTTTAGAGGTGTTGGGTGGGTGGGGTAGACTTATTGTGTTGGATATATAAATAGGGAAGGGGGAGGGGTAGGGAGGAAAATGGATATAGGGAAATTTCAAGGGTATGAGTATGGGTAGGGAATTAAAGTTAGGCAGGGAGGGGTGTATGGGATTGTGGTAGGTAAAATAAGATGGATAGGTGAATGGCAGTGAGGCTTAGCTGATATGGTTTGGTGAGTAGAAAAATTGGGATTGGTAGCCTACGTAGATAGGTTAGGGAGGAAATGGGATGGGTAATGGATGGAGGGTGGGATGGGGTAGGGATGGTGTAGGGAGGATGAAGAGTGGAGTTGGATGGGTAGGGATGGTATAGGGTGGGGTAGGGATGGTGTAAGGTGGGGTGGGATGGTGTAGGGATGATGAAGGGTGGGGTTGGATGGGTGGGAGAAGAGAAATATTTATGTTTGAAGCCTTGGTAGGGAGGAAGTGATCAGTGTGGTGGTAGAGGGGGGGGGGCGATGTTGGACAGTGGGGGTTGGGAACGGGGACGAGGGAATGGTAGATGAAGTGAGGATGGTTTGGGAGATGATGGGTGGGAACGGAGAGGGGAAGGTAAGTAAGGTGGGGTGGAAATTGGGAGAGGCCTTAAGGGTGGGATCGAGGAAGGGGAGGGTGGAGGTAGGTAAGGTGGGGTCGGGTTGGGAGAGGATAGATGTGGAGGGGGAAAGGTAGGTATTGTAGGGTGGGGTTAGGAGAGGATGGGTGTGGATGGGGACGGGGGGGAGGTAGGTAAGGTGGGGACAGGGACTGGGTAAAGGAAGGTAAGGTGGGGTTGGGTGGGGTGGGGTTGGGAGATGATGGGTGGGAAGGGGAAGGGATAAAGGGGTGGAGGTGGACAGGGTTGGGTGGGAACGGGAACGCGGAGGGGAAGGTAGGTAAGGTAGGGGTGTGGTTAGGAAGGGATGGGTGGGAACGGGAACTGGGGGGAGGGGAAAGATGGGGCAGGGTTGGGCGAGGATGGGTGGGGAAGGGGTGGGAGAAATATAGGTGGGGCTGGTTGAGGATGGGTGGGGATTCTGGGCAAGGGGTTGGGATGGGGAGGGGGTAAGGTGGGGGTGGGGGTGGGTGAGGATGGGAGGGTAAAGGTAGGTAGGATGAGGTGGGGTAGCGTTGGGTAAGACTGGGTGTGACGGGGCGGGGACTGGGTGTGGGGCAGAAGTGAGTGTGTGGGTTGAGTGGAGGGTGAAGGTATGAGTCCTATTCCTTAAATAAGAGGTTTTCTCAGAGTCCAAGAGGTGAGATCCACTCCATATAAGCAGAGAGGCGGTGGTGGCAACCCAGTAACTCAAATGTTGTTCTCTCTCTCTCTTTCTCTCTCTCTCTCTCTCTCTCTCTCTTTCTCTCTCTCTCTCTCTCTCTCTCTCTCTCTCTCTCTCTCTCTCTCTCTCTTTGGCGAAGGAGAAAAATGATGAAGGGATAAGAAATGCAAAAAATGTTAAATGTAGACCACTGTGTGCATGTGTGTTTTTTTATTTCTTTTTTATTTAAGCATTATAAATCTGGACACAATTGCCATATAAGGAGTATGTATTTGATATATCTCCTCTACATACATAGGTTAGGCTACACGGCCCCTATAACTGCCTAAGCTCTCTATCCCACTCACGTCAAGGGAATGGGGAGCGTGGACATGTAAAAACTCTACAAGTAAATAGATAATAAAACACTACAGACACCATATCGGTACTATATTTGTTGTTGTCACTATTCTCTCTCTCTCTCTCTCTCTCTCTCTCTCTCTCTCTCTCTCTCTCTCTCTCTCTCTCACGTTGCCACAGGGTTAATCATTCACCCAAATTTACTCCTCGCTTCTGCCTACACTTTCCCTCTCTCCTCTCCTCTCCTCTCCTTCTCCCTTGTAGTTTCCACCTCCCTCCTCCTTACATCTCCTTCCCTTTTTATTATTATACTTTCCTCTTCCCTTACTTCCCTCCTTCATCTCCCCCTTTATCACACCTTTATTTTCCTATCATCTTCCTCATCTTCCTCCTCTTTTTCTTACCTCCCTCTTCCCTTACATATCTTCTCTTCATTCTGAATTCCTTCTTCACTCTTCTCTCTGTCCCACTCCTACTCACGCTATTTTCTTACCCATCCCTTCCCTCTCTTTCTTTCTCATTCTCCCTCCGTCACTCTGTTTCCTCTTCTTTCTTTTATTCTAGCCTCTTCCCACCTTTCCCTCTTCCTTTCATCCTTTTTTCTCGTAATTTTCAATCTCTTTCCTCTTGTCAACTGTCCCTGCTTTTTTTTATCTTTCCTTCGTGCTTGCTGTCCTTCCTCTCTATCACATTCTCCCTCGTGTTGCAAGGTCTTTCAGGCCTAGTTACAGTGATAATTTATCTTTCTCTTCAATTCAATTCTTTCCTCTTCTCTCCCCTCCTCCTCCTCCTCCTCCTCCTTCCCCAGCTCCCTCCCTCTCTTTCATACCCTCCTTCCCTACCTACACTTCTAATCCTCCCTCTTTCCCCTTCCTCCTAGTCTTCCTCATCCTCCTCTTCTTCCCCTTCTAGTCCTCCCTCCCTCCAATACTCCCTTCCTACCCTGCCTCTCTCACACACACCCTCCTGCCCATCCTCCCCTACCTACTCTTCCTACCCTGCCTCTCACACACACCCTCCTGTCCATCCTCCCCTACCTACCCTTCCTACCCTGCCTCTCACACACACCCTCCTGCCCATCCTCCCCTACCTACTACCCTTCTAATCCTCACTCCCTTCCTACCCTGCCTCTCACACACACCCTCCTGCCCATCCTCCCCTACCTACCCTGCCTCTCTCACACACCCTCCTGCCCATCCTCCCCTACCTACCCTGCCTACCCTGCCTCTCTCACACACACCCTCCTGCCCATCTTCCCCTACCTACTACCCTTCTAATCCTCCCTCCCTTCCCCTCACACACCCTCTTTCCCGAGCCTGGCCGAGTCCAAAATACTCCTGAGGCTGGTGGCTGTTTGGGAAGGCTCAGTCAGGCAGTCAGTCAGTCAGTCCCCTACAGTCAGGTGGTGGTGAAGGCAGGCAGGTGGTTGGTTACTTGTGCTGAAACAGACAGACAGACACACGCTCGCAACAAACATGGTACGGTATATAGTAGGCTAGGCTATTTATTTATCTCATCACCCCTCGGTCATCGTCGGCGTCGTTATTCCCTTTTTATTAACAATCATAACTTACTTTAACTGATCATAATTATAGTCACCCTGGGTTTGTCTTTGTGTTTACTTGATTTGGGGGATTAAATGAGTGGATGGTATCGTACAACAGTATCTTCTACGACTAGGTCATTGTATAGCTTATTAATTTTGTCCCTTCCATTACGTCATTGTATAATCTATTCCCTTGCTCATTCATTCCCATCTTATTTACTGTTTATGAAGTAAAATAATTGTATTCTTGCCTATCTCTTGCCAATCATAATAATTTACTCATTATTAGCCTACTCTACTCATCTGTTTCTGAAGATTAAATATAATGCATAATGTGAAGAACACTTTTCTCCTCATGTTTCTTAAGCCTCTTTTCTTCCAGGTGATACTATGGTCCTAATAAGAAATGTACCAATCATTAACCATATCAGAACCTTCTATTTTTCCTATATCGTATTATTTATGTACTGTACGGTAGCCTAGCCTATATGGCGCCAACAACAATTTAGTTTCCACTGACCAAAGTTTTTCATAGGGTTTCAAAACAAGGCTATTTACAGAACGCTTACGTGGATCCTGATATATTAAGTTACTCAGTTTTTATTTCAAAAGCTATAAAATTACCGTATATGATTCCAGACACTCTAAATACTCAAGTCACATAAAAAAAAAAAAAAAAAAAAAAAAAAATCTATTTGTTCCTGGCCAGCAATAACCCAAGAACATATAAGTCAATGCCTACATGTATACTGTATAATTATAGATGTCGTAGCAATTAAGTTCCTTCAACCTCGACCCTTCTCCCTATCATGGGCAACAATCTGATCTTCTTCCATGTCCTGTACACGTTGTTGCTTATAGTCATAGTGTTTAGATTATTCCTGTCATCATCCTGTACGTATGATACAATGCTTTATGTTTTGTTAAGATACATGCACATACATTACTGGTAGCTGCTGCAATCCTTTTAGTGTTGGTTGCTGTCACGTACGAAACTATTCTTGACATAAAATCGTACCGAGTAAGCTGTGTTCTTGGTAATTACTTGTGCAGACTTACTAAGTAGGATTAGGTCTATCCCTAAACCTAAATAAACTGTGTCTTCTTTAACATGTCCTGTTTCTTAGTTAGTCTCTTCTATGCTTTGTTGTGTCATGACAGACTAAGACAATAGAATATGAAACCAATGACTGGGCTAGGCTATCTGGTAACCCCCTCTGCAGTCGAATCAGGTATAGTCACGAACCATAATAAGTAGCCTAGCCTACCTTAGTCTTGTTGAAGTTTGGAATCATCTGACATATAATATCAGTGAACCAATTATATACAGCACTTATCTAGTCTCACACTTATTGGAGGTCGTTTCATACTCCATCAAGCCATATATTCGAAGCTTACCTAGATGCTAATGATGACTCGTGACTGTACATACCCCACCACTGCGTCATACTATATAGCCATACAGTAGAAGCAGACACTTACGAACTGTCCTATTTAACATTTGCATATATGCTACAATTTAATTAGGGAAGATAGTCAATTTATAGTAGTCAAGTGGTACAGTAACTAACATAATCATCTATGGATCAGACTGGATACAAGGTTAGGTTGCAATGTACGAAAATTGGTCAAGAAAGTAAAGGCATTAAACGGATGGTCAACATTTGCCAAATCATAAAGTACAGCATAGAAAAATAAACTTCACGGGCTCGTAAAGTAAAGAACCAGATAAGTTACTTAATTTGTCAATTGGATATTGTACAGTAATGTTGTATTGTGAATGTGTTTGTTCGATGATTATTCTTTATGTTATCCTTCAAGAAGCTCTAAGTGAGGCGACACCTCTTTTATCTCCGTCTATACACCTATAGACTAACCCTTCTGAAAGTGGAGAGGTCTGAATTAGCTCCAGACCTGCTGCAAAGCCTTATAAGTGAGGTGACTGGCTGAGGGAAGTGTGCCAGGACGACCTTGCCACACACACACACACACACACACACACATCAAAGGGATAAATCTGCTGTACCCTGGTGTTACAAATGGATGTTAATGTTGATGTTGATGAGTAACAACAACATTTCCTCAGGCATATCAAACATTTTAATATTTACATACAGTTTGCTCTAGGCTTTGGTAGGCAAGCTATTAAGATAAGACAATGTTGCCTTTACACCTTAAAATATTAGAAGGACGTTTTACTGGAATCCCACAAAAATAACGTATATATTAACATTAAACTGCAGATTATATAACTGACTTTGGGATTTAGAATAGTATAAAGGCAAATTATAATGCCTACGTTTTTCCAAGACACACAGACAAACAAACTATCGCGTTGTCTTAATATTAGTGGGCATATCTATGAGTTGAGAGACCTCGCAAGGGCAGAAATATAAAATGTATGCAGTGGAGGGGAGAAAGATTAGTTTGTTTTGATCTTGGTGTGACAGACGCCGAGATGCTATCCTTTCTATTTCCACCTGTTTCTGTATGTCTGTCTACATTTCTTTTTCTCTCTGTCGATTAAACTTTCCATTTAGTCTACATTCTCTCTCTCTCTCTCTCTCTCTCTCTCTCTCTCTCTCTCTCTCTCTCTCTCTCCTCCCCATCTGTGCCTCGGTGACAATGAGAGGCTTTACACGACTCCCCGACCTTGACATAAACAAACAGAATCTGGCACACTGCACCACCTTTAGCTTCTTTGGTACTAACTCTCTCTCTCTCTCTCTCCCTCTCTCTCTCTCTCTCTCTCTCTCTCTCTCTCTCTACCCCCAAACTTTCCCTTCCCCTCCTCCAACACCTCCACCCCTACCAGTACCACCCTCTCCTCTCATCACCACCAACTTTACCACTGTCACCTTCCCCATCCACATTGCACCACTTTAGGCCATTATTCTTCCTCTTCGCTGACGTCTTCTGTGTGAGTCATACGAGGCAGAAAGAGCAACAGCATAGGTGGCCAGGTGCGACTTTAAGCCCTCTCTCCCTCCTGACATTCCTCCCGCCCACGACGCTGCCCTTGTGATGAACACTTGTATACAGAAGGCACAGCAGGTGGTGGTGGTGGTGGTGGAAAGAGCTTAGCAACTCACTACCAAAATTTTTATACACAATGTCAAGGAGAGGAGAATATAGCCTACACCAAAGCACAAAGCATGACATAGAGAAAGTGGATGGGAATGAGGAAAACACACACACACACACACACACAGAGAGAGAGAGAGAGAGAGAGAGAGAGAGATAGAAACTGTAGCCGTGCCAACACTACCGCCTGGAAATAGATCACAGGTGGTTGGTTGGTTGGTTGGTTGGTAGGTAGTGTGGGTGGGGTTGGTGGTCGCATCCCACACCACATACGGTATGACAACTCTGGCCACTACATAGGCTACACATCCACATACTTGACTAAGGCAAGAGTTAATCGGTAATCTCGGTCTTTCACATACACAAACTGGCTAACTCTGGAATTCTGACTAATGTAAGAGTTAAACGGTAATCTCATGATTTTCGGTATTTCACATACACAACTGGTCAACTCTGGGACTCTACCTTCATCCATCTTTCCCCTTCCCTTTCAAACGTAATAGGTTTAGGCATATCGAACGAAATTTGACATGATATTGGACCTGTCACATTCTTTTTATTTCACAGGTGAGGACATGAAACAGGCTTCTTTCCTATATATAGAAATATATATACCACTTGCATTACGATATTGTAGTCTGCTGTACAGTTTATTGAATCGATTACAAGAGTGTTAGTGTCAGGTTTATAGTCCCTCATCAGTTGAATGAAAGTGGAGAATAGAGCATTTCTTATCACTATCATTTTCTTGAAACGGTAGTAGCTTGCATTAAGTCAATAATGTGAACGATAACATTTCCGGTATTATACATGTTTATCGGTGCTGGTGGTTGTCTTCACTTCATCGAGGATCACGTAGGCCTATATATATAATAATTAGTACGTCGTAACGATGCACCATCCATTGAAAATGTTAATCTACACCTATTAGGGCAGAAACCTGTTAAAAAAAATAAAGTTGTTGCAGCAGTTTGGGCTTCATATTATAAGGCTGTACATTCCTGAAACTGTATGGTAACTCCTCAACTAAACAATCGCCTTGTTATTCCCTTCTGCCCTTCCTCTGGACACCTTTATCAGAGCGGCCGCAGATCAAGGAAGGATTTGGCGGTGCTCAGGTCCCGCAGCCTCAGCCCCAACGTCCCTTACCTCTACCCGGACTCCACCAATGAGAGCCTGGAAAATAAGTACCGCAAGGGATGGTATCGCGTCGACTACGGAGGCACCCAGGAGCCTCAGATGTGGTTCCTCCCGAGGTTTAGCGATCGCCTCAAGTTCCTCGAGTACCACGTGGACAGGAAAATGGCCGAGCCTCGGGCCAGTTCCGTCCCACCAATGGCCGAGAACACGGTGAGGACAGTGGCCAGGTACACCAAGCCAACCACCACCACGGTAGGCCTACCATCCTACCACTACCGCAGCCTCTACTACCCATACCGGAACTGGAACACATACAGCCCTATTGTGGGGCCCTACTCGGGAAGACTCTGGAGCGTAAGTCAACACCCCCCACCCCCAACTAACCAACTCGCACAAAATGAGTTCATCCATTGTGTTGCAGCGAAGTGTTTGCATCAATCCTTCCACCCACCGAATTACAACCACACACGTCAATCCTATCTATTGTACCAGTTCCCATGACCACCAGTCCTCACCAAGCTCCCGTTTAGGTCTGACTAAGATTTACTGGGTACTCGTGTAAGAGTGGACCCTGAGTTACCCTAAATTTTTCAACCATCCTTCCAAAGACGAAACCTAACAGCCTACATAATTATATAGGACTTCAAAGTAGGCTACGGTAATGAGGAAAACACACCAATGATGGTTGTTGTTAGAGATTGAACCACCCGCATGTCATTCATAAAAATAATACAGTATAATGAAATAAAAACCAACTTATCTGGCTCCTTTTCCCTCAACCCTGCCCCCCCCCCCCCCCCACGTCCCTCATTAGAGACTATAAAAATTAATGGTAAGAAAGAAATCTATATTCTTCACCCATTAATAACATATACCTATTTGAATACTTTGAAACATGCACCAAAAAGTGTAGCTTAATCTACAGTTCACCAAGCACATTATTTACACCTTTATAAACAATGAACACAAAGCAAGCACCCCTCACATTTGTTGCTATAACAGTTTTAAGATAGACTATAAGAAAATAAGGAGTCTATTTTCCCACCATGTATCTGAAAATTTCATGACATTTAGCGGCAACGTTCCCCAGAGAGTGTTGGGACTTGTACTAAAGGTAAATAAAGAACTTACAAAAAAAATAAAATAAACTGCCACCGACGATTGGGAACACAGCCTCAAGTCAGCTAGTGAGTCACACCCAGTACCTCCCTCCCTCCCTCCCTCATACCTCATGTCCACTCCACTTTACACGAGCCAACTGTGTCACCTACACTTCCACACTTGTTTAATTATTTATAGAGAGCTACCCTCTTGCAGCACCCTCAAACTTTTATGAGTCATTGCAAATTTTTCATTATGATTTTATTATTACGTCCCATTCAAAGTTCCTTCTTCTTTTTCTTTTTCTTCTTAATGTTAGTTATTTGGGGCATTTGGCATATGAATTATGTTGTTAAATTTAGGAATGGATGATCGAATTTGCACAGTCAAGGATGCACGAACACAAATCGGTAATAATTGTTTGGAACGTTGATCCTTGCCTTGAATAAATGTCTCTTTAAATGTCGAAACCAAACTATTATGCACGTCAATATACCAAAGTACTCTTAATATTACCGTTCCCCATTCCTCTAACCTTAATTCCTATGTTAAATGCTAGTTTTGTGACGAACTGTAGACGAAAATAGGTCTACTGTAGTCTATATGAAAGTGATGACGGATGGACGAAAGCGGTATGTAGGCCTATCTATGGTGGTTGAAAAAATACGTAACTCATTCCACAGAAGTACGACCACTATAACCAAACTCTTATATAGTCTATAGTTACTCAATAATGCAACAAGACTGCATGAGTAGCAAGGTTATTCTTCCATTGTTTGCGTAGGCCCAATGACCCTTGACAAGACACAGTAACGATGACTTTCATAAAATTTATCCTAACAACAATATTCTACTCCCACATCTTCATTAAATATTTTGTACATGGCAGATCGACACACCGAGATACAATTTATGTTTTCATACGTTGAATGAGCACTCTCGGATGGTACCGTGAGTCACAAATTAATTAAGAAAGTATTGAAAGCCTTTTATAGACCTACTGGCCTGTCTACCTATACAATCGGAAAATAAATAAAATTCTGGTGAATATGCATCCATTTCTTTCCAGCTGATCACCAAAATCTACTCATATGGTTATTAGATCTTGCTGATCACTAGACTTTAAACACGACATCAACATTCAAGTGTTTATAATTGTTGATAGCTGCATTGCAAGTTTGTGTAATATCTGGCGAAATGTGACTAAAAAAAAAAAAAAAAAAAAAAAGCTAAGTAATCAGATGAAGATGGTACCGTACCATACATTTCGATAAATTTTATAACATTCTTGGCGTATCCTACAGGCTGGGTTATTTATTGTAAGCAAACGTTGATCTCGACATACGAACTGAAGAAATAAGCTATTATAAACCACATTCTGGTTGAACAAATATAATTAATGAAGGTGTGGGACTACTTACTGTATAATTATGCCCGATGGTAATACAGTATATTGTGCTTAGCCTAGTAGACCTAGTGCTGGAGTTGCCTAACGCAGATTTCATTGTGCATAAATTTCATGTTCTTCTGTTACATTTGCAGTTTAATAATGTCAATGATGTAGCTTATGGTGATTGGTTTCGTAGTTCAATGTTATTTATACTACTTTTTCTTCTTGTAGCTAATTATTATTCTCCTTATGAATCTCCATCACTAATTAGGGTTAGGACATCGCTGTTTAGTCACACATTTTCTGTAAGGTTTACAATGCCCGTATATTTGCAAATGGTTAAAAAATACGTATAAATAGTATAGGCTCGTGTAACAATAATATTTCCCGGTATTGCGCTTTTATAACTGGCCAGAAATGCACACAAAATTGACCTTTATTCGGCTGTTACCTTATAATAATAATAATAATAATAATTCAGGATACCACATTTAGTGGAGTGGTAGAGTGTTTACATCTTTCCCAATTATGGACGTAGGTTATAAAGAGGACAATTATGGATGTAGATATAATTATAGTAACTCCCTAAAGCATAAATTATATCACTTCTCCACTGACAACATGCACGTACTGACCCACTCCACCACACTCCTCATGTACGTGCTGCAGTCGCTGTACAGTTGGCCGTACTCGTACTCGCATTACTGGGACAGCCCCTCTCTTGATACCAAACTACTCCTGGACAAGGCAGACCGTGTGTTGAACCGTACCAGCTGGATCCCTCACTACTACAGGGTACGTCATCACCATCATACAGAACCTATACACAATCCTTAGACAATCCTTCATGGGTACAGTGAAGTCAGGCAATTGGTAGCTACTGCATGGTTCCCTTAAAGTACTATATAGGCTATGGTGCACAAGAGTTCATACCCTGCCCTCAGCCAGCAACAATATGACAGAATTGACCGTGACTGTGATTCGAAGGACGGAGCATCTCGGCCTACATGCTGGTGTGCTTCAGTTACATTGTGGCTGGCAGAAGGAACGAAATTTTGTGCACCATACATAGTACCTGCCATGAAACAGACACTCACATGTTTTGTGGGAGTCAGTAGCCTCTAATTTACTGATACTATCACTGGCCCTTAAACTACAAGATATCCATTTTGTATACGTAATAAATATGTCTTTTGTGTACAACCGTTTAAGCGTCTCCTTACTACTAGTCAATGTTAACAGTCTTGCAATGTTAACGGGAATGTTCTGCAAACCCATTAATTCAAATCCAATAACTTTACAGCAAGCATGCCAAGTCTGAATCCGTATGGTAAAGTAACCTTAACGTTTATTATAACTCCCTAAAATGGAGAGGAAAAAGCATATCGGCCAATGTAGATTTGTTATTATGCAGGATAGCCACCGAAGAGCAGACAGCATCAATAAGCCAACTTGAATGCCCAATATCACACTAACCAGCCTTATTGAGTCGCAAATCACACATTTCAATCTGAAGGTGTATATAAAGCATCTTACCTCATACTGAGGGAAAGTTCGTCAGCTAGTGTAGGTATTGTGTAGAAAGAAATGGATCGTGAACTTTGGAGTGATGCCATGGTTGGTTATTGTTCATAACAGGCAATACAGCACGGGATGCTCTATTGCTACACCTACGAACAGTGCAGTTTCATAATTACAGAAAATCTTTGGAGAAAATCTTTGGTGCTATAACACTATTTCCAATAAATACTACAAAAATGTAATATTACTTCATAACCTAAGGAACTCACACCCGCATATAACTCTTAAGTTAAGAGCTTTCCTGCCGCCAAATCCCACTCAAACATTTGCCTTAATGTTCCCAGGTCCTCTGTGCACTTTTGTCATTAGGCTACTGCAGTAACGTAGTCATGTAGGATCATAGCCTACCAGTACCGTACATGTCTTACTGAATGAACAGAATTTTTTTAGCTTCAAAACACATTTATATTCAAAATATACACCTACTATGCTACTGTACTGTGACAAACTATTCTTTAATGGTGAAGGTAACACAGGGGATAAATACGTATAGGGACGTAAGCTATTAAGGCAATTGCACCTCACGAACATAACAAACTACCTTCTGCACAGACTTACTTAACACTGAAAAGCCCTACACTACTTCAATATATGTAACAACAATTGCACTTGTTGCTAGTACAGCGTCAAGGTTTTGTTTTTCTTCTAACTCTTTGGCATTATGGCTAAGTGAGACAAGCATTAAATAACTTTTATCTGAAATGAAGTATGAGAGCCTAATCTACTTATCTCTTCACTGTACCGTGTCAACGAGTAACCAGTGAAAATATTGCAGCAATTAACATGGGTAATTTGTTTGGCATGAATTTTATACTTGCTTTGGTTACACGTATTATACAGCCAACAAAGTATATTATTCCAACTAGCCTATGCTAACATCAAACTGTTGTGCCTTGCGGTCTTAGTCTGCAAGTCCTTATATTCTTATTTATATATCCTATTAATTTCAGTATGGTATTTACATATTATTATCTGTCCACAAAGTATTTCATAACATGTAACCGTAACAGGGAAAGGTGCATTATCAATAATAATTTAATGTGTTAACTTGTTTCATCTTGAACACCCAGGCCTACTTCTCCCACACAGTAATTGCCTGACAAAAGTAAGTTTTCCATCTAAGTTATCAAGCAACTACGAAATCTAACATGTAGACCTACTTCGAGTATGATTTTTTATAGGAACAAATTTACATTACACTATAAAGGATTAGGTTAATCCTGCAACACACATCACTAGGCTATGTAAAAAACTACTTGGCTAAGACTTTACTACCAAAGGTTACTTGTATCAACCTAAGTTTTTATTACTAAACTACTGTGTGCAGATTTTACAACTAAATAAGATTACTTATAAATTATAGTCCGTGAGAAAGAATCGCAGGTGCAAGGGAAGGGCAGGTGAACTAATATTACTTGCTGACTTCATAGTTTCCTTGCAAGTTAAGCTTCCTACACATAAGTTGGAGAGTGTCAAGTATACAGTTACTCCAGTAGGAAAAGAGCCAAGACTGGGTGGGATGGAGGAGATAGATAGAGATAGTAGCTAGGTCAGAGTTATATTTGACTGGTAGTCGTGAATCGCTACAGAGCTTCTTTTATTCCAACCGAAAAAGAAGATAATATCTATTTTTAAAGAGATGCACCTATGGTTTAATGCACCAAATTTGTTAGTATAGTTCAGGCTGGATGTGGAACAACAACCGTACAAACAACCCACAACGTTAGATAATAATAATAATAAAAATAATAATAATAAAATCCGTATAGCCTACAGGTACTTATTTATTTTACTTTCTGCCCCTCCCTTACCTCCTCCTTCCTCTCCCTCACACATCAGGGCTACAATCGCTACCTTCCCAGCTCCTACTACGATTACGACTACTACTATCCGTCACTTCGCACCAGGTCAGTGAGCAAACTACAGTACTTTTCTTATTTTGTACAGGTCAATAAAGTTTATAACATACTCGTACCGTACTTAATTGATAGATGTTATTATTTATCTTCCCAGCCTAGCTTATTATATAAATTATACTCTTTTCTTAACTCCCTTCTTTATTACCATATAAACTATTATTATTACTTCCTACTAACTTCTACATTTACGGTACCGTATTATATTATGACCTTTTCTATTTTTCTTATCCATATCTTATTGACCCTCGTCCATCACCACCATTACAGCAGCTACCTGGATGATGATTACCTGAGTTACCGGTACCGACCCCGCATCTACGACCATAGTTACCGTGCTTCGGTTAGTATTGTTGTTGTATTGTTAGTATTGCATCGTTTTCTTTACCTGTTAAGGGGATAGTATAATTTTAGTACAGTAGGTCTTTGATAGGCTATATGATCAATATATTTAGCACGATCCTTTTAACACAGGCTCAGTAAATCACTTAGTCTTTATGGTAATGAATAACAGAAGCAAGGGAAACATTTGTTGGTCTTCAACAAGGGACATAGTGTAAAATGAAGTGGTGGATACAACTATTTATTCATTAGCCTACACCTATAATACAGTTATAATTTATAATTAGACAAAGGTCATTGAGGATCAGCCCACAATCACAACAGGCTTCCGTCGTTTAGGCTACAAAAGTTAATACCGTATACTGAAAGTTCTCTTCTCTGATCTATGGCTGAAACATTAGAAGATTACATAAATTAAACAACTATATACTGTAACAAACAAGTGAAGCAGTACTTCAAAATATCCTTTAGGCTACTCTCATTCACCTGGGAAAACCAGTTCAAGATAGGCTTATCAGTAAGGTAGGATACTAACCCGTCAAGCCAAGCTAGTGATAACACTATTGCTTTAGTGTGTCCTCTCGAGACACATGGCCATTCATTTGTGATAAAATTACTCACATAAAATCCCACAGACCGATAAAACATCCGTATTGGTTGCTTAAGATGTCCCTTCCGAGTTCGATTTTCAACAGTATGACTACATACCTAGGCTATATAGGCTAATACCAGTACTGGGTAAGCCTAATAGGTTTTTTACCGGTACCAGTACTTGTTACAAAGTTAGGTTACACTATTTTCTGACGACTTTGTTTTCTTCCTCCTTCCCCAGAGCGTCCCTCGCACCACCACCACCTACTCCTACTCCTACGACAGGCCCCGCCCCATCACCACCACCAGGACCTACTATGCGGTAAGTTTGATTAAATAATCTCCCGTCATTACTTCTGTATCAAGATATTTGAATGTATGCATAATTAAGTAAGTTATGCCAATGCATAATCAGTGGCTGACAATTTGTTGTATTTTTGTGACTGATTAATATCAGCTTATTATCTTACCAAAAAAATTAAAAATAAAAATAATCATGTGGTTATATTCAATAATTTATAAATCTTTGGTCCAACTTACGACTAGGCCTATTCCATATATGACTACTCACTAAATACAAATAGCTAGGCTATTTAATTTTAAATTACCATTACCGATCACACAATGTTACATTAAGTTACCGATACGTCTACTATTATTACCTTCAAGTATATAATAAATAATTATAGCCTATTTAACGTGCTTCTTTCCAGTGGTGAGGAGTGGGGGTCGAGGCGAAAGGTGACGAAGCGGACGTGAGAGAAAGGAGGAGCAGATAATTAAGGCAGGTAGTGTGAGCCACCTTGGCTAATGTACGTTTTAATGAGTAGTCTATTGTGTAGTGTGACTCAAATACAGTACCCGGAAATGGTTGTTGGGTTTCACACTATAATTATCAGAACACTAACATAACAAACGGGCTAACTGTAGCTTTATTAAGTCAGTTATTATGGAGATTACCGGTTCATTTTGTTGCTTTTACATCAGGGTACGAAGTAGGCATCATAATAAACCTCCCACCAAACAGGTCTACAGCAATTTGCTTTGAATATATTATCGCTAATGATACATCAAGACTCAGTGGTAAGCGTACACTTATAGGCTAATTGTCAACATTTATAAACAGATTAGGCTATGTAATTTTCAAACCACGTATGGTCTCCCTCCTTCAAATTCTCTTTACACTTCATCATCATATCTTTACTTTGAACTCTATCATATTATGGTATAATTAATATATATATGTTCATTTCTGTATTGTATTATATAGAGTTCCTGCTGGGGTTTCCTGTGAGCAGTGTAGCCAACCGGGCAGCCCAGCTCAGTTCGCATCACTATTGTCCGTCCTTCTGCTACCTGCCAGCCTGCTGCCACCATCACCACACCTACAGTAGACAACCGCTACCCTCACCTTCCCTGGTACTACCCATCGTGCCCGTGATAGGTGTCTTGAAGCCGTATCCTTCCTTGAATGTCTATCTATTTTTCTCATCTATTACCCATTACTAGTATTTATATGACTGATTTTTTGAAGTAGTGTTACACATTAGCTATTTTCATGAGCAAGAAAGAAGCAAAAAGATCTCAAGACGTTCTAAATACTTTATTCCATACGTAAGTATACGTCGTAGCCACACTGCCATTTTCCTTGCGAGATATCAAGGAATTCTTTCCCTTACGTAATGGCTTGTGCACTATGAACTCCGCGCATTAAATGAATCGAACAACAAGGCTGGGTTCACTAGTTCAATAAGAGAAAATTGGACCTTTGAACGCAACCTAGAGTTCAACTATTGCCAACCTACTCGTTATCGTTGATATTTTACTCTGCTCTACCGCTACACTATCTCTATTTTTGTAATAATAACATATCCCTGTATTTTTGCTAGCTGTTATGGTCTACATGCTGTCTTAACGAAATAGCTTTAATAGGATAATATACACTTACACTGTACTGTACTGTACATACTGAATACCGTACAAGAACAGCACAAAGAATTCTGGAAGTTTAAACTACATAACTCCAAGAAATAATAGCTTTTGGTAACTCATATACAAACAAATATAATCCCCTCTGTGTAACACTTTCCAGGTCAATAATTTCCCAGCTATTACAAGAAATTATTTGTTATGAGTATTATTACCCTGGTGAATATAAATTTTATATTGAAAGCTTACTAAATGGTGTGCCACCAGACGGATATTAGCTTCGTTGAGTGTGCCACGGTCTGTTTTATGTGACAATAAATGAATTGTATAATGAAAATGTGGAAGTTTTGCTTTTAACATCCTCAATTATCAAGCAAATAGTAAAATTAATACACAGAGATGAAAGGACTAATTTCTTGTTTAACAAGGTTTCCCACGAGTAAAATAACTTACCGTTAGCCACGGTACGCCACGTACTTTAACCCTCTTGTCCCAGAGTTTAGTAAAATATCGAAGAGAAGACCGTACTCCTACGTCGGCAGTATGATTAGCCTAAACAAAGTATAGTATGGTACTGGGTAGGCTAGGCCCTACATGAGAAACAGTGATGCTCCACCTGTTATAAATATTATGTTTTGTTTTTTTAACTACAATAGAAATATACGGTATATATTTAACTAGCTATAAGTAATAAGTAACTAGCTTATAGTAATAAGATTCGGAGGTAATGAAATGTTTTCATCATACAAAATATCCTGACCTGACCTAACCTAACCTGGACCATGGCTAGGCTACTTACGAAACTGCTGATATATAACTATACAGTACTTTATGGAAATGAGGAAACCATGCTTTTCCACAAGATTATAATTATACCATTAGATAAATAGTGTATGAGTAATCCTTCCAGATGACGTGATCAATACATCCCGGTAGGTCCAAAGGGTCTTATTTTCATTATTTGCCAGATAATTTTTAATACCATTATTGTTTAAAAAAAAATCATACATTGCCCAGGAAAGTAATTCTACATACTGCTAAGATTATGGGTGAAATACAATACAAAATAGCAGCTTCATGGACAACTATACCCAGTAAAAGAAAATATCATACTGTACTGTACCTTAATTGAGTGATGTCCAAGACTTCAGCTCCTTGATGATAATTTAGGTCAATATTGTTCCTTAACCCCTCGTGCCAAAATTAGACACTAATTCCAATATAAATGGGTCACACAGGTTACGTAATGATAATATACACTATGGCCAGAAGTTTACATTGTGATGAGTATAATAATCTATGACCAGCTAACGTTTGTCTCGGTATTATTTCACTCCGGGTTGATTGGACTCATATAACACTTCTTCACTCATAAATGATAACACAGCTGAAGAAAAGTTATAGTGTACCGCGCTTGGATAATTATCAAACAAGCTCTTTGTATAAAAATTACACTCAAGTTACAGAGCATGAAAATAATATATAATGGACGATATTAAAATGCGTGCATTACGAAGATAATAATAATAATAATAAACTCAACTATATTAAACTGTGTACATAACAAAGGCAACAATAATAATAATCTTGATATTAAACTGTGTGCATTACGAAGACAACAATAATAATCTCAACGATATGGCACCTTCACTCATTTACCCTTCTTTTCCTTCACAATATTCACATCACTAATTCTCACAGTGAACACCAAACACAGAAGTCCATTAGTTAGAATACCACGACTAACTGTACCTCCTTAGCGATCACTTATTACACAGAACAGGAAACACAACACAGCACAGTAGGAACACACCGCCATTCGTCAATTTCAAGGCGTCAATTAGTATGTAAACATTGGACTACCAGCCTAACCAAACTTCTCATTTTCTCAACAGGTGTAAGTTAATACAAAGTAACTGGCAATTTAAAATTTATATGTGTCATGGTAATTTAATCTGGCCAAAGTTTTTATTATAGCAAATGGATATTCGTTTTTGTTATCATTTTAGGATGGGAAAAGTTAGTAGGCTATACAACAGCCTATTAATAGGTTGCGGCACGAGTTTCTTGAGGGCTGCTGATTCTAACTGTGCCAGGAAATAGACTTCTTTAAAATAGGAGAAGGGGATTTATTTTGTGAAGTAGATTGGAGGAATCACTAATCCTGCAATATGACCACATAAGACTAATCTATCCCCTTAAACGCCCTTTGAACATGCAGCACTGTGTTCCGTTGGCAAGTTGTTATGCCTCGTATTTGGCCGCTAAACCGTGCTCTTTTTTTTTCTTTTCTTTTTATCAGGGTCTAGTCAAGACAGCTATATGATTCTGGG
Source organism: Petrolisthes cinctipes (assembly GCA_033782935.1). Taxonomy (NCBI): domain Eukaryota; kingdom Metazoa; phylum Arthropoda; class Malacostraca; order Decapoda; family Porcellanidae; genus Petrolisthes; species Petrolisthes cinctipes. Next base: position 43,516 of record JAWQEG010002842.1, on the reverse strand, counting down.
CGAAGGTAGGCTCAGACCAGCCTTAAATAGTTTGATAATTTCCTGATAGGGCACAACACACATTTTACAATTTTCTCCGGCTCTTCTGACAAATATTTATTTTCCAATTATTGTCATTTAGCTAAACTTTCCTCATAAGCATTTCTACATGCATGGAAGGGTATGAAGACTAGCCTGCAGGTTTTGCTATGTATTCGATGTGAGAAAATATTAACACTGTTTCGCATTGATTAAGAAATTAATATGACATTCTAGCAGCAGCACCATACAACCTGAGACCATCGAACTTGGAATTAAATTATCTGGCAACATCAGATATACCGGTATATACAGTTATACGGATAAGTGTAGACTTTTTGGGATTCTGTATAAATACTTACCCATGCTCACATTGTATTCTAGGAAGTAGTCTATTGTGGCTAAAGTAGAACCTAGTATGTAGTCCACCAAACTCTACTATCAGCACATTCTCTTGTCTAATTTGCATCATTCTTGTTTCCTTGCTCAGTTTGGAGGAATCAAATGCACTCCAATGTCCCACCACAGATAACTCCTTTAAACAAGATAACTTACACTATAGATACATACTGCAGACTTCCGTTTGGAGGAAAGACTAATGCTGTTATCTATGATTCTATTGGTAGACATGCTCAGTATACAAATAAAGTGGTAAACTTTACAAATTCCTTAATAATTATAAACCAAACTGTTGCCTCAATGACTGGTTCTATAAATTTTCATGTTGTTAGGGCAATATATATACAGACACACTAAAACAGTGCTCATTATTATTTGTCAAAAATACAAATTTACTTTGGTATTTGCAATGCACACGCGCTTGCTCAAGCACAGTGCACATTAATCGCCTTTCTTTACTCACACTTCGTGACCTGAGAATCAACTCTCCTTCTCCAAATTTACTTTCTTCAGAGAAATTCATAAACTTGGGGAGGGGCGCCCTGTGGCTTTATTACATAACACTGGTGGGCAATGCTTTTGTTATTCCTTCCGGTTGGTTTGGACATCATTAGAGAAGTCCGTCTATATAAAGTGAGAGAGGCTGTGGAATAGTTCAACTCACTCCCTCGTCCTCTTCACGTCTACACCACCAACACCTCCGTCACTGAACAAACTCACTTCACCACCTGGTCAACATGATGAAGATATTGGTAGTGGCACTATTGGTTGGCACTCTCATCCAGATTAATCAGAGACATAAGAGAAATCTACTGATGTCGACCATTTTGGCGTGACAGGCATAAAATTACTTATTTGTAATATTCACTGCAAGATGTAGTCTATTGAATAATCCTCAAACTATACTAAGCAAGACATTCCCTATTCATACACTGAGGTATAGACTGTTTTCTGGTGTAGCTTAAGAGTAATATGTGTTGGGAAACTTGTAGATTAATGATTCCTCAGAACTATTCCAAGTAACAGGATAACCTTAATTTAATTGATTAAAAATGCTTCTTGGGATACTTTGGAGGCATCTGTAGCAACCATTAAGTCTAAAAGATTCATACGAAATTATGAAGCAATACTCTCGTCCACATGTCTGCTCGAACACCTGTTGTAAACACTTCTGATAATATGTGTCAATAATTCTGTTAATAATTCTGTCCTGATCCAAGACACAACATCAATCTCTACCAACCTCGCTTCCCACTCCTCCCGAATCATTTCAGATGGTAGAGAGACTCATATTGTACCTCGAATCAGGACAAAATTTTTTACTCCCACTTTCCAAGTAGGTTTGCAGCAGTATTTAGACAGATGTAAGCAACAATGGATTAGTAATGTGTCGATTACATGATCGCAACACACGTCTCGAATCACCCACACTGTCTCGTCCACTTCGGTGATACAAACATGTTTGCAACAGCTGCTACCAATATTACCTGGACATAACAGTTCACAATATGTTAACAACTTATTCGGTAATATGTTGTATACATATTACAAGCGTATATTTGAGCACTGCAGTGTGGACGCGCCCAAAGTTAGTGTTTGTTGCCAAGCATTTCCGACGAAATGAAGAAAGTTTTCCTAGACCCGAGAATACGTATAGATATTGAAGGTTATATATTATTACCGTAGATTATTATGTGTACAGTATTTTGTAACTTCATGTTCCGTTATTAACAATCCTTCCCCGCGTTTCTCCTATAAAATTGGAATTCCTCTTAGTCCTGCATGCACTATACGTACACTTCTGACTCCAACTGTCCAGGCAGAATAATATGCTGTCCTCTGAGAATGACACGTGATCAACTCTATCCCATGAAAGGTTCTGCCAACCAAAGTGGATTGCATACACTCCCTTCCAATCCATAATGGTGGCTGAAGATGTTTATTCCAAAAGGGGATCATGTGACTTGGACCAACTGACTCCTCCAAACTACGTCACAAAACAAACTTCATCGGTGTAACTTGGTGTTTTGTGGCACAGAGAGGAGAAATCAGTAGCTTCCAATTCCACAACTCATCTAATTATGTAATCTCCCATTCTAACTGACAAACTTTCCTTCCAACGACTGACAACTCTCACTGTACTACCTGGAAGTGCAGCCCACTGTACTGTACTACCTGGAAGTGCATCCCACTGTACTGTACTACCTGGAAGTGCAGCCCACTGTACAATTCATTGTGATGCTGTCTTTATACCCTGGTCTGGTAGTGGGTTTTTTAGTTCCACAATAAATTATGTTATTCCGATTTTAAAACCCCGATCATATTTTGTTTGATTTGAATTTTTTGTGGCTTAGAATAACATGGTTAAGAAAAATGATATACTAAACCAGATCAACTCGTGGCATCTTTCCCCTCTGAAAGAAAATATTGCACACATTTCATTACTACTATCACCTCTTCCATTACCACTACCACTGATACTACTACCAACAACACTACCACTATCATCATTTTCATTACTATAACATCACTACTATTTCTATTACTACTACTTTCCTGAAGAAAAAAAATAATAATAAATAGATGAATATAATACATCCAATTTTCAATAAGTTGAGTAATGAAACTGAAAAAAAAGTAATAATAATATACAATGAAGTTAAGAACAAGAATGAAATTTCAAATATATACTTTTATTACAAATACATTAAAATTTTTATCAATAACAAATGGTATACAACATTATATATAATACATTTTACTATCCTAGACATTTCCACATATAAATTCATTACCATCCAATATAATATGTATAAAATCATAGCACAAGGCCTGTATAGTGAAAATGCACACCTATTATAGTCACTTCCACATATAAATTCATTACCATTATAAATATGTATAATAATATGTAGCACAAAGCTATAAAAAACAAAACAAAACAAAAAACACACACACACACACCTATTATAAACATTTCACATACAAATTCATTACCATCCTATATATGTATAATAATATGTAGCACGAAGCTTTTATATCGAAAAAAAAAAAACACACACACACACACACACCTATCATATACATTTCCATATACGACCACACATTATCATCCAATGTTTAGATAATGTGTAGCAAAAGACTTTGACTAACTATAATATGTATAACATGAAAATCACACATATTACACATTTTAAACATTACACACTTTATAAACATATCCACATACGAATCACACATTACCATCCAATTATTAAATAGTGTGTATCACCAAATATATACTACTTATATATATTGCAAAGCACACATAATATAAACATATCCACATACGAGTACACATTACCATACAATATTTAGATAATGTGTAGCATTAGACATTTACTACATATATTGCAAAACACATATTATATACATTCAACATACTAAACACACATTACCATACAATGTTTAGATAATGTGTAGCATTAGATTTGTACTACATATATATTGAAAAACACATAATATAAACACTTCAACTTACGAATCACATAATACCATCTAATATTTATCTAGTTTGTATCACCAAACATTGACTACATGAATATTATATGTATATATTATAAAGCACATATGGTATCACATCCTTTGTACAAAAATACATAATAATTTATATACCATTAAAGTTGAGGAGAAACCTTTAAATGACAACATGGTACTGTACACGGTTAGAAGGCTATCGATTCCTCCAAACTAAGCCAAGAAACAGACCAAATTAACTATCCTCATATACTACAGTGTTTCTTGAAGTAGTTTGGAGAATTCGGTTCCCCCAAAAAATATACCAATCCTTGAAAAAAATATAAGTAGAATTGGAACTTCATCACTAAAGCCTCGATCTTGTTAATGGGGTAATAATACACGTTTTGGTACGTTGGAGTGCCTTGATTCCTCCAAAGTATGCCAGGAAACAGCACCAATGAATAAATATAAAGGTATACTGTTGCTTGGAATAGTTTGAAGGAATCAGTTGCTCCACATTTACCACCAAGAATATAACTATGGGAGAGAGTTTGTTGTGAATGAGTTGGAGGGCCACTAATTCCTCCACACAATACCAGGAAACAGACTAACCTAAATATATTGTACAGCCACAATCAAATATCCACCCACACTTTCCTTCCATCGTAGTAAATATCTTGGTAATAAAGAACAACACCTGTATGATTTCACAGCACCTCATAATAATAATAATTGAAGGGGTTGAGTTGACGTAAGGTGTTGTTGTATGATTATATTTTAATATGATACTGATTTATTTGCACGATGGAAGGAAAGTGTTGGTGGTTATTTGATTGTGACTGTACGTGTAGGGGATGTGTATAGTTGTATTACTTGTCTGGAGAGTTACCTAGGCACCAAATGGCCCTCTGTGTCAACTTGGTCAGGTCATAAAACGTCACTTGGCTAAATATTTGGCTATTATCTGTGTGTGTGTGTGTGTGTGGCTGAACATTTGGCTATTGTGTGTGTGTGTGTGTGTGTGTGTGTGTGTCACTGGCTGAACATTCGGCTATTGTCTGCCCGTGTGTGTGTGATTGTGTGTGTGTGTGTATTAGGCTTGGATACAGGAATGGAGTTGGATGATTTCAGAGTCAGAGTAATTCGAACTATTCTTTAAAATTGTTATGTTTATGTTTATTATTTATATAGTAGTGATATGTACCAAACTAAATATCTCTATAACACCTTTATATGTCCTAGTTCGTACCCCCCCCCCCTCTCTCTCTCTCTCTCTCTCTCTCTCTCTCTCTCTCTCTCTCTCTCTCTCTCCTGGACATTATTATTATTATTATCTATTTATTTGTTTATTTATTTATTGTCATGTGTGCCTTTTATTAATTGTATATTATTATTATTGTCGTCATCGTCGTCATCGTCTGTTTTGTTAGTGTCGTCATTCTTTTCGTCCTTTTCGTCCTCTCCAGTGTCATTATCCTTATAGTTGTCATCATCACTGTTATCGTCAGTGTCATCACCATTTTCATCATCATGGTCATAGTCATGGTCGTCATTATAGTCGTCACCATTATCATCATCATAGTCGTCATCATCATAGTCGTCACCATCACTGTCATCATCATTGTCGTCATCATCACTGTCGTCTATCATCGTCAATGTCATCATCACTGTCGTCATCATCATCACTGTCATCATCACTGTCATCATCATTGTCTTCATTGTCATCTTCACTGTCATCATCACTGTCATCATCATTGTCATCATCATTGTCATCATCATTGTCACTATCATTGTCATCACCACTGTCATCATCACTGTCATCATCATTGTCATCATCACTGTCATCATCATTGTCATTGTCATCATCATTGTCATCATCATTGTCATCATCATTGTCATGTCATCATCACTGTCATCATCATTGTCATCATCACTGTCATCATCATTGTCATCATTGTCATCATCATTGTCATCATCACTGTCATTATCACTGTCATCATCACTGTCATCATCACTGTCATCATCATTGTCATTATCGTCATCATCATTGTCATTATCGTCATCATCACCGTCATCATCATTGTCATCATCACTGTCATCATCACTGTCATCATCATTGTCATTATCGTCATCATCATTGTCATCATCATTGTCATTATCGTCATCATCATTGTCATTATCGTCATCATCACTGTCATCATCATTGTCATCATCATTGTCATGTCATTATCACTGTCATCATCACTGTCATCATCATTGTCATCATCATTGTCATCATCACTGTCATCATCATTGTCATGTCATTATCACTGTCATCATCACTGTCATCATCACTGTCATCATCATTGTCATTATCGTCATCATCACTGTCATCATCATTGTGATCATCATTGTCATCATCACTGTCATCATCATTGTCATTATCGTCATCATCATTGTCATTATCGTCATCATCACTGTCATCATCATTGTCATCATCATTGTCATGTCATTATCACTGTCATCATCACTGTCATCATTATTGTCATTATCGTCATCATCACTGTCATCATCACTGTCATCATCATTGTCATTATCGTCATCATCATTGTCATCATCATTGTCATTATCACTGTCATCATCATTGTCATTGTCATCATCATTGTCATCATTGTCATCATCATTGTCATCATCACTGTCATCATCATTGTCATCATTGTCATCATCACTGTCATCATCATTGTCATTATCACTGTCATCATCATTGTCACTGTCATCATCACTGTCATTGTCACTGTCATCATCACTGTCATTGTCACTGTCATCATCATTGTCATTATCACTGTCATCATCACTGTCATCATCACTGTCATTGTCACTGTCTTTATCATTGTCATTATCACTGTCATCATCACTGTCATCATCATTGTCATTATCACTGTCATCATCATTGTCATTATCACTGTCATCATCACTGTCATCATCACTGTCATTGTCACTGTCATCATCACTGTCATTGTCACTGTCATTGTCACTGTCATCATCACTGTCATTGTCACTGTCATCATCACTGTCATCATCACTGTCATCATCACTGTCATTGTCACTGTCATCATCATTGTCATCATCACTGTCATCATCATTGTCATCACTGTCATTGTCACTGTCATCATCATTGTCATGTCATTATCACTGTCATCATCACTGTCATCATCATTGTCATTATCGTCATCATCACTGTCATCATCATTGTCATTATCACTGTCATCATCATTGTCATTGTCATCATCATTGTCATCATTGTCATCATGATTGTCATCATCACTGTCATCATCATTGTCATCATTGTCATCATCACTGTCATCATCATTGTCATTATCACTGTCATCATCACTGTCATTGTCACTGTCATCATCATTGTCATTGTCACTGTCATCATCATTGTCATCATCATTGTCATCATCACTGTCATCATCATTGTCATTATCACTGTCATCATCATTGTCATTATCACTGTCATTGTCACTGTCATCATCATTGTCATTGTCACTGTCATCATCACTGTCATCATCACTGTCATCATCATTGTCATTGTCACTGTCATCATCATTGTCATTGTCACTGTCATCATCACTGTCATCATCACTGTCATTGTCACTGTCATCATCATTGTCATTGTCACTGTCATCATCACTGTCATCATCATTGTCATCATTGTCATCATCACTGTCATCATCATTGTCATTATCACTGTCATCATCACTGTCATTGTCACTGTCATCATCATTGTCATTGTCACTGTCATCATCATTGTCATTGTCACTGTCATCATCATTGTCATTGTCACTGTCATCATAGTCTCATCATCACTGTCACCATCATTGTCATCATCACTGTCACCATCACTGTCATCATCACTGTCATCATAGTCGTTATCATCACTGTCATCATCATCATTGTCATTATCACTGTCATCATCACTGTTATCATCATTATCTTCATCATCATTATTGTAGTCATCATTGTCAACATAGTCTAGTTAATGTAGTCATCATTATATTGTTTGTGTGGTCATTATGTCATTATTATATTGTAGTTGTTGTCATTATATTGTAGTTGTTGTCATTATACAGTAGTTGTTGTCATTATATTGTAGTTGTTGTCATTATATTGTAGTTGTTGTCATTATACAGTAGTTGTTGTCATTATACTGTAGTTGTTGTCATTATACTGTTGTTGTTGTCATTATATTGTAGTGGTTGTCATTATATTGTAGTTGTTGTCATTATATTGTAGTTGTTGTCATTATACTGTTGTTGTTGTCATTATACTGTTGTTGTTGTCGTCATTATACTGTTGTTGTTGTCGTCATTATACTGTTGTTGTTGTCATTATACTGTAGTTGTTGTCATTATACTGTAGTTGTTGTCATTATACTGTTGTTGTTGTCGTCATTATACTGTGGTTGTTGTCATTATACTGTTGTTGTTGTCATTATACAGTAGTTGTTGTCATTATACAGTAGTTGTTGTCATTATACTGTTGTTGTCATTATACAGTAGTTGTTGTCATTATACTGTTGTTGTTGTCATTATACTGTTATTGTTGTCGTCATTATACTGTTGTTGTCGTCATTATACTGTTGTTGTTGTCATTATACTGTTGTTGTTGTCATTATACTGTTGTTGTTGTCTCATTATACTGTTGTTGTTGTCATTATACGGTTGTTGTTGTCATTATAGCCATCATTATACTGTAGTTGTTGTCATTATAGTCATAATTATATTATTTATGTTGTCATTATGTCATCATTATTATTGTAGTTGTTGTCATTATATTGTAGTTGTTGTCATTATACTGTAATTGTTGTCATTATATTGTAGTTGTTGTCATTATACTGTAGTTGTTGGCATTATACTGTGGTTGTTGTCATTATACTGTTGTTGTTGTCATTATACAGTAGTTGTTGTCATTATACAGTAGTTGTTGTCATTATACAGTAGTTGTTGTCATTATACAGTAGTTGTTGTCAATATATTGTAGTTGTTGTCAATATATTGTAAGTGTTGTCATTATGTCATCATTATAATGTAGGTGTTGTCATTATAGTCATCAATATTCATGTTGTCATTATACTGCAGCTGTTGTCATTATAGTCATCATTGTACGATAGCTGTTGTCATTATTATTCTGTAACTGTTGTCATTATTATTCTGTAACTGTTGTCATTATTATAGTCGTCATCACTGTTGTCATTATTATAGTCATCACTGTTGTCATCATTATAATCATCATTGTTGTCATTATTATAGTCATCACTGTTGTCATTATTATAGTCGTCATCACTGTTACCACTGTTGTCATCATTATAGTCATCACTGTTGTCATCATTATAGTCATCACTGTTGTCATTATTATAGTCGTCATCACTGTGTCGTCATCACTGTTGTCATTAGTATAGTCATCATCACTGTTGTCATTATTTTAGTCGTCCTCACTGTTATCATTGTTATCATCATTATAGTCGTCATCACTGTTGTCATCATTATAGTCATCACTATTATCATCATATAGTCGTCACTGTTGTCATTATTATAGTTGTCATCACTGTTGTCATCATTATAGTCGTCATCACTGTTGTCATTATTATAGTCGTCTTCACTGTTATCATCATTATAGTCATCACTGTTATCATTATAGTCATCAATGTTGTCATCATCACTCTCATCATCATTGTCATCATCACCTACATAGTCACCATCACTACTACCATTCATCATCATCATCATCACCATCACTGTCTTGTCATGATGGTGAGTCATGACAGTGACTTGATGTTGTCTTTATCGTCATATTCGTCACTGTTGTTTTGTCTGTGTCACTGTTGTTTTGTTTGTGTCACTGTTGTTTTGTTTGTGTCACTGTTGTTTTGTCTGTGTCACTGTTGTTTTGTTTGTGTCACTGTTGTTTTGTATTCAGTCACTGTTGTCTTGTATTTAGTCACTGTTGTTTTGTCTGTGTCACTGTTGTATTGTCTGTGTCACTGTTGCTTTGTATTCAGTCACTGTTGTTTTGTATTCAGTCACTGTTGTCTTGTATTCAGTCACTGTTGTTTTGTATTCAGTCACTGTTGTCTTGTATTCAGTCACTGTTGTTTTGTATTCAGTCACTGTTGTTTTGTATTCAGTCACTGTTGTTTTGTATTCAGTCACTGTTGTCTTGTATTCAGTCACTGTTGTCTTGTATTCAGTCACTGTTGTTTTGTATTCAGTCACTGTCGTTTCGTATTCAGTCACTGTTGTTTTGTATTCAGTCACTGTTGTTTTGTATTCAGTCACTGTTGTCTTGTATTCAGTCACTGTTGTTTTGTATTCAGTCACTGTTGTTTTGTATTCAGTCACTGTTGTTTTGTATTCAGTCACTGTTGTCTTGTATTCAGTCACTGTTGTCTTGTATTCAGTCACTGTTGTCTTGTATTCAGTCACTGTTGTCTTGTATTCAGTCACTGTTGTCTTGTATTCAGTCACTGTTGTCTTGTCTGTGTCACTGTTGTATTGTCTGTGTCACTGTTGTTTTGTTTATGTCACTGTTGTTTTGTCTGAAGTGCTGTTGTCTTGTATTCAGTCACTGTTGTCTTGTATTCAGTCACTGTTGTCTTGTATTCAGTCACTGTTGTTTTGTATTCAGTCACTGTTGTTTTGTCTGCATTACTGTTGTTTTGTATTCAGTCACTGTTATTTTGTATTCAGTCACTGTTGTTTTGTATTCAGTCACTGTTGTTTTGTATTCAGTCACTATTGTTTCGTCTGTGTCACTGTTGTTTTGTATTCAGTCACTGTTGTTTTGTATCCAGTCACTGTTGTTTTGTCTGCATCACCGTTGTTTTGTATTCAGTCACTGTTGTTTTGTATTCAGTCACTGTTGTTTTGTCTGTGTCACTGTTTATGTCAGCATCACTGTTCTTTTGTCTGTGTCACTGTTTTGTTTGCATTATTATTATATCTGCATCACTGTTGTTTTGTCTGCATCACGGTTGTATTTTACTCAGTCACTGTTGTTTTGTTTACATTACTGTTGTGTTGTCTGTGTCACTATTGTTTTGTCTGTCACTGTTGTTTTGTCTGCGTCACGTTGTCTTCTATTTAGTCACTGTTGAATTGTTTGCATTACTGTTGTTTTGTTTGCATTACTGTTGTTTTGTCGGCGTCACAGTAGTCTTTTATTCAGTCACTGTTGTTTTGTCCGCATTACTGTTGTTTTGTCTGTGTCACTGTTTCTCTGTCTGAGTTACTGTTGTCTTTATCGTCATTCGCTACTGTTATTGTCTTTATCGTCATAATATTCGTCACTGTTATTTTGTCTGTTTTACTGTTGTTTTGCCTGTGTCACTGTTGTTTTGCCTGTGTCACTGTTGTTTTGCCTGTGTCACTGTTGTTTTGCCTGTGTCACTGTTGTTTTGCCTGTGTCACTGTTGTTTTGTCTGCGTCTCAGTTGTTTTGTCTGCATTACTGTTGCTTTGTCTGCTTCATATTCGTTACTGTTTTGTCTGTATTACTGTTGTCTTTATTTCATGTCATTGTTGTTTTTAATTTGTCATCATTGCTTTTTATATAAGGTCCCTGTTGTCTTGTAATGTCACTGTTGTTTTGTCTGTGTTACTGTTGTTTTGTCTGCATCACTATTGTTTTGTCTGTGTCACTGTTGTTTTGTCTGTGTTACTGTTGTTTTGTCTGCGTCACTGTTGTTTTGTCTGTGTTACTGTTGTCTTGTCTGCATCACTGTTGTTTTGTCTGCATCACTGTTGTTTTGTCTGTGTTACTGTTGTTTTGTCTGTGTCACTGTTGTTTTGTCTGAGTTACTGTTGTTTTGTTTGCATTACTGTTGTTTTGCCTGTGTCACTGTTGTTTTGTCTGTGTCACTGTTGTTTTGTCTGCGTCACTGTTGTTTTGTCTGCGTTACTGTTGTTTTGTCTGCGTTACTGTTGTTTTGTCTGCGTTACTGTTATTTTGTATTCGTTACTGTTGTTTTGTCTGCACTACTGTTTTTATATCATGTCACTGTTGTCTTATCATGTCACTGTTGTCTTTAATTCAGTCACTGTTATTATTTTTTGCGTCACTGTTGTTTTGTCTGCATTACTGTTGTTTTGTCTGCTTCATTGCTGTCTTTATTGTCATATGCGTTACTGTTGTTTTGTCTGTTTTACTGTTGTTTTATTTGTGTCACTATTTTTTTAATTGTCATATTAGTTACAGTTGTTTGGTCTGTGTTACTGTTGTTATATTTGTGTCACTGTTTTCTTTTTGTTATATTCGTTACTGTTGTTTGGTCTGTGTTACTGTTGTCTTGTCTGCATCACTGTTGTTTTGTCTTTGTTACTGTTGTTTTGTCTTTGTTACTGTTGTTTGGTCTGTGTTACTGTTGTCTTGTCTGCATCACTGTTGTCATTAATCCAGTCACCATTGTCTTTATTCCTTTCACTGTTGTCTGTATCATCGTCACTGTTGTCTTCATCATCATCACTGTTGTTTTGTCTACATATCTATTGTCTTTACCCATCACTGTTTCCTTATAATCGTCACTGTTGTCTTTATAGCTGTCACTGTTGTATTGTCTGCGTCACTGTTGTCTTTCGTTCATGTTATTGTTGTCTTAATCGTGTCACTGTTGTCTGCACAGTAGTCCTTGTTTTGTCTACATCACTTTTGTCTTCATTTCCTTCACTGTTGTCTTCAAAATCAGTCACTGATGTCCTTGTCTTTATTATATGTTTTTGTCTTCGTCATTGTTGTTTATATTTCAGTCACTGTTGTTTTTGTCTTCGTCACTGCTGTCTTTTATTCCAGTCACTTGTCTTTGTCACTGTCATTGTTATTTCAGTCCCTGTTGTTTTTGTCTTCGTCACTGTTGTCTTAATTGTCATGTCTGTAACTGTTGTCTGTTACATCAGTCACTGTTGTCTTTGCCTTCGTCACTGTTAATTTTATTCTTAGTAACTGTTGTCTTCATTTCAGTCACACTTGTCTTCATTTCAGTTACTCATCTTTCTTTGTCTTCGTCTTCGTCACTGTTGTCTTCATGTCCGTCACTGTTGTCTTTATACCCATCACTGTTGTCTTTGTCATCACTGTTGTCTTTGTCTCCGTCACTGTTGTTTTTATTCCCGTCACTATTGTCTTTATTCTCGTCACTGTTGTCTTTGTCTCTGTCACTGTTGTCTTTGTCTCCGTCACTGTTGTCTTTATTCTCGTCACTGTTGCTTTCGTCTCTGTCACTATTGTCTTTATTCCCGTCACTGTTGTCTTTGTCTCCGTAACTATTGTCTTTATCGCTGTCACTGTTGTCTCTGTCTCCATCACTGTTGTCTTTGTCTCTGTCACTTGTCTCTGTCTTCGTCACTGTTTTATTCATCATCGTCACTGTTGTCTTTATTTCCGTCATCATTGTCTTCATCATTGTCACTGTTGTCATCATAGTCGTCACTGTAGCTTTTTATTCCGTCACTGTTGTCTCTATCATCGTCACTGTTGTCTTGATCGTCGTTATTATTGTCTTTATCTCATTGTCATCGTCAGGGTTGTCACAAGTAGTTAATTGTCTTCACCTCAGTCATTGTTATCCTTACCGTCATCACTGTTGTCTTCACTGTCTTGTCTACTGTGTCTTTATTCGTCATTGTCTTTTTGTCGTCTTGTCACTGTTATTGTCTTCATTATTTTCTTTGTAGTCATTATTTTCGTCGTAAAAAATGTGCCACACTCAGAGTTTCGTCATTGTTGTCTTCATTATTGTCCTTGTCTATGTTGTCTTCACAGCCATTTTTATCACCACTCTTGTCTTCACGGTCATCGTCATTCTCGTCTTTATCCATCTATGTCGTCACTCTCATTCTCGTCATCTTCTTTTGTCTTCATAGTCATCATCATCATCATCATCGTCACTTTTGTCTTCATCGTCATCATCATCATAAATATAGTCACTCTTCTCGTCTCTGTCATGTTCATCGTCCTGTCTTCCTCGCAATTACCACTGTCATCATCGTCATCTGTATCGTCACTGTTTCCCATAATATTAGTGTACAATCGTCATCATAACAAAAATCTTACATTGTTTTATAATTGTCACTCTTGTCTTCACCATTTTCGTCACCACTATACTATTTATTGTCTTCATCATCATCGTCACTCAGTCATTGTTGTCCATTGTTTTTATTCAGTACAGTCGTCACTTTTACAGGACTTAGATAAATAAACAAACTCTGGAGACTTTTAAGAGTATAATTATTATTTTTGTTGCCATGAATGGGAGAATTTTCATACATAACAACAATAGTATGCTACAAATTTAATTAATAGTATATATACGAGTAAATTGGACAGGTAGTGGTAGTGGTGGTAGTACGTAGTGGTGGTGGTGGTGGTAGTACGTAGTGGTAGTGGTGGTGGTAGTGGTGGTGGTAGTAGTAACCTTATTTACACCTTCCTCTCTCCTCCAACTTTCTCTCCCTTCCTTGATTTATGGACTTATGGACATCTATCAGTAATTCTTGTTCTGCTGGTCCATCTTCGGATTTCTAAACATCTTTTGATCGACTCTGTTCCTCTGTTTGTAGTTTGATTTATTCATAAGTTTTGGGCATTATTTCATTAACTCTGTTCTTCTGTGTTTTCTCCGAATTTCAGAACATTTTTTTTCTAACTCTGGTCTTATGCATTTATTCTCGATTTCCAGGCATTTTTTTTTATCAATTTTGTTCCTCTATTTAGTTTTTTTTTTTAATCTTTTTTACAACTTTTTTTTTTCTCTCGATAGCTGAACATTATTTTATCAGTTCTTTTCATCTGAGCCTACCTTAAACTTTGGGCCTCTTGAACGTTGTGAAACAGTCGTGACAAATACAGGTGTTGCAGGATATTGTAGTTGTTGTTGTTGTTGTTGTTGTATGGAGGAGGGTAGGTGTTGCTTAATTAATCAAACCAGTACAGGGCATAATAATAATAATAATAATCTATAATAATTATGCATAGTCTTAAAAGTCATTCTTATATCAAACATGACTGTTATCTCTATGTTGTCTGTTGTCTTAATGTTCACTGTTGTCATCAAGTCACTGTTGTATGTATAGTCACTGTTGTCTTTATATTCAGTCACTGTAGTTTTCATTAAAGTAACTGTTGTCAGCTTTGTCACTGTTATTTTTATAGTCACTGTTTTTTTTAATAAGTCACTGTTGTCGTTATAGTCACTGTTGTTTTAATAAGTCACTGTTGTCTTTATAGTCACTGTTGTCGTTAGAGTCACTGTTGTCGTTATAGTCACTGTTGCTTTAATAAGTCACTGTTGTCTGTATAGTCACTGTTGTTTTAATAAGTCACTGTTGTCTGTATAGTCACTGTTGTTTTATTAAGTCACTGTTGTCTGTATAGTCACTGTTGCTTTAATAAGTCACTGTTGTCGTTATAGTCACTGTTGTCGTTAGAGTCACTGTTGTCTTCATACTCAGTCACTGTTGTCTGTATATTCTTTGTTGTCTTCATACTCAGTCACTGTTGTCTTTATACTCAGTCACTGTTGTCTGTATAGTCTGTTTTTCCGTCTGTTTTCATCACTGTTGTCATCATAATATTGTCTTTAATGTGATAGTATTTACTTTTCTTACATCTATCGTTGTCTTTAATGATGCTGCTGCCTTTATTATTATCGTCATCATATTCATCATCGTCATTCGTCATCACAGTCGTCACAATTATTATCATACTCAAGTCGTCATCGTCGTCATTTACGTCATCGTCATCGTCGCTTCTTTTCATCGTCATCATTGTTATGGTCGTCACAGCATTGTCACAGTTATCGTCAATGTCACAGATATCGTCATTGTCACAGATATCGTCATTTTTCACAGGTATCGTCATTTTTCATAGGTATCGTCATTTTTCATAGGTATCGTCATTGTCACAGGTATCGTCATTGTCACAGATATCGTCATTGTCACAGCTATCGTCAATGTCACAGATATCATCATTGTGACAGCTATCGTCAATGTCACAAATATCGTCATTGTCACATCACAGGTATCGTCATTGTCACAGATATCGTCACTTTCACAGGTATCGTCAGTCACAGATATCGTCACTTTCACAGATATTGTCATTGTCACAGATATCGTCATTGTCAGATCACAGGTATCGTCATTGTCACAGGTATCGTCACTTCCACAGGTATCGTCACTTTCACAGGTATCGTCATCATCGTCATATTCATCGTCATTCCTATCAATCCTGTCTTATGGTCATTGTCTTTCTCATCATCGTCGTCATCATCATTACACACACATGTTTTATATATCACTATCACATTTTCATTCTGTCATCATTATTGTCATCGTCACCATTTCACCATCATCGTCTTGTCTTCCGTTCGTCCATCGTCAAGTATAGTGAAGTGAGCTGTATGTCTGTCTGTCTGTCTGTCTGTCTGTATGTCTGTCTGTCTGTCTGTCTGTATGTATGTATGTCTGTATGTATGTATGTATGTCTGCACTGTTAAAATCTTCGTTGACATGATCACAGTCGTTTGTCGTCATCATTTTCATTATTATCATCATTAAATTGTCATCATTATCTTCAGTGTCGTCATTATCTTTAGTCTGTTATTCATTCGTTATTCATAGTCACTGTAAATTATTATAAGTCTTAAATCAACCTTTTCGTCCACGTAACTAAATTTGTCATCATTAAGTTAATCGTCATTGTTTTCGTCATCACTATCAACGTATTTGTCATTATTGTCGTCATCACTACAGTCATCGTCGTCACTATCGTCATATCGTCATCACCATAACAAAAATTTAGTTCAAAATCATCACACACATCATCATAATCGTCATCATCATCATCATCATCATCATCATCATCATCACTGTAGCTCTCCAATATTTCACCAATATATATATATATTTTTTTTTATTTAGCCAAGCAATCGACCATGAAGGTTTGGGATAGATAATAATAATATGCTACAATTTCTAAGTTGCATGTATGTATGTATGTATGTATGTATGTATGTATGAACGGCCTAAATGGGGTACTAAGATCCTATATAGGGACGAATTGGAGGCAACTGATTCCTCCAAGCCATGCCACGAAACAGACCCCATCAATAAAAACGTATTGGTATGTACAGTCACAATCAAATAACCACCGACACCTTCCTTCCATCGTGCCAATAAATCAGTATCATATCAAACTATAATCTTACAACACTTTATGTCAACTCAACCCCCTCAATTATTATTATGAGGTGCTGCAAAACAATACACGTGTTGTTCTTTATTACTAAGATATTAACTACGATGGAAGGAAAGTGTCGGTGGATATTTGACTGTGGCTGTACAGTACTCTCGTTTTGTGGAATAATTTGAAGGAATCAGTAGCCTTCCATAATTTCCCTCCCACATTTACACAAGAAACTCACTCAAAACATACACACATACAGAATAAACACAAAATATGCTCTCCCTGATTTCCATACACTGTACAGTCACGACCCATAATAAGTATCCAGGTCTAGTTGCTACTATTGTTATTGTTGTTGTTGTTGTTGTTGTTGTTGTTGTTGATGCTTAGTATCATCTGACATACCAGTGTTGGAGCTCGTTTAATTTATACTCCATCATACTATTCGAAGCAGATCTACAGTACAGTACAGATAGATGCATAATTTTCATGGTTCGTGACTGTACATTGAAATCAGGTAAAAATTTTAATCTCACCCTGTATATAAATCTGGAATCACACACACACACACAGCCTTATTCAAATCAACACACAGCCTATGTATGTTACGTTCAGTCAGTCACGTGTTGGTGTAAAGTTTAAGGGGGTAGGACGGTGTTGGTAAATATGGAGCATGTGATTCCTCTAAAAAATTCCGAGCAACAGGCCACCATTATTTTTGTTATGCTAGTCCTGTTTCCTGCATGGCATACCTACTTCAGAGGAATCAAGGTGCTCTCCCTAAATTACCAAAATTATACCATCCATCCCCCGTATACCTCCCTCCCTTCTAGTGTCAGTAAATAGTATGCTCCTTCAAATGCAATTAATGTATCTATGGGCAACTCGAACGAAATTGGACTCGATTTTTTGATAACTCTGACTCTTGATGTTGCGAGTGAGGACATTATTACGAATGAGGACATTTGGGATGATTTTCACTCTTAATTTTACGAGTGAGGACATTACAGGTGGGATTCTTAATTACCTCTACTATAGTCCTCAACTTCCTCAAAATTGAAAAATAGATAAAATATTGAATGTGCAGTTCATTACATTATTCCACTGCAGGGCGTATAACCTCTTCATTGAAGAAGATGTAGACAGAGTAGTTAGTATATTGCTATCACTGTTTCATGTTTCTAAATATATTGTTCTGCTACACTAACTAACTATCGTGAACTGAAGCCTTAAATACAGCAATTCATATAAAGAAAATTATCCCACACTCTCTGTCTTCTATGCATCGATAACCAAACTAACCGATTATCTTCTATGAGGAATAGAAATTTAGAGGCCTGATTTCAATATGTATTTTTATTTTCATTTTGTAAGTTTTGTTGGTTATAGATCCAATGAAGACAAAGACTGTGTCCACGAAACGTCAGACATGTAAAAACAATAATCACGGTACACAGGGGGTCAACATTTTCAGTCCTGATTCAGAGACACAACATGAATTCTCTCTATCAAACTCACATCCTCATATTCCCTAAACACTGCAGTTGGTAGAGAGATTCATATTGTGGTAGAGAGTTACACGTTGATCAGGACAGAATTGTTTATTGACCCCCATTAAGTGTACAGTACCAAGGGTAATAGTGTTTGTGTGAGGGGGTCGTTTCTCTTTTGGTGGGTGATTTGGAGTTTACGTAATTAGTCCTGTTAACATTGCTACAAAACAGATCCCCCCCTACTCGTATACTAATGAAGTGGGCTGTAGTCTGACGTGGTTTGTAGGTATCAGTAACCTTTCAATTTGGCCACCAAAACAAAATATTCCCTCCTTTAGTAAGTTTACATGAGAGACATTTCAGAAATTCACATGATGACCTTCTTTTTCTTTGAGGTCGATAAACAGTTAGATAAAAATAAAACGTGTATCTCCCGAATGCAAAATAATAATGGCAGTGCAGCTAGGACAAGAAAATGTTAAGATAGTTAAAATATACATTAATTTGACAGCATGGTTAAGAAACAACACCATATGATAAGAAACCTTTAAGAGGGTCTTTCGTTGAAGGCGAAATTGAGGTTACTGACTGATTCCTCCAACCGATCCAACAAAACATTCAGATCCATTGCTTCTATATTGAGGTACTAGTTTGTTTCATGGCATATAGTTTGGAGGAATCAGCGTCCTGTTTATTCGCCCAAAACAATACAGAAAAGACCCCATTAATGATGTATTTTTGCTACTGCTTCTTCAGGTCTTATAAAGTGAAACATGATCAGTGAAGCTTGCTCTCTTTTTATAAGCTGTTGTTCTTTAACCAGCCATAAATAAGATGAAAAAAAAATGCTAAAACACTGTGAGATCTTGCTCATGAAAAATAGACATGTAGCTCTACTTAAAAAAAAAAAAAGTAATTAAAGAGAGTAAACAGTGAACAAGTAACAAAATTAATGGGAAGAATGCAATCTCGAATAAATGTTCTGTCTCGTCAACCAATCTCAATCATTATTATAAGCCCTGGTAATAGTGATGTTTTTAAAGTGTATCACGATGACCAGTTGCTGTTCATTTTAAAGAGGGTATTTTTTGTCAGCGTATTGTAGGTCACTGGGTCCTCCAAACTGTGCTACAAAACAGATTCCATTTTTTTTTTTTTTTTTTTTGTATACTGAGGTTAGTCTGTTTCCTGGCATAGTTTGGGGGAATCAGTATCCATCAAGTTGCTGACAAATAATTTCCTCTTAACTGGAGAATATAAGTATCAACTCATTTGTACACTTTTAAATTTTCCTCTCAGTTATCAAGGGCCAATGTATAGTCGTTTATTATTGACCACGACTATAGTTAAATGTTACTATAATAATTATGATGACAGAACCTGAGACAAAACTAATGTCCGAGATATTATAATTATTACAGTTCCCTCCGGTTCTATGTCTGTACTCTTTTGTCGAAGAAATATTTTAGAAACACTGAACCATCGTATTGAAAAGTCCAAGTCAACATGATGTCTGAGCCCTTTGGTATTGCAATGGTCAGTGTTCAGTGTCTCATATTTATCGTACACACACACGTAGAACTGAAGAGAACTGCATGTAAGCTACACACACAATCCAAAATTTGCATCCTGGCGTGTTGACAAATCACCACGGAGTATAAACACAATTGAACGAGTACCAACGAATATATCAAGAAATAATAACTGGTCAAAAGGCTTCAGTGATTGTGTCTATGATTCTGTTTATGATTCGAAACCACGACATAATTGGATGCAACTTTTGGAGTGTGGCTGTACAGTGGGAGTCAATAGTTCTGTCCTGATCAGAGACCCAATATGAATCTCTCGTTACAAACCTCGCTTCCCACTCCTCCAGATTCACTACAGGACAGAATTATTGCATGGAAGTAAAGAAGGAGGGAAGGAGGGAGGGACATGGCGTTGAGAAATACACCTGCAAGACACGGGTGCGATGCGTCTGTTGTTGTGGGTGTAGTAAAGTGAAGGTGTGTGTTGTGTGTTGTGGAGGTAAGGGACCAACAACAACAACAACACCATCATCCAACAGTACAAGCAGTAGTTGAAGACGTGTTGTGATGACAGCAGAAGGCGTGTTGGTAACAGTAGACAGGGAGTTGTGTGATGACGTGTGGTGACAGTAGAGGACAGCACAGGGAGTGATGTGACGACTTGTGGTGACAGTAGAAACGACAGACACTGGCGAGGCGACGTGAGTTGAGCAGTACTACCACAACAACCCGGAGGCAGATCTGGCAACACAGCTCACAGAGGACCCCAGCAGGAGCACTGAAAACCACATATGGCAGAAAATTAGGAGGTAAATAATGTTGTGGATATATATATATATATATATATATATATATATATATATATATATATATATATATATATATATATATATATATATATATATATATATATATATATATATATATATATATATATATATAAAATCACTGTTTCTATATATGCCAAGTCATGAACCACAACATTATGGTACTGGAAGCTTCACAGGATCGTGAATTGAAGCACCAGAGAAGCTGATTATTTTGCCCTCTCAAACTCATACACACATAAACACACACACACGTAAACACACGAATACTCACGTTGAGATAATAACTGGTGGTGGTTACGTCGTGGGGGATGACGTAGTAGGCGTATGACTTCACGGGGGCCTGAAGGGGAGAGAAGGAAAGAGAAGAGGTAAAATGTGTGTGTATCGAGGAGAGTGTACAGTACAGTTTGTTGGTCAGTATCTTTATACAGAGTGACAAAAGACCACCCTAGGCCTGGAAGACCGTGTAGACGGAGGTGAAGGTGAGACAACAGAGATAGGACAGCAATCAAGAACGTTTTCATGTACAGTCACGAGCAGTAATAAGTATCCAGGCCTGCTTCGAATACCTAGAGACAGTAAATAAATGTACAGTACACTAAGATCTCCATTGGAATTAGTTCGTTGGTGAATTGGACTGTTCAAAGCTTCAACCAAAGCTGTATACTTATTAGTGCTCGTGACTGAATAAGAGAAAAATAATGCTTCGTTGTTGTCTTGGTTCTCTCCGTGGCTGAGGTGGACATTCTAGGGAAAGTCCAGAAATTATTGTTTTTCTACTGTAATACATGTAGCTATATAGCAATCAGCCACGGACGACATGAAAAGAAAAAGCATTGCCAGTTGAGGAAATAATACAGATAACAGACTTGGTATATTAATGAGTTTCGTTCATTTTTGTTTGCACACACACACGCACACGCACACGCACACACATACACACACACACAAACCAGTATACAGTTCCAAACAGATGAAAGTAAAACAAAAACACTGCCTCGGCCACTACAAGTAAGTAAACATTGGGTGCTGGTAGAATCCATAATTGGTAAAGGAAAGTGATTATCCCTCCTGGTGTTTTGTTTATGTTCAATACTATAATACGTAATCAAGACGGACCAAATCTGACCCAGGGAAAACAGACGGAAGTGGAACCATGCATTGTTAGTGGGTGTGATGGAGGAAAGAGGAATGACGGAGGAAGATGGAAACCATGCATTGTTAGTAAGTGTGACGGAGGAGGAAGGAAACGATGCATAGTTATTGAGTTAATGTGACGGAGGAGGAAGTAGGAAAGATGGAGGAGGAAAGAAACTATACATTGTTAGTTAATAAGAAGGAAGGAGAGGGAAACTATGCATTGTTAGTTAGTAAGAAGGAAGGAGAGGGAAACTATACATTGTTAGTTAATAAGAAAGAAGGAGAGGGAAACTATGCATTGTTAGTTAGTAAGAAGGAAGGAGAGGGAAACTATGCATTGTTAGTTAGTAAGAAGGAAGGAGAGGGAAACTATGCATTGTTAGTTAATAAGAAAGAAGGAGAGGGAAACTATGCATTGTTAGTTAATAAGAAGGAAGGAGAGGGAAACTATACATTGTTAGTTAGTAAGAAGGAAGGAGAGGGAAACTATACATTGTTAGTTAGTAAGAAGGAAGGAGAGGGAAACCATACATTGTTAGTTGGTGTTACGGGTTCCTGAAACAATATACAACTACACATCGTGACCAGAGCATCAACTTGGCCTACACGATTATAAAAGAATTCATAAACTTGGAAACGAACACCGGTGAATTCCACATCATATATCGCCGGTCACAACAACTGCTTTTGTTTGTTGTTACGCTTGGTTTGGACGTCATTAGAGGAATCCGTCTATATAAAGTGAGAGAGGCTGTGAAATGGTTCAACTTATTCCCTCTTCCTCATCACCACCACACCTCCATCACTCTCTCGTTCTCTTCACCACCACGCCTCCATCACTCTGCCAACACAAGGCACCACCTGGTCAACATGATGAAGCTTTTGGTAGTGACATTACTGGCTGGCACTCTCATGGTAAGACTGTCATTGGTAGTGGCACTATGATGATAAGACTGACATTGGTAGTGACATTACTGGCTGGCACTCTCATGGTAAGACTGTCATTGGTAGTGGCACTCTGATGGTAAAACTGTCATTGGTAGTGGCACTCTGATGGTAACACTGTCATTGATAGTGGCACTGTTGGCTGGCACTCTGATGGTAAGACTGACAATGGTAGTGGCACTTTAATGGTAAGACTGACATTGGTAGTGGCACTCTGATGATAAGACTGTCATTGGTAGTGGCACTGTGATGGTAAGACTGTCATTGGTAGTGGCACTGTTGGCTGGCACTCTGATGGTAAGACTGATATGTCTGGTCCACCGTATTCAAAGTCACCAAATTTTTCCTCCTTTCGAACTTTTTAGTGTGACAAATATATAAATTAATGCTCGTGGTTTGTCGCTTCATATCAGACAAACAAACACACGATCACAGAAACAAGCATACAAATAATCAAACAATCCAACAAAGAAATGATGAAGCACATAAACACACAAACAAATACACACACAAACACACAAACAGTACCACAACATGATCTTCCATCCTCATTATATACAAATAATGATATAACATTTCTCTGTTACAGTTATCATTAATCCTTATAGAGTTAATTGCTTTGGGTTAGTTTGAAAGCTATAGATTCCTCCAAACTATGCCACGAAACAGATCCTCTACTCGTAACACTGAGGTCGTCTGTTTTCTGGTATAATTTGGAGGAATCAGGAGCCTTCCAATTCACCCACGACAAGAATTATAACCTATTAAATGGGAAAACCTCTTGTATGGTGATTGGATGGCAATTGAATTATCTTAACTATGTCACGAAACAGATCCTCTCTATTAGTAACACTGGGGTGATTGTGTTTCCTGGCAGAGTTTGGAGTAATCATCAGACCTCAAATTTGTTCACAACCTCGGGACTGTATTTATTAATTTATTTATGTATTTATTTATTTATTTATTATTATTATTATTATTATTATTATTATTATTATTATTATTATTATTATTATTATTATTATTATTATTATTATTATTATTATTATTATTATTATTATTATTATTATTTAATTTTTATTTAATTTTTATTTATTTATTTACTTAGTTATATTTTTTATGTATTATTTTACATTTTTTTCGCAGTGTGAATGCGATCTGGGAGCATTATTTTTTCCATTTATATTTATGTATATTTATTTATTTATGTATTTATATTTAATTTATTTTGCAGAGTGTAAATGCATTCTGGGAAGTTCATGTGCGAACTGAACGCCCTTTCTATCCTGACCCCTTCACTCTCCCTCCTCGTCCTACTCTCCCTCCTCGTCCTACTCTCCCTCCTTTTCCTACTCTCCCTCCTCGTCCAACTCTCCCTCCTCGTCCTACTAGAATGAAGAGAGGCCAGTGTCCAAATTACAACCACATTCCCATAGGGTAAGTTAGTATATCATTACAGTTATATCGTAAGTAATCAACACTTGGTTCCAGGATAATTATTATAGTCTGTCTTGTCGTCTAATATTGTCGTCTCATTGTCGAGTTCATAATTATAATATTAAAATTTAGGTTAGGTTGGATTAGGTTTGGTTGCGTTGGGTTGCGTTTGTTAGGTTAGGTTGTGTTGGGTTGGATTTGGTTAGGTTAGGTTGGGTTGGGTTGGGTTGGGTTAGGTTAGGTTAGGTTGGATTAGGTTTGGTTGGGTTGGGTTGGGTTTGTTAGGTTAGGTTTGGTTAGGTTAGGTTTACTTAGAGTTACTAAGGTTTATAGTAATAATTAATATTTTCTACGACAATAATTTTCTTAGCACAATTTTAAGCTTGTACCATTGTAAATATGAATAGAGTACCAACACTCAAATGGTTGATAGTATACATTGATATGATTTAAGCTTTGTGTAAAACAATATGAAAGAACGAGTAATACACCTTGAGAGAAAAAATAATATCACAACTTGAGAGAAGGAGTACGACAGAGGACCCCTTAACTGACCACTCCTCGCTGCTACTAGGCTACTTCTTCAATAGAGGTTCCTTCCTTCTCCTGATTCTACACTATGATCATATTTTCTTTCATTGTCTCTTCCCTTCTCTCTATTCAACAGGAGAACTTCTCCCCGCCCGCGGTCATGTAGATCTGACTACGACTGCCCAGACTGTATGAAGTGTTGTTATCGAAGCATGTGGCACTCACATAAGAAGGAGCAAATGCAGAAAAGGAGGCTTCCCCATCCCTTCTTCCCACAAAAGTACTGCATGGATCCTGTTTTTTATTATTCAAGATATCGCGGCTAAGATGTTTATACCAAAAGGGGGGTCATGTGACTTGGACCAACTGACTCCTCCAAACTATGTCACGAAACAAACTCCGTCGGTGTAACTTGGTGTTTTGTAGCACAGAGAGGAGAAATCAGTAGGCTTCCAATTCCACAACTCATCTAATTATGTAATCTCCCATTCTAACTGACAAACTTTCCTGTCGAAGCAAGTAATAAGAATTGACTAAAACTTCCCTTACAACAACTGACAACTCTCACTGTACTACCTGGAAGTGCAGCCCACTGTACTGTACTACCTGGAAGTGCAGCCCACTGTACTGTACTACCTGGAAGTGCAGTCCCACTGTACTGTACTACCTGGAAGTGCAGCCCACTGTACTGTACTACCTGGAAGTACAGTCCACTGTACTGTACTACCTGGAAGTGCAGCCCACTGTACTATTCATTGTAAATACTGTCTTTATACCCTGGGCTACATAGTAGTGGGTTTCTTGGCTTCACAATGAAGTATGTTATTCAGATTGCAAAGCATGATCATAATTTATTTCATATTTTTGTTATTCCAGTGAAATAAATCCTTTGATTAACTCGTAGTATTTCTTTCCTCCTAAAGAAAATATTGAAACATATTCTGATGGCACTGACACCACCCACTACCATTACCATCACCACCACCACTATCACCATCATCAATATCATCACCACCACCACTACTGCTATCACTATCACCACCACTACCACCACCACCACCATCAGCACTGTCACTACTACAACAACAACAACAATAACAACAACAAAAACACCATCAATAACGACAACAATATCATCTCTACTGCTTTCACTTCCCAAGGAGAAAAGACCAAAAAAGATATAACACACACACACACACACACACACACACACACACACACAACGGTAAAGTGTTGTCTCCCCCTTTTTTTTTATTGTGTGTGTATTTGTATGTATGTGTGTGTGTTTTTTATAATGAGGAATTGGACTAATAAGCACTGTACCGTCATGCTTACAGGTCAGCACAATTTGTATAATCATTTTGTATAATAACTGCAAAATAGAAGAAAAAATACATGGTACACACGCTGTTGTTTTCGAGGCTCTAATTTAATGCATGGGTGTTTTATCCCACAGTGAGCACATTTTTTCCTGTCTTCATTTGTTTATTTTTACAACATATAGAAAATATAAGACTACGTAACTGCAATACAACATTATTATTATTATTATTAGGTTTGTTGTTGTTTTGCTGTAGGTAGTACAGTGAAAGTTGTCAGTCATACGGATATATAATGATGATGGAACACGGAACAGGCAAGTCACTCCTATATTTACATCAAGCAAACAAACAAACAAACAAACAAACAAACAAACACATGACATACTTCACACCTTCTCAAAAAAAAAAAAAATCAGAACTTATATATAACTCATGGATAACAAACAAACAAACAAACAAACTAACTATATCCTTCTCAAAGCAATTCAAGACTTATACTTTATGGAAAAACTGTGGCTAGATTCACTCACCTTCTCACGGACTTCGATGGATTTGCGGACAGGGAGCTCGCTGTGGGTGTGTGTGTGTGTGTGTGTTGAGGGGAGGGGGGGGGGGATGAAGGAGGAAGGAAGAAAGAGGTGAGGGGAGGTTATAGAGGAGGGGAAGCAGGAAGATTGGAGAGAGAGAGAGAGAGAGAGAGAGGTGGGAGATTTAGGTGGTGGTAGGTAAAGGAGACAAGAAAAAAAATCGTCACTTTAACAAGATTATAAATCCTATACAAACACAAGAAGTTATCAGAGTAAACAACATGAAATTTTACGTCAATATTAATCAGAACATTAAAGCATATATTATAAGGGCAGATTCTCTTTTGGTACATTGAAGGGCTACTGATTCCTCCAAACTATGCCAGGAAACAGACGATACTAGTTTTACTAATGGGGGATCTGTTTCATAGGATACTTTGGAGGAATTAGAGACCTTCCATTTCACCAACAAATAGAATCTCTCCTTAATTAACACTATGACATGAATTAGTGTCTCTTCCATAAATATAATCTTACTTTTTAATTATTACCAAACATTACAGTGTATATTTTATATCAACTTACTAGTAATTTGCCACTTACTCACGAACTCAATCACTCTCTACACGTTTTGTATCACTCTTACAATTTCTCTCTCTCTCTCTCTCTCTCTCTCTCTCTCTCTCTCTCTCTCTCTCTCTCTAACACATTTAACACTTTTCCTGTGTTCTATTCTTACTCACAACCACAATTTTCTCTCTCTCTTTCACCCTCTTACTCACGAACTCATTCCACTCTTTACTCCTGTTCTCTCTCTCTCGTCTCTCTCTCTCTCTCTCTCTCTCTCTCTCTCTCTCTCTCTCTCTCTCTCTCTCTCTCTCTCTCTCTCTCTCTCTCCTCTCTCTCTCTCTCTCTCCACGTGTTTTGTCTCACACTTACAATTTCTGGAGAGGAGGAAGGTTATAGTCCACAGCCTGGAAAAAAAAATTACAGGGAATATCAAATTACACCAACAACAACAACAACAACAACACCATGAGACAATTATTACTATAAGGAAATAATGTGGATAATAATGATATACTCTTAATTGGTAACATTGGCCACAGGAATTGGTACACACGCTGTTGTTGTTTTCGAGGGTTTACAACATATAGAAAATATAAGACTACATAACTGCAATACAACATTATTATTATTATTATTAGGTTTGTTTTTGTTTTGCTAATCACTGAGTCAGTCACTTTGTAGACCATTCATTGCAGTACTTCCAGAATAAATACCTCTCTTTCCATATAGCCCGTGTAAGAATTCCTGTGTCCAACCGTACATTGGAGCATCTTCTAGAGTATGTCAGGAAACAGGACCAGATGAACAGAAAATAATGTTGGTCTGTTGCTTGGAATAGAAAGTTAGGAGGAATCAGTTGCTCCAGATTTACCAATACTATAATACCCCCCCCCGTAAAGGGATATTCTCTTGTTGGTGAATTGGAAGGGTCTGTGATTCCTCCAAACTATGCCAGGAAACAGAAGACCTTAATGTTACTAATATAGGGGATCTGTTTCGTGGCATAGTTTTATAGGATTCAGTTGCCCTCCAATTTACTCTCAAAAAGATTTCACGTTAAGAGGGTATTTTTTTATTCTTATCTAAAGGAAATTGTGGGTTTTTAATTACTCCAATCTCTGCCAGTTAATAATTATGTTAGTTTCTGTAATGTGAGTATAAGTTACTCCACTCAATCACTCACTCACTCACGTACAGCATTCATTCACTCACCCACTCATTTCCTCACTCCCTCATTTCCTCACTGACCCACCCACTCACCCACCACACCCACTCACCCACCAACCTACTGACCCACCCACCCACTCCCTCCCTCACCCACCCACCCACTCCTTCACTCACCCACCCCACCCAAAGCTTTACTCACCATGCGAATCGATCGGTTTGCCTTCTCGACAGCCAGTCTGGTATCGACTGAAGGACTGTAGGCATAGAAGGTCTTAGAGGGCATCACCTGTTTCCTGATCTCCCTCACCTCGGTAAATTCAGGTTTTGATTAGGGTGTTCAAGGAGTAGGAAGAGTAGGGCTTCTCGTACGATTTCCAGTCCTGTGAGAGAGAGAGAGAGAGAGAGAGAGAGAGAGAGAGAGAAGAGAGAGAGAGAGAGAGAGAGAGAGAGAGAAGGAGGCAGCGGTGAGGGGAGGTTAAAGAGGAGGAGGAGGAGGAGGAGGAAAATTAGGATGAGGAGAGAGAGAGAGAGAGAGAGAGAGAGAGAGAGAGAGAGAGAGAGAGAGAGAGAGAGGGATTTGTCAGTTTGCGATCAGTTAGTACAAATATAAACAAAGATTGATAAATATTTCTACTATTTACAAAACATAACAAACAGTTCTGCATTTTCTGTTTGCTGTCACTGAAAAGGCAAATAAACATAAAAATAACAATTACACACGATATTCCTCCCTTCCCCTTCCTTTAAACAGGCACAAGAAGAACAAAAAAATAGGATTGATACTTTAAGGGGGTGCGAGAATAGGGGGACAGGCTTGGGGGGGTTTAGGGGGGTGCGGGAGTAGGGGACAGGCTTGGGGGGTGCGGGAGTAGGGGGACAGGCTTGGGGGGGGTGCGGGAATAGGGGACAGACTTTCTACCCCCCCCCCCCCCCACAAGCCTGTCTCCCTATTCCTGCACCCCCCCCCCCAAGCCTGTCCCCCTACTCCCGCACCCCCTTAATGTTGTCGCGATTTTAAGACGAGTTTGCCCATCTTAAAAAAAGTTACCAAAGAGGCGACATAAAGATTGGTAAAGAAGTGAGTGATACTGAACTTTTGATCGTGACTGTACAAAACATGAACTAAATCTTGTCTGTAATTATTCTAAGGTTGTAGTGATGAGAGGAATAAAAAACTGTACTGTGTAATGTCTATACTTGGTTTGTGTTGCAGCAGAAAATAAGTAAATACAAAAGAAAATATTAAATAAGTAAATACAAAAGAAAATATTAAATAAGTAAATACAAAAGAAAATATTAAATAAGTAAATACAAAAGAAAATATTAAATAAGTAAATACAAAAGAAAATATTAAATAAGTAAATACAAAAGAATATATTAAATAAGTAAATACAAAAGAAAATATTATTATTAAAAATCATTCTGATTAATCCTTTGTATTTTCATATAATTCTGGGTAATACCTCATTCATCTTAATGTCTCTGTACATAAATAATAAATAAATAAATACATAAACAAATTAATAAATATATAAATAATAATTCTTTGTAAATTTATATAATCCTGCGTAATTTTTTTTTTTTTTTTTTTTTTTTTTTTTTTTTTTTCAACTTACGGTCCAGCCGCTGGTGACGTGGAGTGGTTCGCTGAGTGACCTGTCGCGACCAGAGATGGGGTTGAGGTAGTCAGGCAGTGACCAGATACGACCATAGTAAGGCCCCAGGGTAGGATGAAACATGTCAACCAGGGACTTCTGACTTGGCCTTGCATAGTCCTGGGGCTTCTTACCAACCTGTAGGAGGGGGTGAAGGAGAGATATAATGGAGGGGGGAGAATATTATAGCTACCATTATTACCATTATTACCACTACCATTACTACCATTACTACCAGTACCACCAATACCATCACCAATACCACCAACACTACCAATACCAATACCACCACTACCATTACTACCACCATCACCAATACCACCAATACCAATACCACCACTACCACTACTTTTACCACCACTACCACCACCAATACCAACAACACCTTCACCACTTCTCTATCACCGCTACCACCAACACCACCACCAATACCACCCCGACCATTACAGTTACCACTACCACTACTACCACCACCACCATACGGGTACTGGGACCTTCTTACCAACCTCCAAGTGTGTGTGGGTGTGTGTTTGTTGGGGGGGAGGTAAGTGGGGGAGGTAAAATGGTAAATAGGACTGCTGCTGATTTATCCAAACTATGCCATGAAACAAATGACATATTAGTAGTGACATTGAAGTCGTCTGTTTCCTGGCATACTTTGAAAGATTCTGTAGCCCTCCAGTAATTAACAATATGACATTTTCTTCTAAGGCCTTCAAGTCTTCTGACCCTCTAACTAATACTTTCTTCTCTTTTAGTAATTGTCTATTTAGTATAATTGTTTGAGTATCATTTGAATATTCTGAGTCGTCGTATTAATCTGTACTCAGGTCTATTTTGAAGTTGATTAACAAAATATTAAGTTTTAGAAATTCCTAAGTAAATGAAGAAGTTATGTTGTAAGACGTTATATCATAATATAATTATAATAATAATAAAAATAATGAAAAAAAAATAAAAATAATAAAAATAAAAATAAAAATAATAATAATAACAACAACAACAATAATAATCAATAAAGAGAATAACAATTATAACCTTACCTCTCGTGATGAGGCTTTGGAGATTGCCAGGTCCTTCTTGACCTCCTGCACCACATGTGGAAGAGGCTCGTAGGGCACCAGGGACATCTCCTTCTCAGTGGTCCCTTCCCTCCTCAGTCGCTGCTCCAGGTGCCTCAATTTCTCGCTGAATCTGGGCAGGTACCAGGCGAGGGCGGTGTCCTTCTCGTTGTCACCGTAGTAGAGGTCCAAGCCATACTTCCCTTCCCTTATCTTCTGCTCCAGGAACTCACTCTCGTAGTCTAGCTCTGGGGTCATGTACTCCGGGCCAAGGCTACGGCTCCGGAGTACCTGTATGTTCTTAGCGATCTTCTTGCCCTGGTGGTGGTAGTGGTGGTGGTGAGGAGTGAGTGAGTGAGTGGGGTTGGTTGGAGAGAGAGAGAGAGAGAGAGAGAGAGAGAGAGAGAGAGAGAGAGAGAGAGAGAGAGAGAGAGAGAGAGAGGAGAGAGAGAGAGAGAGAGAGAGAGGAACCGAAGGAAAATATAGAGAGAAAGAGAATGAGAAAGAAAATGAGGAACAACAAGGAAGGAAAGTAAATAAAATTATACCTGACATCATCATTACCTATCAGTGAATACTATATATCCTATGACCCCTGCTAATGTAGAGGAATTAACACACACACACACACACACACACACACACACACACACACATACCGGCAATAACTTTGGAATATATTGTACTGGTTCACCTTTACACATTCACTACTACACTATGAGAAAAAGAAATTACACGACGCTAATCAAAGTAAACATCACGACGAAAATCTCACTCAAATTTTGGATATACACAATATATTCCACTCCATGGCGTATAGCTCTCAGACCCAAAAAGTAAAAAAAAAAAAAAAAAAAAAAAAAAAAAAAAAAAAAAAAAAAATATGCACCTCTTGTTTGCAACTATGATACAAAATTAATATGATACACCATTAATAAACATCACGCCTTTACGCCTTACATATTCTTCGGTGATTGGTTCGTTCTATGGATTCCCAAAGTCAGTATGAGTATATATAGAAAAGTAAATAAGGGCCTCTCATCTCTCCTCTTGTTCCATTCTACAGGGTTTGCCAGGAATATTGCTGTCTTCTCTCATCCTATGTTCTTATTATTGTTCCCCGTCTGTTTCTGAGCCGTGAATGGAAGCTGCTGTCCCTCTATGAGTCTATATGGTATCATTAGTATATAGAGGCCATGTCGTTCACTGGCAGTCATCAACACCGAGGCTGGAAACACACTGACCGTCTTCTACAGGTACACACACTTATAATATTTCTCTCTCTCTCTCTCTCTCTCTCTCTCTCTCTCTCTCGTTAATTAATTTCTACATGTAAACGCGGAAGTGACTACTGTAAGGAATTGTAGCGCCTTGTGTTTAATTCGATTTAGATAATGCAACTTCTTATATAATTATACAAATGAGGCCAAGATCTCAAGATAAAATAAATTGAGATATATATAAAATTATACTACAAAATTATAAACATAAAGTGTGTGTGTGTGTGTGTGTGTGGGTGTGTGTAGTTGGCAGCAAAGTATTCTATAAGCACTTGAGGCAAATTTTGGTTAGTAGTGCCATCTGGTAGATCAATATATATAGACGGTGGTGATTAGGTGATCTTTATAAGGTTTGGCAAGGAGTATCAAACAACCCAAGAAGTCTTTCGATAGCAGCTGGCTGTTTTGTTTATATGATATTTTACAAGTTAAGTGTGGCCTGTTGAATTTATTGGATAACTGCACTCGCTTACAATATCTCACTACATTTAGTATCGTAAAAGATATAATTATTCAGGGCTAATATAATTGGTTACATGTCACAGAAGAAGCCAGAGGAATTACAATGGCGAAAATGCACAGAAATTGGTGTAACATTAGCTGAGATAAATTAAGGTTATATGATGTTATGATGAAAGAGTCAACCGAGCTGTTAATAAATGTAAACAAGTGGCCATTTTGCTGACGTCACGGGACCCATTCACGTCAGCGATTACTGTATCTGCTGGATTTTTTTTTTCACGTCTGGGTAGGTTTGTCTTCCTTAGTGTATTTATATTTTTATACATTGTTATTTTCTAAACCTATTTGATTTATTGCTTGATGTATTTAATTTTTGTTTTATTATATTTTATTTTATTTCACTCCATTTTATCTTCTTTTGTGTGTTATTTTTATTTG
>JAWQEG010002842.1:0-7500 GCA_033782935.1 Petrolisthes cinctipes | reverse complement strand
AACACAGCTATATAGCGGGCTGGCAACCTCCCCCCCAACCCCCTTCCTCACCTGAGTCACAAAGATGGGGGGGGGGGGGTATGGAGAGGGGGAAGGGGGAAGGGGAAAGGATAGAAGGAAGGGAAGGGGGTACCGGGAGCTGAAGAGGAAAGAGGAGGGGAGAGAGGAAGGAGGAAAGGGGAGGGGAAGCTGGAAGGGGTGAGGGAAGGGAAGGGGATGATGGGAGGGGGGGAGAGGGTGTTTGGCTGCAGATGGGACATGAACGTATTATGGATATTATGAGAGAGAGAGAGAGAGGAGAGAGAGAGAGAGAGAGAGAGAGAGAGAGAGAGCACTGAGGTTAGAGGAGGGCGCTATATCTCCCCTACGATCTAACATTAAACTTATTTTTTCATTTACTCATTTATTCATTTATTTTTGCGTCTCGAACAGACTAATGAATGTTACTTGTCTACCCCTTTCCCCCCCCTCCCCCTCTCTCTCTCTCTCTCTCTCTCTCTCTCTCTCTCTCTCTCTCTCAGATATACATGGTTACAACAGAGTGGTAGACTACGTTCTATACACCTGCATACAACACGGAAGTCTGGCACCGTTGAAAAACTCTGACCTTGACCACAAACCTACTTGGCAAAGAAAGTAGAAAAGAAACACAAACCATCGTAGCCTACAACAATCTCCTGACATAGAAAAAAGTGTCAAACAAACATCTTGCTGATTTTACGAAAAAAACCCACACATATTGAAAAAGGTATAGAAAATATTACCTCATAGAAAGGCAGATAGTGATTCATTTTCCTGATAATATATTATTGTGAGTAATGTACGGTATATTATGATTGATTATATTATAGAATCAGTGTTGGGTAGAAGTAAGGTAACTTCGTTTAGGTTTTTATATCTAAGTACATTTTGTGATAAAACCTACAGCAGAGCTTCAGTTAAATAATCATAAAATTAGAAGCTATCACCTATAGTAGATTTCGAGAACCATGATGGCTATTCATTGTCGTTTGAAGCTATAAGCTTGACCAACAAGGGTTGAAACAACTTGAGAGACCAGAATGACAAGTAATCAGTTACGGGTCAGTCTAAAGAATACCTCAGTTTAGTTCACACCAGTTATATAGTGAAGATAGATCTGGACTATCATAAATTAGAAATACTGTCTTTAATTAATCATGCAACATCGTTAGACGTGATCACCAGAACTGGCTTTATTTGTAATTACTGTCAACGTGACTGAAATAACAAAGGTTCACCATCACGGATAAATAGCGTACAGTATGTTAATATTACCCATGACTATTAGGAAGGAATTAAGGGTTTGGTTGGTGATAGGCGTTAAGAGGTGTAGTGAGTGATTACACAGTCAAGGATAAGTAATGTGTACTCTCGACTATAGTGAGTATTGGTATATAGTTTGCTTCAAAGTGATCATAACATTACATTCGTAACTTTAGCCCAATTCTCACTTAACATAGAAATGGTCCTTCAAACAAAGCTCCACTATTTAACAATTATCTGTGATCACGGAAATTATAAAAGAAAAAAGTGTCAAACAAACATCTTGCTGACTTTACGAAAAAAAAACACACACATACACACAAACACACAATCATCCAACAATTCACTAACATCTCATATACATATAGGGACTTTAAACCTTTCGTACACATGTAAATAATTCCCACGTTTCCTGGGTTCCATATAAGTGAGTCGTTCATCCACTCTAATTATAGCCTGAGTCAACTACATCTTGGTTCAGTTTAAGGGGAGATTCTTTTGTTGGTGAATTGGAAGGTCTGTGATTCCTCCAAACTATGCCATGAAACAGCTGATTCCCTATTAGTTCCATTGAGGGCATATGTTTTCTGGTATAGTTAGGAGGAATCAGTAGCCTTCCAATTTACCAACAAAAGAATCTCCCATTATGCCAGAATAATAATGAGGGCTTTTGCTTTCCTTAATTTCTTCTTTCCATATGGTAACTCTTCGGACCCCAGCCATGCACCCCCTTGGATAAACCATAGAATCATTCCTATACTTTGATTTGTGTTTTCCCACCTCTCAATCACCCTAATGAAGGACCCACGTAATGTAATAAGAATACTGGAGGTTAGTAAGTCCTTCCTATATTGCCACGAAACACCACCTTTATTGAAGGAGCTTGTTTCGTTGCATAGTCAGGAGGAATCAGAAGCCATCAGGTCTCATACATGATCACAGGGTCCCTTAATTATTCTTCCTAGGGCGCCATATGACCTCGCTGTTGCGGCGCCTAATATCAATATGGTAATCAATCAATCAATCAACTATTTGTGTTATTTGGGGGGAAGGGATCATCTTGGCATATACTGTAAGGATTTGATGTATTTTTGTTTTTATGAATTGATTGTCGGCAATGCACACTATTGCCGCTGAAGAAGGATCCCCAGGTTAGGAGTGAAGGATGCCCAGATTAGAACCGAAGGATGCCAAGGTTAGGAGTGAAGGATGCCCAGGTTAGGAGTGAAGGATGTCCAGGTAAGGAGTGAAGGATGCCCAGGTTAGGAGTGAAGGATGTCCAGGTAAGGAGTGAAGGATGCCCAGGTTAGGAGTGAAGGATGTCCAGGTAAGGAGTGAAGGATGCCAAGGTTAAGACCAAAGGATGCCAAGGTTAAGACCCAAGTCTAGATTAGGTTAGGTCAGGTCAGGTTGATTCGTCTGCATGCAAAAAAATTCATTATAAGATGTAACATAATACATCATTTCCCACAATCAGTTTAGAAAAAAAACCACATCAAATAAAATCCTTACATTCCAAGATGACCCCCCCCCCCAAAAAAAAAAAAAAAAAAAAAACACACACACACACACACACACACACAAGTGAAGGGAGGAATCATTCTAGACTGAGTTTAAGCTTACGTGTATCATATAGTGTTTTTTTTAATGTATTTTAGGGCTACCGATAATTTGACTATAATCAAGAGCTGGAGGTTGTGAGATTTCTATTTTCCTATGATTTCAATTGCATGAAGTGAGACAGAGATATGAAGAGTGTGTGTAAGACAGTAATGTGTAGAGTGTGTGGAAGGGAGACAGTAATGTGTAGAGTGTGTGTAAGTACGACAATAATGTGTAGAGTGTGTGGAAGGGAGACAGTAATGTGTAGAGTGTGTGGAAGGGAGACAGTAATGTGTAGAGTGTGTGTAAGTAAGACAGTAATGTGTAGAGTGTGTGGAAGGGAGACAGTAATGTGTAGAGTGTGTGGAAGGGAGACAGATAAATTATATAGTGTGTGTGAGACAGAAATGGGTACAGTGTGAGGAAGTAAGACAGTGATGTATAAATGTGTATATACAGTATGTAGAGTGTATGTGACCCAGATGCTACACTAATAAGTTTGTCTTGGAAACCCTCACCACCAACACCAACACGGCTAAATAAATAAATAAACAGGAAAGAAAAAGTTTAGGCCCCGTCCCCGTTTTCTGTGGGTCTGTAGTTGACACTGTGGTAGGGGATACTGTCTGTCTTGTCCAAAATTGGTTGTGATCTATAGAGTAGCCTAAACCAGTACAGTATTTTCCTTTTATCTTTTTTAGCGTTTTTGAATTAATTTTATCTACCATCAATATCCATTTATGTAACCTAACTTGATGGCCTTTAGCAGTATTGTTCCCCTGAATGTTGTTGGGGCTTGTACTAAAAGTAATTAAAGAACTTTTAGAAAATTATCTATAGACGTGAAACTCGGAGATACCGTACTCGCGTTTTAAAAATGCAATTAATTGAAAATATAAATGTATAATCGATATATTCCACCAAATCTTGAATGAAATAATTACAACTGTACTGTACAATATAATGACGATAAGTTGGCAGTTTAAATAGAGTAAATCTGTAGAGGCCGTTTTAGACAACATATTTTTTTTTTCCACTTCAGGTCATAGAAATATCAGTGTTACATTAGTTCTATGCAAAATATCAATAATAACATCGACTTAACGTGATGTCTATGCTATGTAATATATTTTTAAGAACCATGCATTCAATACGTCAGTCTGTCACGTGATATCCATTCAATGCAACACATGTATAGGCTATAATTCTACTTAAGGGGGTCATGTGTCGTTGTGGGCGAACTGGAGTTTACGTAGGCCAATGAACAATTATAAAGGGATATCAAACTAAGTTCATAATATGTTTTCACGGCTATCTACCCATTTATTCCCCCAACAAGTCTATATGTCAACTGATCATAATATTATAATGGTATGCAAACTTGAAACACATCCATGCAAATCCTTACAAATCCTTCAAACCTAATCTTTACATATCATCGCTACATTCACATGCTACAAAAATACAACAAAACAGTTTCCCTACTCGTAATATAATAATATACCGAGGTAGTTTGTGTTTTGGTACATAATAGTGTTTAGAGTACATTGGTGTCAAACTCATATCCTTTCGAGGGACAATTATGCACTTGGTTATATAATTATGGTCTCGAGGGACATCAAAGGTTTGGTATTTACATATTGACAACATTGAAGTTTACATATTCTTATTTTGTTGGTCATCCTGGTTTACCAAGAATACATTATTGAGGTTCATCTGTTTTTACACATATAAAATTGGTCTTATCTAATAAATACAACTGTAATGAGTTCAGATTGCAGCATTGGTTGGGTCTTCGGCTTCATACGGGTTCTTAATGTTTATTTGTTAAAATTTGCAATAAAAGAGAGTTATTGTTAGCAATTTGAAAATGAAATAAATCATTGTCATATGAATAAAAGGTAGATGTTATGTCTCGTCTCAACAGTTTAATATTTTCCTTAAACTGAAACAAATATAGAATCTCGAGATGAAAAATTACTTGTCACCTCGAGGGCCACCTAAGCCATTCCGTTGGCCACATTTGGCACACAGACCATGAGTTTGACACCTCTGCTGGTTTAGAGGAATCGGTATAGCTCTCCAATTCTCCCAAAACAATTTGTGATTCCCCTAAAACAAATGAAAATGAATGATCCTTCCTTTACCTTACCATTGTTATGTGAAGATTGTTGTTGCCTCTCCCTCTGATACCTCACCACAACCACCTATACAACCACCCATATAGTTTATAGAGGAATAGGTAACCCTCCAATCCCCTTTAAAATAATTAATACGAGTGAAAATAATGAATGATACTTTTTATTACCTTACCATTGTTATGTGAAGACTGTTGTTGTTTGTCCCCTTCTAATACCTTGCCACAACCACCAACCACCCTGCAATTCTTCCAAAGCAATATTTACGACCCCCATAATTAATACAAATGAAAATAATAAATTATCCTTTTATTACCGTACCATTGTGGTGTGAAGAGTGTTGTTGTTGTTTTTGTTGTTGTTGTTGCCTGCCTGTGCCTGCCTCGATCTGATACCTTGCCACAACCACCTACAACCACCACCACCACCTGACTGTAACTGTTGTGAAGGGGAGCCAGGCACACACACTCACCACACACACACACACACACACACACACACACACACGGGGGTATTTTGGACACACTTCATGAGGAAAGCTAGGGGAAACGGAAGACGAAGAGGAGGAGGAGGAGAGGGAGGTGAGGTGGAGAATTTAGGGGAGGAGGTGATGGTGGTGGATGGGGGGTGAGGTGGAGAATTTGGGGGAGAAGGTGATGGTGGAGGATGGGGGGGGTGAGGTGGAGAATTTGGGGGATGAGGTGATGGTGGAGGATGGGGGGGTGAGGTGGAGAATTTGGGGGAGGAGGTGATGGTGGAGGATGGGGGGGTGAGGTGGAGAATTTGGGGGAGGAGGTGATGGTGGAGGAGGAGATGGAGGTGAGGTGGAGAATTTGGGGGAGGAGATGATGGTGGAGGATGGGGAGGTGAGGTGGAGAATTTGAGGGAGGAGATGATGGTGGAGGATGGGGAGGTGAGGTGGAGAATTAGGGGGAGGAGATGATGGTGGAGGATGTGGGGGGGTGAGGTGGAGAATTTGGGGGAGGAGGTGATGGGGGGTGAGGTGGAGAGGTGGAGAATTTGGGGGAGGAGGTGATGGTGGAGGATGGGGGGTGAGGTGGAGAATTTGAGGGAGGTGGTGAGGGTGGAGGATGGGGGGTGTGAGGTGGAGAATTTGAGGGAGGTGGTGATGGTGGAGGATGGGGGGGTGAGGTGGAGAATTTGAGGGAGGAGGTGATGGTGGAGGATGGGGGGGTGAGGTGGAGAATTTGGGGGAGGAGGTGATGGTGGAGGATGTGGTGGAGGTGGATAGGTGGATAATTTGGGGGAGGAGATGATGGTGGAGGATGGGGGGGGTGAGGTGGAGAATTTGAGGGAGGAGGTGATGGTGGAGGATGTGGTGGAGGTGGATAGGTGGATAATTTGGGGGAGGAGATGATGGTGGAGGATGGGGGGTGAGGTGGAGAATTTGGGGGAGGAGGTGATGGTGGAGGATGTGGTGGAGGTGGATAGGTGGATAATTTGGGGGAGGAGGTGATGGTGGAGGATGGGGGGGTGAGGTGGAGAATTTGGGGGAGGAGATGATGGTGGAGGATGTGGTGGAGGTGGATAGGTGGATAATTTGGGGGAGGAGATGATGGTGGAGGATGGGGGGGTGAGGTGGAGAATTAGGATGAGGAGGTGATGGTGGAGGATGGGGGGGGTGAAGTGGAGAATTTGGGGGAGGAGGTGATGGTGGTGGATGGGGGGTGAGGTGGAGAATTTGGGGAGGAGGTGATGGTGGAGGATGGAGGGGGGTGAGGTGGAGAATTAGGGGGAGGAGGTGATGGTGGAGGATGGGGGGTGAGGTGGAGAGGTGGAGAATTTGGGGAGGAGAAGATGGAGAGGCTGTGGCGGAAGTGGTGGTGGGGGAGAGGATAGGGGGATTAGGACTAGAAGGTGGATAGGAGGTTGATAAGAAGAGGGGAAAGAGGAGGAGGAGGTGGTATAGAGGAGGAGAGAAAGGGGGAAAGGAGGAGGAAGAAGGGGAAGTGGAGGTGGGAGGAAGGGGGTGAGGAGGGAGGGGGAGGGAGAGGATGGAGGGAGGAGAGTATGTGTGTATGTGTGTGTGTGTGTGTGTGTGTGGGATGGTTGGTTGGTTTGCGTTTCTGGGATAAATTAGGGATATGAGTAACATGGTCTCTACACATGGCTTTAGCAGTGTGTAAGTATGTGTGTAGAATATGTATACGGTATTAACAGTATATAATCATCAATTGCCTACACACACACACATATTTATACACACACTCACATACACACATATACATACAAACAAACACACACACACACATACACATACAAACAAACACACACACACATACACACATACATATTCACACACTCACACACTCACACATACACACATACATATTCACACACTCACACATACACACATACATATTCACACACACACACACACACACACACACACACATATATATATAAACTGCATATATTGTAATACCAATACCCTATAGGCATACATTTTACACCA